>BSBM01000348.1:7605000-8037500 GCA_027924585.1 Larix kaempferi
ATCAAGGTCATTATTTACAGTGGAATGGTTAATTCCTCATTATCTTTCCCAATTTTGTTACCATAACTCCATTTTAATAATTTTCACCAATTCCTAAAAACTAGGACATTTTCCAAATTAAGGAAATGTGTAGAAAATTACCATTAATTTCCAATTATGGAAATTCTAACTAATGGTTATTAAATTCTTAGGGAATAAATTAAAACAGGGAATTTATTATTTCAACCCAAAAAATATGATTTCCCCAATATATAAATTCCAATTCATTTAACGCATCAACTCCAGTAAGATGCATATTATAAAATTTATTGGTTGAAGAAATAATTATTCCAGGCAAATTAAACTTACCCAGAATTATAAATCCATTTAAATTTCATTTATACTAGAAATATAATTATTATGCACAAAAGTGCCACAAACATTATTTTTCAAAGCATAATTGCAGAGAAATAATATATAACATAATACAAATTCAAAACCATAAAATATCAGCATTAATTTCTCTCAAATTATCATTTGATAGAGGAATAATAGAAAATTAGAATTATCAATAAGAATTATGTCCTAAAACAAGCAACTAGTTGACAGCGTGTGAGCCACGCTCTACCAACCATAGAACTTATCTAGCCTATATTATTTCAGCTCCCAAGCCCACCCCCGAGCTGAGACCCAGAAAGTAACCATAGTTAACTCACCAACCCCCTCATCTCACCCACAGGGACAACATAGAAATAACTGGGAAATATGAAATATTCACTACCGGGCAAAAAAAAAACAACAGTTTCTAAACCAATTCCTTGTCAATTCCACAATTAACCCACCAAAGCTCCTTCACAGACACACAACGATACACTTCACTACAAGTGTTGGAATTCCACTAGGGGTTTCATGCACAAATTGCCAATTGATTCGTTCATTCAACCAAGGAAATACAATGCCAGTATAGGTTGTTAAAGAAATGGGTTGTAAAATGGGTTGTAAAATAAACAGAATTTTCTTCACTTCTCTGAACTCAAAATCAAACAGTGATACACTTCACTCCCCGTGACTGAATTTTCCTCCAGGATATACCACCACCATCGTTTTACCTAGACAAACCTTTACGCCAGCAACATTTTTTCCTCTTCCCATCCCTAGGAATTCGCCACCCCCAACATTCTTGGAAAACAAGTGTCATCGTTTGGTTTCCCATGTGGCTCTCCCAAAGGAACCATGTTTTCCCTCTCCTAATTTCCATTAACAACTTAATTAAAATTAATTAAGTTTTCCCAAATTTTAATTAATATTTAATTATTATTCACTCCTCCATTTGAGTTTGGCTTAGGAACATGGGTTTTGGGATTTTAACATAAGGTTTAGAAAACCACTGAACAAGGAGACAAGGTACACAGGTAAACCTTACCCCGTCAGAAACCTCGGTTAATATATGGATCTCCTCTTCAGCGTATTGCTCCCAACACAGCCAGCTGAAAATTTTATATTAAAATAATAAACATGCTATGTACATACTTCATAGAAAAAATGTTTAGAATGCAGTATCAGTTATTAATCTGGGCCAGGGGTATTACACTTCTGCTATTTTTGTAGTTTCTGGATCTGCAACTTCAAATATTACCTACATAGCTTCATTTAGGGGGATTTTGGGAAAAAGACCCACAACATCAAAGCTTATTAGCAAGTCATGTGCCTCCAATTTTTCTTCCTTAATGATCTTTATGAAGTCCCTGGACTCTTTGATAAATGAATCTATTTTCCCCACAAGTGCACTCAATAAATTTGCTACATATTTTGCGAGGTGGTGGATTGGGGATCCAATTGTGTTCACAATTGGTCTGAGAGGAACCCCATCCTTGTGTATCTTTGGAATGCCATATATTCTGGGTGTGATCTTGTTACAAGGCATGAGGCGTTTCTTAACTCTTTCTTTTATGTTTGATTCCTTAATGGATTTCTTCACCTCTTTCATAACCCTAGAAATTGGATTGTATGGTAACTTTTTATAGCTCCCACTGTTTTCCAGGTGTTATATCATTTTGTTGTTGTAGTCTTCTCGGTTCATCGCCACCGTGGTCCCTCCCTTATCCACCTTAAGAACCACAATCGCCTCATTCTTTCTCAAATTTCCGAGGGCTTCATGTTCATCACCACTCAGATTATCCTTTGGAAGCTTATCCTTTTTCAAAATTAGCATGCAATCTAGTCTCATGCCTTCTTTGTCCTCCTTAAATAGTGTTTGAATGCTATCCTCCACACTGCAAATGATGTTTTCCAATGGAACGAATTTGGGAGCTAGGGAAAATATGACACCTTTCTTGAGGAGATTCAGCATGCCTTTGTCCAGTTCCATATTGGAAAGGTTAACAACCATTTTGTTTTGGTTCTCTTTATCGTTCTTTTGGTTAACCTCCTTATCGTTCAGATTATTCGTGTGTTTCAGATTCTCAAAGTTTGAGAATCTTCTTAACAGTTTATACAAAATTGCAGTGGAATTTATTTTAGCTCTACTTCAAAATACGTTGCAAATTTTCTCCAGCAAACTTGAACAACCAAAAAAAGATAAATAGTACTATTTATAATCTAATTTTAGTTTAGTTATTTATTTATTTTCTTGTGTTAGAACAGAAATTTAGGGATAAAAGTTGAAGTCGTCATTGCCCTTCAATAACCTTCTAGCTCATCATAAAAGGGTACATATTTTTTTTACCATGCAAATGAAATTTAAATTAAAAACCCACTTCTCAAATTCGAAATAAAGATTATTTTTCATTTTTTCATTTAAAGGGTAAAGAAATTTACTATAATATATAATACTTTTCATTCTTTTTTAGGAGATATTGTCACATCCCGATACCTCTCAGATGGCCTTCAGAGGTCATGGGAGACCCTGATACCTTTTTTTTTCTTCCAAAAATTCCAATTCCTTCACAAAGTCACCATGATCTCCGATCCGCAATCCGCATGCGCATGTCGAAAAGTGGAACCCAATTTCAATTCCCATAGAAGACTTACCTCCCCACATTTCACAATCCGCATTGCGGGATTTAGAAATGTGGAAAGCGTAATTTTATGCACCATAAAACCTCCCTTTTGCAATCCGCAATTCCACATTTTGGAAATCACAAATGCGGAAATCCAAAACCACCTTCTCAAAAATTATCCCATCCTGCAATCTGTAATCTGCATTGCGGAATGCAGAAATGCAGAACCCCAACTCGTGCTTCAAGGGGGAAATCATCTTCCGCGTTCTGCTATCTACAACTCGCTTACAGATGCGGAAATGTGGAATTCCATTCACGTTTCTCAACAGTCCAGTCCCTGACCTACGCAACCCATAATCCGCATTGCAGATGCCGAAAGGCTAGGTCCACAATGCCCTGCTCCCGCAAGCTTCCAGATTAAACTTCTAAGGGGCATAACTCCTCCATACAAGGTCCAAATGGGACAAGGTTGGTATCATTGGAAATATCTTGGAGAGATCTATCTAATGGTGCAATCCTCACCCACAACTAAGGTCTCTAACCTTGGCATTTTTTGATCAGACGTTTTTTTCCTATAACTCCCTTCAACATGGATTCAATCTTTTATCAGGGACTCTACCTATCTCATGCCATAACTTCCCCCTTTACCTGACCCATAGAAGGGTTCTAAAACCCATCAGGGTTATCCCCTTCCTTTCCCAAGTCCAATTGCAGTCATACAATTCATTCAAAAAGTTAGGCAATGCATCACAACATATAAAGTGCATGAAGTTAGCTCTAACCATTACATCTTTCACATGCCATATTTATAATGCATTAAAGTCATGCAATGGAATGAAGTATTCAACATGAACTCAGGATTAGACACAATCTAACTATTGATCAAATTCATACAAAATTCATTAAACAACTTGAGCATCAACACATAAGCAAAATACATAAAACATCACAGTTACACCACATAAACACTTATCTTTAAGTCTTGAAGTTGCCCCAAGAAACTTGCTAAGTGAGAGTAACGTTCCACCCAACCTTAGGTCTCTGTCCATCCTATACTCTTTCAGTTGAGAGATCACCCCTGAGATGGGTTGTGTATCTACCAAGGAGGGCTAAGGACTCTCTCTCACAGTCAAGATCTCATCCCCATGCTAATCCAATATGTAGTTGGGTTTATCAAGCATTCCAAGGCACGTACCCATGCTAAGACAACCTACAGTGGTTTTAGCAATCATATAAGGGCATACTAGTCATGCTAAGACAACCTCCAGTTGGGTTTATCAAGCATACCAACTAACACAACCATGCCAATCCAACCTGCAGTTGCATTTATCAAGCATAAAAGGGAAACATGAAAGGTATTGCTAAGCCAGTGAGCTCAACCACAGAGCTACAGGAATCTCAACACTCAGCAGACACGGAAACCACATTACCTACCTCACTCAACACAAGGAAGGCACTTTTCTCTACTGCACAAACCCTCAAGGCCCCTTCCCTTCTATTGCTATTCAGGGTGGGCATAGAAAGGTCAAGTTTCTAGTTCTATGAAACTTTCAGCCTTCACTAGGTTTATCAAGCAACCCAACTCTTAATTGAACTTCTTTCTCTGTTAAAACAAACTGGTGCTTATCCGGGATGTGGACTAAGCTCTGTCTCGTACTTTAACTCGCTACAAAAATAGCCCTGGTATTCTCACGACTTCCTCAAGCTACTAACACTCTATCATTCACCATAGGGTTTCCTTTCATGGGTTTTCCCAAACCGATGAGACTTACACGCAGGGTTTCTATGGAAATTGACTCTGTGATTTTTGGCTTACACAGGGATCATGATTTTCCCTTCTCTGCTCCCCCCTTGGCTCTACGATCTGGGTGCATGAATGCATGACTCCCTATCCGAATCCCCCTATCTCTAGGTCAACCATGGGATAGTCATACGAACGTTGAATTCCTGGGTGATTGAGTGTCTTATGAGACAAATAACACAATTCATGCCCTTCCATATCGATTTGGAGGGCCGCCCCAGACTCAGTCGGCTCATCAACAAGGTTCTCAACCACCCTCTATCATAGAAATAAATGTCATCATGGAGGTCAAATGGGTTTACCAATGGAAAAGTGGCAGCATGGGCTTCCATCCCATAACCCCCTCAGCTCTCCATAGTGGATACACATGGCCCTTTTTCATTGGTTTCCTCCTTATCCAGCTTCTTGGGTATTTTTATTGCATTAATTAATAATTACATTATTTTAAACAATCTTTCATGGCTTAACATCTCATGGATAATCAAACTATCAAATACTTTCCTATGCAATTAAACTTGAACATCCACTAGTGGGGCCTTAGCCTTGAGCTGCACACTAGGGCATATACATACTATATTTACCCAATATTTACATTGAATCCAATAAACCATAAGGGTCAAAATAAGGGTATTACAACTCCCTATCCCTTAAAATAACACTGTCCTCAATGTTCTCAAAACTGAACAAAAATCGGAATGCCTCTTTCATGGCATCCTCCAGCTCCCATGTGACCTCTTCGGGACTAAGGTGCTCCCATTGCACCTTCACATGTCCGATAGCCCTATTTCTGAGCAAAGTGACCTTCTTGTCGAGGATGCATATAGGATCCCCTTGGAACTCTCCCTCTAGTTCCACCTGTATCACATTCCAATCAATTATATGATAAGGGTCATATACATATTTCTTAAGAAAAGAGACATGGAAAACATTATGATCTTTCATGTTAGTAGGAAATGCAATCCTATATGCAACTGGTCCTATCCTATCAAGGACTTCAAATGGCCCACAATATCTTGGTGCCAACTTGACACAACTTCCCAACTTCATAGAACTCTTCCTTGGTTTCACTCTCAAGTAGACATGGTCCCCAATATGAAATTCCTTATGCATTCTTTTCAAATATGCATAAATTTTATGCATGTCTTGTGCTTCCTTCAAATTCTGTCTAATCTTAACAATCTCTTACTCCATCTCCTTGATTATTTCTAGTCCAAGCACTACCTTGTTCACTGGGTTGTCCCATTTAACTGGAGTCCTGCATCCTTTTCCATACAACACTTCAAAAGGACTCATCTTCAATGATGCTTGATGTCCATTGTCGTATGCAAACTCTACCAAATGTAAATAGTCTTCCCCCTTGGATGGCTTGTTCATCACATACATCCTCAACATGTCTTCAAGAATCCAATTTACTCTCTTAGTCTAACCATCAGTTTGTGGATGATAGGTTGTGCTAAACTTCAACTGAGTTCCTAATTCCTGGAACAATCCTTTCCAAAAATTAGATGTGAACTTTGTGTCACAGTTCGAATTTATTTCCTTTGGAAATCAATGCAATCTAAATATCTCTCTGATGAAGATATTTGAAATTTCATTGTCCTTGTGAGTGGACTTGACTGGAATGGAATGAGCTACCTTTGATAGCTTGTCCACCACCACCATGATTTAACCATGCTTCTTCACTGTCATTGGCAACCCTGTTATAAAATCCATAGAGATCACTTCCCACTTCCATTCTAGAATGGGAAATGGCTGCAACAATCCTGCTGGATGTTGATGCTCTGCCTTGACTTGATGGCACTTTTGACACCTAGCAATGTAATTAACTATGTATTTCTTCATACCATGCCAAAATTACTTCTTCCTTGCTGCTGTTATAGTTTTTTGATATCCTGGATGTCAAGAATATGGCTTTTGGTGTATCTCATCCATCACAAGCTTCTTCAAATTTGCACTATCTGGAAGGTACAGTCTAGTACCCTGATAGATGAGAACAACATCCTCACCCAGCTGATTTCTTGCATACTTTTCATCCACAATACCCTACTGCAATTTCTCCTTGACCTAATGGTAGACTTCATCACTGTTTTGGGATTCTAGAATCCTTGCCTTCAAGTCTGATTCACACCTACTTATTGTTTCCATATGAAACCTCCTATTAAGTGCATATGCAACCTTATTCTCCTTACATTTGACATTCTTAATCTCCAAGTCAAATTCACAAAGGAACTCCATCCACCTAGTTTGTCTAGCATTTAGATTTGGCTGGTCAAACAAGTATTTTAAACTCATATGATCAGTTATGAGCTCAGATCTTCTTCCCAAGAGATAATGTCTCCACCTCTTGAGTGCATGAACTATGGCTGCTAGCTCTTAGTCATGTGTGGCATAGTTCTTTTCATGCTCCTTTAACTTCCTTGATTCATAACAAATTACAATCCCTTCTTGCATTAGCACTCCACCAAGTCCTTCAATGCAAGAATCGGTGCATACTACAAATCCTTTATTTGGATCTGCAATCTTTAAAACAGGTGCACTAGTAAGTAATTCTTTTAACTGCTGGAAACTTCTCTCACTTTTTTTCGAATAATGTGAATTTGATATTCTTCCTTTGCAATGAAGTGATTGGGTAGGATATTTTGGAGAAGCCTTCAATGAATCTTATGTAGTAACCATCCAAACCCATGAAATATCTAACGTCTGCAACATTCTTTCGAGTAGGCCAATCCATGATGCCCTCAATCTTATCTGGATCTACTGCAATGCCTTCTACTAATATAATATGACCCAAATACTATACCTTCTGCTGATAGAATTCACACTTGTTTAACTTGGCATACAACTGGTGTTCTCTAAGGACTTGCAACGCCATCCTTATATGCTCTTCATGCTCTTCTTCATTAGTTGAATAGACAAGAATGTAATCCAAGAATACAATTACAAACTTATCCAAGTATTTACTGAAGACACTATTCATGAGACACAATAATGTAGCAGGTGCATTGGTAAGACCAAATGGCACCACCGTGAATTCATAATGGCCATATCTTGTTCTGAAAATTTTCTTATGGATGTCTTCTTCCTTAATCCCCACTTGATGGTACCCAGACCTTAAGTCAATCTTTGAAAACACTCTAGGTTCCTTCATTTGGTCAAACAAGTCATCAATTCTTGGTAATGGATACTTGCTCTTAACTGTTACCTTATTGAGTTGCATGTAGTCAATGCACAACCTCAATGTCCCATCCTTCTTCTTGACAAATAAAACAAGTGCACCCCAAGGAGATACACTAGGTCTGATATATTCCTTGTTCATTAATTCTTGCAGTTGCATCTTTAATTCTATCAGCTATGGTGTGCTCATTCTGTAAGTATCTTTCGAAATTGGTGTTCCCCCTGGAACAAGGTTAAGGAAAAGTCATTGTCTCTCTTGGGTGGCAGTCCCGACACTTCATCTGGGAATACATATTGGAACTCTTGCAATATCTAGAAGTGTTCTAAACTCAGTCCTTTATCTTCTGTTGAATCTGATAGACGCAGAGCATATAATTGACAACCCTTCTTGTAAAACTTTCTCAACTGTAAGGCTTAAATCTGACTTACTAAAACATGCTTTGAAATCCCCTTTACTAACCTTGGATTTCCTTCATCATCAAGTCATTCAAGTGCTTTCTCATAACAGGCCAACTTGGATCTATGTCCTTCTAACCAATCCATGTCAAGTAAGGCATCATATGACCATTGGTAAGACACTTAAATTTTCTTTGGTTAGGAACCCATTCAACTCTATGGGGCACTCCTTTACCACTTCACTCACCTTCTCTCTTGGTACCCATAGCTAATTGAACTAGCCAAGATTTACCATGCTTTACTTTACCAAGAGAACAAATTTCAACAACCCCGGGAGACACATAACTATGAGTAGACCCTGGATTAATCAAAACAGAAATAGATTGCTTAGCAATCTTACCTTCAATCTCCACCACTGTTGATTGATGGTTTGTTTGATGATCATCCAGTGCTACATAAATCCTAGATGTTTCCCTTTCCAAATCTACCACTGTGGCTGCTCCTTTAATGTTGTGAAAGTTCCTTGGATTTTCCTTCCTATGTGGGCAATCTCTATGAATATGGTTTCCTTTACATCCCCAAAATTGGAGTAACCCTTTTGGTGTCTTTTATGCTTCTATAGGTGGCTTAAATTCTCTTATTGCTTGTTGGTCCTATGGAAAGGTTCTTGGATGATTTTTGAATGGTGGTTTGAATCCACTCTTCTTCTGTTCAAACCTTCCCTTGGGATTACCTTTCCATCCTTCCTGCATCTTTGTTTTACCTTTACCCTGCTCATAGTAACGCTCTTCCATTCTAATGGCTTCATCCAAGCGTGGTGGATTTACAAATTATATTCTATCTATGTAATTCTATGGTAGACTACCAAGGAAACATTGGATATTCACTCTTTCATCCTTGATGTAGTATACATACCTTAATAGTTCCAAAAAATTGTGGACATGCTTATCCCTAGTATTTTTCTCTAATATGAGTTCATTGAAATCTTTTCTTTTGTTATCATAATACCTAGTTGACAGGTATTTCTCCTGGAAGTGCCTTTTAAACCTTTCCTAGTTGATTCTTCTTTCACTGATTCCTTTCACTTGCATGAGGTGTTCCCACCAAATTGAAGCCCTTCCACTAAGGTTATATATGGAAACCTTAGCCTTTTCATTTGGACAATCAATTAATCAATAAGTTCATCAAAACCACGCCATGGTGCATTTCTTGATCGAAATGTCATGCATGGTTCGGCCCTAATAGATCCCAGTGCTGCAACTAAAGCTCTGATACCACTTCTGTCACATCCCCATACTTCTCAGATGGCCTTCATAAGTCATGGGAAACCCTGATACCCTTTTTTTCTTCCAAACCTTCCAATTCCTTCACACAGTCGCAATGATCTCTGATCAGAAATCCAAAACCCACAATCTGCATGCGGCTGTCAGAAAGCGGAACCCAATTTCAATTCCCATAGAAGAATTACCTTCCCGCATTCTGCAATCTATATTGCAGGATTAAGAAAAATGAAAAGCATAATTTGCTATAGCATAAAACTTCCCTTTCACAATCTATAATCTCGCATTGTGGAAATAAAAATGCGGAAATCCAAAACCACCTTCTCGATAACTCTCCCCTCCCCCAATCTGCAATCTGCATTACGAAATGCGAAAATGTAGAACCCCAAGTCACGCTTCTGGGGAAAAATCACCTTCCACATTTTGCAATTCGCAGCCCGCTTGCAAATGCATAAATGCAAAAGTCCATTCACACTGCTTCACCATCCGTTCGCCGACCTCTACAACCCACAATCTGCAATCCACATTGCGGATGCGGAAAGGCTAGGTTCACACACCCCTGCTCTCGCAAGCTTTCAGAGTAAACTTTCGAGGGGTATAAATCCTCCATCCAAGGTACAAATGGGACAAGGTTGGTACCAATGGAAACCCCTTGGACAACTCTATCCTATGGTTGAATCCTCACCCACAATTTAGTCTCTAAACTTGTCATTTTCTCATCTGAATTTTTTTCCTATAACCCCCTTCAACATGCCTTCAATCTTTCAGTAGGGACTCTACCTATCTCCTGTCATAACTTCCCCCTTCACCTAACCCACTGAGGGGTTCTGAAACATATAAGGGTTATCCCCTTCCTTTCCCAAGTCCAGGTGCAGTCATACAATTCATTCATAAAGTTAAGCAATCCATCACAACATATAAAGTGCATGAAGTTAGGTCTAACCATTACATCTTTCACATGCCAGATTTATAATGCATTAAACTCATGCAATGGAGTGAAGTATTCAACATGAACTCAGCCTTCTACTCAGGCTTATACACAGTCTAACTATTGATGAAATTCATACAACATTCATTCAACAACTTGAGCATCAACACATAAGAATAATACATAAAACATCACAGTTACACTACAAAAACAGTTATCTTGAAGTCTTGAAGCTTCCCCAAGCAACTGGCTAAGTGAGAGAAACATTCCACCCAACCTTAGGTCTCTGTCCATCCTATACTCTTTCAGCTGAGAGACCACCCTCGAGCTAGGCTATGTGTCCACTAAGGAGGGCTATGGACTCTCTCTCACAGTCAATATCTCATCCCCATACTAAGCTAATATGTAGTTGGGTTTATCAAGCATTCCAGGGAACCTACCCATGCTAATCCAACTTAGAGTGGGTTTATCAAGCATATAAGGGAACACTGGTCATGCTAAACCAACCTCCAGTTGGGTTTATCAAGAATACCAGGCAACACAACCATGTTAAGCCAACCTGCAGTTGGGTTTATCAAGCATATAAGGGCAATAAGAAGGGTATTGCTAAGACAGTGAGCTTAACCATAGAGCTACAGGCATCTCATCACTCAGCAAACATGGCACCCACATTACCTACCTCACCCAACACAAGGAAGTCTCTCTTCTCTGCTACACAGTCCCTCAAGGTCCCTTCCCTTCCAGTGTTATTCAGGGTGGGCAGAGAAAGGTCCAGTTGCTAGTTCTATGAAACTTTCACCCTTCACTGGGTTTATCAAGCAATCAAACCCTTTATTAACCTTCTTTCTCTGTTAAAAGAAACTGGTTCTTATCCGAGCTACGGACTAAGCTCTATCCTGCAGTTTGACTTTCTGTAAACATAACCCAAGTATTCTCACGGGTTCCTCAAGCTACTAACACTCTGTCATTCACCACAGGGTTTCCTTTCATGGGTTTTCCCAAACCGATGAGACTTACACGTAGGGTTTCTATGGAAATCAACTCTGTGATTTTTGGCTTACACAGGGATCGTGATTTTCCCTTCTCCGCCCCCTACTTGGCTCTACGATGTGGGTGCATGAATGCGTGACTCCCTGTGTGAATCCCCTAGCTCTAGGTCACCCACGAGATAACCATTCAAATGTCGAATTCTCATGTGATTGAGTGTCTTACGAGACAAGTAACATAGGCCATGCCTTGCCATACGGATCTACAGGCTCGCCCCATGCTCAGTTGGCTCATCAACAGGGTTCTCAACCACCCTCTGTCACATAATTAAATGTCAACATGGAGGTCAAATGGGTTTACCAATGGAAAAGTGGCAGCATGGCATCCCTTTTCATAACCCCCTCACCTCTCCCTACTGGATACACATGGCCCCTTCTTATTGGTTGCCTCCTTAGCCAGCGTCTTGGGTATTTTTATTGCATTAATTAATAATTACATAATTTACAATCATTCATGGCTTAAAAGCTCATGGATAATCAAATTGTCAAATACTTTCCTATGGAATTAAACTTGAACATCCACTAGTGGGGTCTTGGCCTTGAGCTCCACACTAGAGCACATACACACTGTATTTACCCAATATTTACATTGAATCCAATAAACCATAAGGGTCAAAATAGAGATATCATTCTTTTTATAAGATTTTTTATCTACACTATTGCAATAACAATAAAAGTACAATGTTCTTATTTAAAAAAAATTCAAAATTCAAAAATGTTTTTATTTTAAAAAAATAGAATGGTATTTGTGTGATGTTACTGTAACTTTGTTTCTATTTAAAAAAAATAAAAAGAAAGAATATTTTTATTTTAAAAAAATAGAATGGTATTTGCAGAATGTTCCTATGACTCTGTTATATAGTTTGGTATTCCTATAATGTTATTATAACTGTGTAATGCATGCCTATGCCTATTTTACTATTATTGAAGTATACAATTTACTTAGTTATTCAAGCATACTATGAACATGTCTTATTTCGTGGTAATTGCTTGTCTTCCTTACTCACTCCCATGCATGTCTTCCTTAATCACGCTTTTAAAATAATCCCAAGGTTTGGAATTTATCATTTCGTAATTTTGATTGTTGTTGCAGGATGACCTATAATATGAAAAGGGGAAGACCATGGTATTCACCAGTTACTCCTTGGGAGGAACTATTTCTACTTTGGCCTCGTTATGCATGTTGGATATGAGCATAAATATGTTTTCTACATCACAGTTAGCTTCCCTTTGGCTGGCAATGAAGTTCTTAAGGATGAGCAATTAGTATCAAGAGGTAGGACTCATTACATATACAAGCGATTTTTTGTTCAGTCTTTAAGGTAAATTTTAGAGATAAATGCCATGCTATAATTGATTTTCAATCTTGCACATATTATTATAAATAAATTGCAGATACTAAATAATATATTTATATATTCGATTTTGTAGAGATATCAAAGTTTTATATCTAATAAAATATGTATTTTTTGAGAATTCGTAATGAAGACCATGTTTAAAGGAGTCATTTTCAACAAACAAGAAAACACCTGATACATTGAGAATAGTGAGGTTACTAATTTAAATGTTAATTTAAATACCTTCTCAACTTTGTTATTACTTGAGAAAAACTAAACCCTTTTCTACTTTTCAATGGGGAGTAGTATGGGATAATAAAAACAATTTAGATGGCCACACTTTTATTTGTGTCACGACTATATCAAAAAGTTAGAAATCATGAATTTATCTTCTAAATATGAAGTGTAGACCACATTGGACTAGACACACCTAAGTGACATCAAAATAGAGACTTGGCGGATAAATATCTTAAGTTATATAGATTCATCTTAACACAAGTTAGAAATGAGAATAAACCATATGTCATCTTCAATAACAGCAGCAAATAAAAAATGAGCCAAGACACATGTCAAATTCAATCTCTTAGTTATTTTATGGTAGAATTCCATTACATTTCAATTTTCTCTTAATATATTATGAAATTTAGATGTATTATTACATTTTTAAATGAAAATAATGATTTATTTTTACATGTCAACATTGAAGAGTTTAATATATCATAACCCTTCAAAGTGAAATAAGACTCTTCAAATTTGATCCTAAATGGAATACCTAATATATGAAACTTGAATGACTATTTAAATTACCTAATTGCTTAATTGACCTCCTTTCTAAACCTGTAACCTTCAAATATGCTTAATGCCATTGATGTATGATTTAATTACGTATATGCCATTGATGTCTGATTTAATTACGTGTATTTTGGAACCGAATCAGTATGATGGAATGTGACGGCCAAATTGCCTCTCACGAGCTATTTTGGCGCTATAATTTTGTCATGCCCGTCAAGATTCTTCGTTGAAGTATACAAAACGTTCTATCAAATTGAAGAAAACGTCAGATTTGCAAGGTGGATTAGTTTTCAAATTCCAGCCGCGTGAAAACGTCATGATGGCTTAGTTTTCAAAACGTCATCAGATGGCTTTTTCTCCGTCTTCGTCTTGTTCTGCCATCTGCGTTTATAGCCGCTAGACCTGCTAGCATGATGGCTTCTGAGGATGACCAATATGGTAGCACAATTACAATCTGCATAGAGTATTGTTCGGAATCTCACCCTTAAAACATAAGATAAAAAATTTCAAACACCGTGGACAGAGTAATACAATCGCCCAGAGCTGGTCGTCGCTGCTGTTGACAAGGGCTAAAAAAAGTTATGATGAGAGAAATAAGATCATAGATCTTATATCTAAGTTATATTAATAAAATGGTTTATATACATAGATTTACTAATTACTTTTAAATATAAGTTATATTAATAAAATGGTTTATATACATAGATTTACTAATTACTTTTAAATACATGATCTATATATAAACCATTTTATTAATATGAATTGCTACTTGATAACCAAATTACTAGTTACTAGCTCAATGTTTTATATATAGTAAGACTATTTTTAACTTAAAATATATATAATTATTAACTAAAATTTAGGATATTCTCAAAACTTTTTATTATACAAGTTCGATTAGATTCTGAATTTTCTTTACCCTTTACGAGTTAAGATGCTTCTTCGAAAGAAAATTGGTTCTGGAGTCCTCTGAAACGACGATGAGGTAGCTCGCACAATGCCCTATGTATAGACGGTTAATCAGCAACAATTTGAAACCTGCAAATTATCAGTGATCTCATTTAGTAATGATAAATGTATGAATTTTTAGATACAATAATTTTAACTCTTTAAATCTCGGCCTTGGTAAAGTGAAAGCGATCAAGAATATGTCGGTATCAAAAAACCCTAGGCACGGGACTTAGATTTGTTATTAAAAGACGAGATTTAGATTTGTCATTAAAAGATGCCCTTGAGTAGATTAAAAAATTGTAACATTATCATCATAAATGCTCTGGTGATTGGACTTGTTAATTAATTTTTTTGTTAGACGTCCTATTATGATATCATAATGTTCTTAGAGCAAATCACTGATAAGCATGACACTGAAAGTCATCGTAGTAAATGAGCATTTATATACTAACGAAATGATAGCTATCATCATTCTTATTTTGAAATCACAAAAAAGATTGGCACATCCCAAACGAATATAAAACATGCTCTATGAGCCCAACCAGCGGCTGAAACAAAACCTTTATCATCTATGCCAACATGAATACCAACTAGGAATCTATAAATAGTATGCAGCTTCCAACATTACAAACAATAAGTATGTTTCGTAGGGTACGACGTAGAGCTGAAAATTCAAGGACTGTTCTTCTTACCAGGAGGCGGAGGGGTCAGAAATGGGATCGGCGGGAATTGAAAGTTGGGAATTTGTGGGATTGGAGGAACCTGTGGAAGAGGTGGAGAGCCTGAAATGGTAGGTTTTGGAAATGGAGGAAAACTCAATTGGGGCAGCGGGGAGATTTTTGGGAGAGGAGGAACACTGAACTGAGGCAGCGGAGAGATTTTAGGGAGTGGAGGAGCACTGGGCAGGGGGGGAATACTGGGCAGGGGAGGAGTTTTGGGAAGAGGAGGAACACTTAACTGAGGTAGCGGGGAGATTTTGGGGAGAGGAGGAGCACTGGGCAGGGAAGGAGTTTTGGGGAGAGGAGGAACAGTGAACTGAGGCAGCGGGGAGATTTTGGGGAGAGGAGGAGAGCTGGGCAGGGGAGGAATACTTGGCAGCGGAGGAGTTTTGGGGAGAGGAGGAACACTGGGCAGCGGTGGAATACTGAACTTGGGAATAGGTGGGACACTGGGAAGGCTAGCAGGTGGAAACTTGGGCAATGAAGGAATCGTGGGCGTCTGTTGGCCTGCTTTCGAAGATTGATCAACATCCTCACTGGCCATTGATCGCCCCTTCATCATTGCCAAGAAATCTTCCCTGTAACACGAGGGAGGTACAGTTTCATGGCGGTAGCTGAACGATCCTGCACTGTATGTTAGAACTCCATTGGAATCCGATTGTAGAGTGAGCTTTGATGCTGCAGACGTTGAGGGAATCCTGCAAGAGTTGTAAGGGCTGTTCCGAGGCCGCACCCGGCAATTCTTCAATTGATCAGCGGTGTGAACAATAGTGGAGGGAAGCTCCACCTTGAACTCTCCATTTTCGTCTGTCTCTCCCATAACCGATACGGTCATCGTCTTCCTGTTGAGGCCACATTCTACAGCTATGGAAGCACCTGTTCGTTCATCCAAAGGAGAAGAAAAATAATGGCTTTAACCATTGTCTGTTTATTATAAAAACAAGAAAAAAGAGAAGAAAAATAATGGCGTGAAATGGTACCGGATATAACGTAGCCATTTTCAGAAAGCCTGTTCTCAAGACATGTATCGCAGAACACTTTTCCCACGACCACAGCAGACGAGTCCTTCTGTTGGTCAGCATAAATAGTAGCTCCAGCCAAAGCCAAATAGTTAATTAAGAGGAAACCAAGGACAGTAATTGGTATTACAGGAATTTGAATGGACGCCATGATAGCTGAAGACATTCAATCAAACAGATCGTTAGATCTAACTCTGCTGGGGCATAATAAGGAAGAATGGGTTTTATATAGAGAGGCCTGGACATATATTTTCTTTGGCTGTTGCGTTGTCCAAATAAAATCAGAAATAAAAAGTAAAGGAATAGGTGGGCAGCACAAACCTAATGTCAGGTTTATGGGTTGATGATCTACCCCGACAAATTTCAACACGTATACAGTTTTGTTCAGAATTCACAGAATCCACGTAAACGACTTTGTCAGACAAAAACGAGATGATAGCATTGATCTACATTCAAACATTTCGTGTATCTCTGTGATTTGATTTAGAATTGGGCCGTTTATCAAACTGACTGTTATGTTGTAAAAATTCTCCCGTACGATATTTTGCGTTTCATTCTGAAAAGAGGTAAGAGATAAAGTTTGGTGGGTGTAATCCAACGAATTTATACGAACGCATGGTCAACCATTCATCCACGTCACAATCGAAACTCGAATTGTAAATTGCATGAGTTTTTAATTTATTTATGGCGTAAAAAAGTTTAAAGTGTGGAATGGTTCGGAGCAAGTAAATAACGATATGATGTTGTTTTTGTTGCTTGAAAATTTCTGAAATCACATGTATGCAAAATGTATTTCGTCATCTAGTAGATGACAATGAGAACATTCTTGCTGAGATTTCGAGGATAAAACTTTTTCGGTAAATAAACATTTAAAATAGATTTAATATATATTAATTAGTTATTTGTAATATGGTTATTGGGCGTTTGTATTAGAGTGTACAGAATTAATAAAAATGTTATTCATGAAGTTGAGGATTCATTTTAATTAAAAAAAATATTGTGTAAAACGGTTTTTTATTCATTTTCGAAAACATACTCTGCATATATATTTTTACTAGCTTATTTATATAATATCACGAGGAAAGAGACTAAGTAGGTTGAAATTAGACTACAACTATCATCATAACAAAAATACTCCAAACCTTTAAATGGTGGTCACGGATTCAAATCCACTGTGACGTTGGGATATTGTTATGTAAGGCAGGGTGGGAAAACTGATATAGATCATAACATCAACATAAGCCAAAGGTCCAATCTCTTCCGGAAAGTATAGTTCAAGACATAGGAAGATTAAAGAAAGGAGATAAGAGAGGGTAAGGATCAGTAATGGATATGTAAAGGTCATTGAGTGACTAGGTAGGAAAGGGCTTAGGCACCTTGAAAAAATCTTTTAGACATTGCATGATTAGTTGTCAAATCAGATATTCTATGTTTTGAGATGAAGGTATAGAGTCCATCCTATTAATGAAAGTTGGAGAAAAGGGATAAACAATTCAATTTTCAAGGATTTGAGATTTCTGTGGTGTGTAGTGTTAGAAGAGTGGGTTTTTGGATTCTCCACAGTAGCCATTTTTAAGGTCAATGTTTCGAATCCTTGATTCATCCTCGGGACAAAATATCGAGGGAAGGGTTGCTTGGAGGTGAATAAATAAAGGAGAAGAAGTAGATTAGGTATGCCCGTTCATTTCAAATACCATCATGATAATAAGTGATGAGTGATAATAACCTATCCCTCTATATTTTTAATTAATATACAAAAGGGAGAATTATTAATATTAATAGTAATAGTAACTCATTGTTAAGAAATACAATTCCTCAATAATAATCATTAATAATAATAATAATAATAACCTCATTGTCCTTAATAGTTTTCAATGCATGAGGTTAGTATTATTAATGATGATTGTTACATTCTTAATAATAAGAATCATGATTTGTTATTGTTTTCAAATTGAAAAGTAAAGAAGAGGATAGGTTATTGTTCAGGATCAAACAATTAATAGTCTTATTGGTGATTGTTCAAGCTCAAAATACTTATTAATATTAATAATAAGAATAGTGCATGTGATTTTTATTAATATTAATAATAACTAATAATGACAAGAAGATGAGAAGGAAGTGTTGCAAATCTACAATCAGACCTGGTATTGTCCATTGCCTTCTTTAATGATCAGTGGTAGCCATCTTTCACTTATTTCAAGTGCCCCATCCCTATTTAGGTTGTTTGGGTGCTTCATGATTTCCAAAGCTTCTCTCACCCTTCATTTGTAGTAGTGGTCTTCCATTGCGAGCAGCTCCATTTTTTCCAAGCAAACATGGTGTTTCGTTTTGAGACAGTGCTCAACAAACTTGCGGAAGCATTTGTCCTCTCCTTCCTTATGTCAGCTCCATGTTCCTTTATCCTTATTTGAAATGAATGCCCAGTCTCCCCTATATAGCTCTTCCCACAGGAACAATCTACCTTATACACTCCTTTATATTGATGCCAATCAATCTTGTCTTTCACCGACCTCATTTTCTCTCTAATGGTTTCCATTGGCCTGAACGATGTCCATAGTTCTTTCCTCCTCAATACCTTTGCAATTCTATCAGTTACGCCTTAGATGTATGGGAGTAAGGCCTTGAGAGTCTTCCTCTCCTTCTTCTGTTGAGTCAAGTTTTTTGCTTTTGTCAGTGCCTTATTGATGTCTTTATTCTTATATCCTAGGCTTCTCAAGATAGAGGGCAAGTGGTATTTTTCTTTTTCAAGTTGTTCCTTGTCTGATATGCGGAAATCTCTCATGGCTAAGGTGTTGATTACCCCAATTTTTTGAGATGGATGGTGATGTGAGTGAGCATGAAGGTAGCTCTCCGAGTGGGCTGAGGGTTCCATCATTCTTTTTTGCTGATTAGTACATCAAGGAAGGGGATGCTCCCATTATCCTCCATTTCCATGGTAAAATTTATGTCCTCTAAGAGCTTATTAAGATGTTCATGAAATTTCTTAAGCTTGATAAATCCATGGTGCCAGCTCACATTGGTGTCATCCACATACCTCTTCCATCTTGTGGGATGAAAGTGGAAAGAGTGAAGGGCCTTCTTATCGAAATGATCCATAAAGAGATTAGCAACCACGGGAGATAAAGGGTACCCCCCTGCTACTCCATTGGTTTGTTCATAAAATTCACCTTTAAAGCTCAAGAAAATTGACCGGATACATACTTCTTGTAATGCCCTCTCGCATTAAGATGACTAAACAAAACACACATAATTTTTTTTATTATAAAGAAATACATCTTTATAAATTAATCACATGCATAAATATATTATGCATAACCAATTCATGGTTTTCTTTAGTTAACTAACCATCTCTTTAAGCTAAAATAACAACCAAATAAAAATAATAATAGTAATTATAACTCAGCTCGTGGTATTTATAAACCATGCATAATCAGGTCATGATTTACAGTTCAACAGTTAATTCCTCATTATCTTTCCCAATTTCTTTACCAAACTCCATTTTAATCATTTTCACCAATTCCTAAAAACTAGGACATTTTCCAGAATTAAGAAAATGTGTAGAAAATGACCATTAATTTCTAGAATACTTAAACCACTACAACAAACTTATTTTTTTCAAAGCATAATTGCAGAGAAATAATGTATAACATAATACAAATTCAAAACCATAAAATATCAGCATTAATTTCTCTCAAATTATCATCTAAAAGAGAAATAATAGAAAATTTGAATTCTGAATATACTTATCTAGGAATTTTGTCTTGGAACAAGCAACCAACTGATTGCATGTGAGTCGCACTCCACCCAACCGTAGAACTTGTCGAACCTGTATTATTTCAGCTCCCAAGTCCACCCCTGAGCCGAGATCTAGACATTAACTAGTGTTAACTCACCAACCCCGTCAGCTCTCTCACATGGACAACGTAGACATAACTGGGAAATATGAAATATTCACTACCAGGAACAAACAAAATAACAGTTTCTAAATCAATTCCTTGTTAATTCCACAATTAACCCACCAAAGCTCCTTCACAGACCCACATCGATACACTTCATTGCAAGTGTCAGAATTCCACTCGAGGTTTCATGCACAAATTGCCAATTGACTGGTCCATTCAACCAAGGAAATACAATGCTAGTACAGGTTGTTGAAAAAAAAGGTTGTAAAAAAAACAAAGTTTTCTTCACCTCTCTGAATTCAAAATCACATAGTGATACACTTCACTCCCCTTGACTGAATTTTCCTCCAGTATATACCACCACCATTGTTTTTCCCCAGGAAACCCTCTCCTCCACCAATAGTTTTTCTTCTTCCCCTACCCCCCAGGAATTTGCCACCCCCAGCATTCTTGGAAAACGAGTGTCATCGTTCGGTTTCCCACGTGGCTCTCCCAAAGGAACCATGTTCCCCCTCTCCTAATTTCCATTAAAAACTTGATTAAAATTAATTAAGTTTTCCCAAATTTTAATTATTAATATTTAATTATTAATCACTCCTCCATTTGAGTTTGGCTTAGGAACATGGGTTTTGGGATTTTCACATAAGGTTTAGAAAACAACTGAATAAGGAGATAAGGTACAAAATTAAACCTTACCCCCTCGCAAACCTTGGTTAATATCTGGATCTCCTCTTCAGTGTATTGCTCCCCATGCATCAAGCTGGAAATGTTATATTAAAATGATAAAAATGCTATGTACATACTTCATAGCAAAAATGTTTAGAATGCAATATCAATTATAAATCTGGTCCAATGGTATTACAAATCCCCTCCCCTTAGATTTTAAATCGTCCTCAATGTTTACCATTGTATAAAAAATACACATAATTACTGCAGGAATATTTACATTATTTATATACATATTTCAAAATAGATGCAGATACTCTTCCCGCATTATATCTTCCAATTCCCAAGTAGACTCCTCCTCGATTTGGAATATATAAGTATATCATCCAAAAATACTAAATGAACTTATACAAAATCTCCATGAATATACCATTCATTAAACACATGAATGTAGTTGGAGCATTCGCCAAACCAAAAGGAAGCACTGTAAACTCATAATGCCCATATTTGGTTCTGAAAGCGGTTCTACATATGTCTTAATCTTTAATGCGTATCTGGCGATATCCAAATCTTAAATCTATCTTAAAAAATATTCGCGCACCTCTCAACTGATCAAAAAAGATCATCAATTCTAGGTAGAGGGTATCTATTCTTAATTGTGGCCTTATTTAACTGTCTGTAGTCCACACATAATCTAAGTGTGCCATCCTTATTTCTTACAAAAATAACTAGAGCACCCCAAGGTGATCTACTAGGTCGTATATACCCCTTCTTAAGTAACTCCTCAAGTTGCATTTGCAATTCTTTTAATTGTGGAGTACCCATTCTGTATGGTGCTTTTGATGCTGGCACAGTTCCAGGCACCAAATCGATTGTGAAGTCGATATCCCTCTTGGGTGGTAACCGAGGAGCTTCTTGAAATACATCTTCAAATTCTTTCAACACTGGATATTCATCCAAACTTGTTTATTTTTCAGTAGGCAATTCTTCTACATGAATCACATACAACCGACACCTTTTTCTGATGCATTTCTTCATTTGTAAGGAGGAAATCTGTCTTAAGGATATGGGTCTCAGAAGGACTCTTATTTGTACATTATTGTTTCCCTCACCATTCAAACATGTAATAACTTTATCGTGGTAGTCCAACACAACAAAGTGTTTCTCTAACCAATCAATTTTGATAAACGCATCATAGGATCCAAGAGGAATGATGTCCAAGTCTGCACTGGTTTGGTTTCCATTAATTTCAAAACAACAACTTTTGACCATAGCTGTGATCTTCCTCTTCATACCAGTTTCCAATTGGACAAAATTCTTGGCTTAGACAATTTATGAGTCACCAATTTACACCTGTCAATCAAGTTAGTATTAATATAGCTATAAGAAGCTCATGAATCAATTAAAATAGAAATAGGCACATCTTTTAATTTACCTTCAATCTTGATCATAGAAGATTGAAGATCAGCTTGGCGATTATCCAATGCTACATAGATGCAAGGTATGCTTCTTGCATATTATAAACACAAGTTCCCTTATTTCTTCTTTCAAGACATTTTTCTAAGAAGTGATCACCACCACATCCCCAACATTTCCCTTGGGTTGATTTCTTTTGCCTGAAGACTCATCCATCCTGGATTCTCCTTTCGGTATCGGTGGTTTAAAAGAAGTGTAACTGTCCTTCTTGATATCCATATGCTTAAACCCCTTTTTCCTCGGATCTTGCTTCTCTTTCAGCTTACCTTTCCAAAACTTTTGCACTTCCTGCCTATTTTTGTTTTGCTCATACAAGCATCTATCTTTTCTAAAACAATCTTTCAGAGTGTGAGGTTCATCATAAGTCAATCTATCTTTATAGTACGTAGGCGATCCATAAAATGTTGTATTTTCACCTTTTCATCCTTAATAAAATCAACATATCCCTGGAGCTCCAAGAATCTATTTTCATAGTCCTCCATGGACATATTTCCCAATTCGTGCTCAAAGAAATCCTGTATTTTTTTGTCATAAAAATGTTGTGATAGATATTCTTTCTTGAAAAGTCTTTGGAATCTCCTCCAAGAAATTTTCTTCTCATCTAAACTTTCCACTTGTTTGAGATGTTTCCACCATTTATAAGCCTTTCCTTGCAAATCATTTATTGCAATCCATGCTTCTTGGTTTTCCGAGTAGTTATGTAATTGCAAATACTTATTCATTTCCATTAGCCATAGTTGTGCAGCGTCACTTGACTTCTCTCCATCAAAAGTTGGATGTTTTAATTTTCTGAGCTCACCTTCTAACATCACATCATGCTTTTTCTTTCACTTCTTTCTAGGGTAGTTATCTTGCTTATTACTCCTATTCCCATGAGAACTTTCATTGGACTTACGGTGGAAATATAATCTCCTCCTGGTGTCATATTTTCCTTGAGAAAAGTGATACCTATCAGAGATGTCTCCGTTCATGGAATATTCACCCTTTTCCACGTTAGAAGTCACTTGATGCATTTGATTTTGCAACTGGACCAAATTTTGCATTAACTGTTGATTGATTTGGTTTTGTTGTTCCAAACTTTGCAAAATTACATTTTTTGTAAATTGAAAATTCCTCAAAGTTTGCACAGCATCCATGGTCCCTGACCCACTTTGGTGACAATTGGATTCATTACCTTGTTTTTATTCACCAACTTCTTCAACAAAATTAGAAAATACGGGATCCTCTACCATCTCTCTAATTCCATTTGCTTGTCTTTACTGACATTCTTCAAATTAAATGGCTGAAAGTTCTTCTGTAACACTAGCAATCTAAGCCAACAATGATTATTAGTTTCAAAAATCAGTTTCATCATATATTATTGTACATGTATATCTCTTTAAAACAAAATAAATTTGATTCCAGAGCTTCAAGAGCTGCAACCTCGCTCTGATACCAACTTGTAACGCCCTCTCGCGATACGATGACTAAACAAAGCACACATATTTTTGTATTATAAAGAATAACATATTTATAAATTAATCACATGCATAAATACATTATGCACACATTATTATAAGACCCATAACAAAACTAAAACATGTCTTCAACATTCAATATTTTTTTCAACATTTTACTTTACTAAACCAGTCCATGGTTTTGTAAATCATAAAACCAATTCATGGTTTTCTCTAGTTAACTAACCATCTCTTTAAACTAAAATAACAACCAAATCAAAATAATAATGGTAATTATAACTCAACTCATGGTATTTATAAACCATGCATAATCATGTCATTATTTACAGTGGAACAGTTAATTCCTCATTATCTTTCCCAATTTCCTTACCATAACTCCATTTTAGAAAATTTTCACCAATTCCAAAAAACTAGGACATTTTCCCCAATTTCTTTACCATAACTCCATTTCAATAATTTTCACCAATTCCTAAAAAGTAGGACATTTTCTCGAATTAAGGAAATGTGTAGAAAATTACCATTAATTTCCAGAATAGTTAAACCATTTAATGACAAGAAACTTATTATCAGAATTTAATTCAATTCTGGAAATTCTAACTAATGGTTATTAAATGCCATAAACATTATTTTTCAAAGCATAACTGCAGAGAAATAATATATAAATAATATATAACAGAATACAAATTCAAAACCATAAAATCTCAACATTAATTTCTCTCAAATTATCATTTAACAGAGAAATAATAGAAAATTAGAATTCTGAATATAGTTATCTGAGAATTCTGTCCTGAAACAAGCAACTAACAGCGTGTGAGCCACGCTCCACCAAACCGTAGAACTTGTCCATGCTGTATTATTTCAGCTCCCAAAGTCCACCCCCGAGCCGAGATCCAGACATTAACCATATTTAACTCACCAACCCCCTCAACTCAGTCACATGGAAAACATAAAAATAACTCGGAAATATGAAATATTCACTACCAGGCACAAACAAAACAACAGTTCTAAACCAATTCCTTGTCAATTCCATAATTAACCCACTAGAACTCCTTCAAATACACACAACAATACACTTCACTGCAAGTGTCGGAATTCCACTCGAGGTTTCATGCAAAAATTTCCAATTGATTGGTTAATTCAAGCAAGGAAATACAATGCTAGTACATCACACAGCGATACACTTCACTCCTCGTGACTGAATTTTCCTCTAGGATATACCACCACCATCATTTTTCCCAAAGAAACCCTCTTTTCCAACAACAATTTTTCCTCTTCCCCTCCCCAATAATTCGCCACCCCAAACATTCTTGGAAAATGAGTGTCATCGTTCGGTTTCCCACGTGGCTCTGCCAAAGGAACCACGTTCCCCCTCTCCTAATTTCCATTAACAACTTAATTAAAATTAATTAAGTTTTCCCAAATTTTAATTAATAATGTTTAATTATTAATCACTACTCCATTTGAGTTTGGCTTAGGAACATGGGTTTTAGGATTTTAACATAAGGTTTAGAAAACAACTGAACAAGGAGACAAGGTACAAAGGTAAACCTTACCCCGTCACAAACCTCAGTTATATCTGGATCACTTCTTTAGCGTATTGCTACCCACGCAGCCAGCTGGAAATTTTATATTAAAATAATAAACATGCTATGTACATACTTCATAGAAAAAATGCTTAGAATGTAGTATCAGTTATTAATCTAGGCGAGGGGTATTACACTTCTACTAGCTTTGTAGTTTCTGGATCTGTAACTTCAAATATTACCTGCATCGCTTAATTTAGGGGGATTTGGTAAAAAGACCCACAACATCAAAGCTTATTAGCAAGTCACATGCCTCCAATTTTTCTTCCTTAATGATCTTTATGAAGTCCCTAGAGTCTTTGATAAACAAATCTATTTTCCCCACAAGTGCACTCAATAAAGTTGCTACATATTTTGCAAGGTGGTAGGTTGGGGATCCAATTTTGTTCACAATCATTTTGACAGGAACCCCATCCTTTTGTATCTTTGGAATGCCATATATTATGGGTGTGATCTTGTTACAAGGCATGAGGTGTTTCTTACTCTTTCTTCTATGTTTGATTCCTTAATGGCTTTCTTCACCTCTTTCGTAACCCTAGAAATTGGATTTTATGGTAACTTTTTATAGCTCCCATTGTTTTCCAGGTGTTATATCATTTTGGTGTTGTATTCTTCTTGGTTCATCAGCACCATGGTCCCCCCCTTATCCGCCTTAAGAACCACAATCACCTCATTCTTTCTCAAATTTTTGAGGGCTTCATGTTCATCACCACTCAGATTATCCTTTGGAAGCTTGGCCTTTTTCAGAATTAATGCGCAATCTAGTCTCACACCTTCTTTGTCCTCCTCAAATAACGTTTGAATGCTATCCTCCACACTGCAAATGATGTTTTCCAATGGAACGAATTTGGGGGCTGGGGAAAATCTGAGACCTTTCTTGAGGAGATTCATCATGCCTTTGTCCAGTTCCATATTGGAAAGGTTAACAACCATTTTGTTTTGGTTCTCTTTATCGTTCTTTTGGTTAACCTCCTTATCATTCAGATTATTCATGTGTGTCAGATTCTCAAAGTTTTAGAATCTTGTTAACAATTTATACAAAATTGTAGTGGAATTTATTTTAGCTCTACTTCAAAATAAGTCGCAAATTTTCTCCAGCAAACATGAACAACCAAAAAAAGATAAATAGTACTATTTATAATCTAATTTTAGTTTAGTTATTTATTTATTTTCTCGTGTTACAATGGAAATTCAGGGATAAAAATTGAAGTCGTCATTGCTCGTGAATAACCTTCTAGCTCATCATAGAAGGGTACATTTTCTTTTACCATGCAAATGAAATTTAAATTAAAAAACCACTTGTCAAATTCGAAATAAAGATTATTTTTTATTTTTTCATTTAAAGGGTAAATAAATTTATTATAATATATAATACTTTTCATTCTTTTTTATGAGATACTTTCACGTCCCCATACCTCTTAGATGGCCTTTAGAGGTCATGGGAGACCTTGATACCTTTTTTTTCTTCCAAACCTTCCAATTCCTTCACACAGTCGCCATGATCTTCGATCCGCAATCCGCAACCAACAATCTACATGCGGATGTCGAAAAGAGGAACCCAATTTCAATTCCCATAGAATACTTAGCTTCCTGCATTTCGCAATCTGCATTGCGTGATTCAGAAACGCGGAAAGCATAATTTTCTGCACCATAAAACTTCCCTTCTGCAATCCGCAATTCCGCATTGAGGAAATCGGAAATGCGGAAAATCAAAACCACCTTCTCGAAAGTTCTCCCATCTTGTAATCCGTAATCCACATTGCGGAATGTGGAAATGTGGAACCCAAGCTTGTGCTTCCGGGGAAAAATCACCTTCTTCATTCTGCAATCCGTAATCCACATTGCAGAATGTGGAAATGCGGAACCCCAACTTGCGATTCCTGGGAAAAATCACCTTCTTCATTCTGCAATCTACAACCCGCTTACGAATGCAGAAATGCGGAAGTCCATTCACACTCCCTCACTATTCAGTTCCCGACCTCCTCAACCCGCAATCCGCAATCCACATTATAGATGCGGAAAGGCTAGCTCCACAAACTCTTGCTCCTGCAAGCTTCTAGATTAAACTTCTGAGGGGCATAACTCATCCGTACAAGGTCCAAATGGGACAAGGTTGGTATCATTGGAAATCTCTTGAAGAGATATATCCAATGGTGTAATCCTCAACCACAACTTAGGTCTCTAACCTTGTCATTTTCTCATATGAAGTTTTTTCCTATAACCCCCTTCAACATGCCTTCAATCTTTCAGTAGGGACTCTACCTGTCTCCTGTCATAACTTCCCCCTTCACCTAACCCATAGAGGGGTTCTAAAACACATCAAGGTTATCCCCTTCCTATCCCAAGTCCACGTGTAGTCATACAATTCATTCAAAAAGTTAGGCAATGCATCACAACATATTAAGTGCATGAAGTTAGGTCTAACAATTACATCTTTTACATGCCATATTTATAATGCATTAAACTCATGCAATGGAATGAAGTATTCAACATGAACTCAGCCTTCTACTCAGGCTTATATACAGTCTAACTATTGATCAAATTCATACAACATTCATTAAACAACTTGAGCATCAACACATAAGCATAATACATAAAACATCACAGTTACACCACATAAACACTTATCTTTAAGTCTCGAAGCTGCCCCAAGAAATTGGCTAAGTGAGAACAACGTTCCTTCCAACCTTAGGTCTCTGTCCATCCTATAGTCTTTCATCTAAGAGACCGCTCTCGAGATGGGTTGTGTATCCACTAAGGAGGGCTAAGGACTCTCTCTCACAGTCAATATCTCATCCCCATGCTAATCCAATATGTATTTGGTTTTATCAACCATTCCAGGGAACCTACCCATGCTTAGCCAACCTATAGTGGGTTTATCAAGCATATAAGGGCATACTGGTCATGTTAAGCCAACCTCTAGTTGAGTTTATCAAGCATACCAAGAAACACAACCATGCTAATCCAACTTGCAGTTGGGTTTATCGAGCATATAAGGGCAATAAGAAGGGTATTAATAGTCCAGTGAGCTCAACCACAGACTTGTAGGCATCTCAACACTCAACATACATGGAAACCACATTACCTACCTCCCCCAACACAAGGAAGGCACTCTTCTTTCCTGCACAGTCCCTTAAGGCCCCTTCCCTTCTAGTGCTATTCAAGGTGGGCATAGAAAGGTCCAGTTTCTAGTTATATGAAACTTTCAGCCTTCACTGGGTTTATCAAGCAACCCAACCCTTAATTGAACTGCTTTCTCTATTAAAACAAACTGGTGCTTATTTGGGATGTGGACTAAGCTCTGTCACACAGTTTAACTCTCTGTAAACATAACTAAGGTATTCTCATGGCTTCCTCAAGCTACTAACACTCTGTCATTCACCATAGGGTTTCCTTTCATGTGTTTTCCCAAACCGATCAGACTTACACAGACTATTTCAATGGAAATCGTCTCTGTGATTTTCGTCTTACACAGGGATCGTGATTTTCCCTTCTCCGCTCCCCGCTTGGCTCTGCGATGTGGGTGCATGAATGCGTGACTCCCTATGTGAATCCCCCTAGCTCTGGGTCAAACATGGGATAGTCATCCGAACACCGAATTCCCATGTGATTGAGTGTCTTATGGGACAAGTAACACATGCCATGCCATGCCATATGGATCTGCAGGGCTGCCCCATACTCAGGTGGCTCATCAACAGGGTTCTCAACCACCCTCTGTCACGGAATTAAATGTCAGTATGGAGGTCAAATGGGTTTACCAATGTACAAGTGGCAGCATGGGCTCCCATCCCATAACCCCCTCACCTCTCCCTAACGGATACACATGGCCCCTTCTCATTGGTTTCCTCCTTAGTCAACTTTTTGGGTATTTTTATTGCATTAATTAATAATTACATCATGGATTAACAACTCATGGATTATCAAACTATCAAATACTTTCCTCTGCAATTAAACTTGAACATCCACTAGTGGGGCCTTGGCCTTGAGATCCACACTATGGCATATACACACTGTATTTACCCAATATTTACATTAAGGCCAATAAGCCGTAAGGGTCAAAATAGGGGTATTACAACTCCCTATCCCTTAAAATAACACTGTCCTCGGTGTTATCAAAATTGAACGAAAATGGGAATGCCTCTTTCATGGCATCCTCTAGCTCCCATGTGGCCTCTTTGGGACTAAGGTGATCCCATTGCACCTTCACCTGTTCGATGGCTCTGTTTCAGAGCAAATTGACCTTCCTGTCGAGGATGCATACAGACTCCACTTGGAACTCTCCCTCTAGTTCCACCTGTATCACATTCCAATCAATTATATGATTAGGGTCATGTACATATTTCTTAAGAAAAGAGACATGGAAAACATTATGATATTTCATGTTAGCAGGAAATGAAATCCTATATGCACCTGGTCCTATCGTATCAAGGACTTCAAATGGCCCACAATATCTTGGTGCCAACTTGACACAACTTCCCAACTTCATGGAACTCTTCCTTGGAACTCTTCTTTTCAACTATGCATAACTTGTCTGCCTGTCCTGTGCTGCCTTCAAATTCTACCTGATCTTAACAATATATTTCTCCATCTCCTTGATCATTTATAGTCCGAGCACTAGCCTGTTCACTAGGTTGTCCCAATTCACTGGATTCTTGCATCCTTTGCCATACAACACTTCAAAAGGACTCATATTCAATGATGCTTGATGTACATTGTTGTATGCAAACTCTACCAAATGTAAATAGTCTTCCCACTTGGATGGATTTTTCATCACATACATCCTCAGCATGTCTTTAAGAATATGATTTACTCTCTTAGTTTGACCATCAGTTGAGAATGATAGGATGTGCTAAACTTCAATTGAGTTCCTAATTCTTGGAACAATCCTTTCCAAGAATTAGATGTGAACTTTGTGTCACGGTCCAAAATTATTTCCTTGAAAAATCGATGCAATCTAAATATCTCTCTCATGAAGATATTTGAAATGTCATTGGCCTTGTGAGTGGACTTGACTGGAATGAAATGAGCTACCTTTGATAGCTTGTCCACTACCACCATGATTTAATCATGCTTCTTCACTATCATTGGACACCCTATTATAAAATCCATAGAGATCACTTCCCACTTCCATTCTAGAATGGGCAATGAATGCAACAATCCTATTGGATGTTGATGCTCTTCCTTGACTTGCTAGCACTTTTTACACCTAGCAATGTACTCAAATATGCCTTTCTTCATACCATGCCAAAAGTACTTCTTCCTTGCTGCTGTTATAGTTTTCTGATATCCTGGGTGTCAAGAATATGGATTTTGATGTATCTCATCCATCACAAGCTTCTTCAAATCTGCACTATCTGGAAGGTACAGTCTGGTACCATGATAGATGAGAAGATCATCCGCACTCAGCTGATATCTTGCATACTTTTTATCCACAATACCTTGCTGCAATTTCTCCTTAACTTGAAGGTAGAATTGATCATTACTTTGAGCTTCTAGAGTCCTTTCCTTCAAGTTTGATTCACACCTACTCATTGCTGTCATATGAAACCTCATGCTGAGTGCATCTGCAACCTTATTCTCCTTACATTTGACATGCTTAATCTCCAAGTCGAATTCACAAGGAACTCCATCCTCCTAGTTTGTCTAGCATTTAGATGTGGCTGGTTAAACAAGTATTTTAAACTCATATGATCAATTCTGAGCTCAGATCTTCTTCCCAAGAGATAATTCCTCCACCTCTTGAGTGCATGAACTATCGTTGCTACCTCTAAGTCATGTGTGACATAGTTCTTTTCATGCTCCTTTAAATTCCTTAATTCATAAAAAATTACAAACCTTTCTTGAACTAACACTCCGCCAAGTCGTTTAATGCAAGCATCGGTGCATACTACAAATCCTTTATTTGGATCTTCAATCTTTAAAACAGGTGCACTAGTAAGTAATTCTTTTAAATGTTGGAAACTTCTTTCACATTTTTCAAACCATGTGAATTTGATATTCTTCCTTTTCAATGAAGTGATTGGGTGGGATATTTTGGAGAATCATTCAATGAATCTTATGTAGTAAGCGTCCAGACCCATGAAATATCTAACATATACAACATTCTTTGGAGCAAGCCAATCCATGATGGCCTCAATCTTCTCTGGATCTGCTGCAATTCCTTCTGTTGATATAATATGACACAAATACTTTACCTTCTGCTGATAGAATTCACACTTGCTTAACTTGGCATACATTTGGTGTTCTCTAAGGACTTGCAACACCATACTTAGATGCTCTTCATGCTCTTCTTCAATCCTTGAATAGAAAAGAATGTCATCCAAGAATACAATTACAAACTTATCCAAATATTTGCTGAGGACACTATTCATGAGACACATGAATGTAGCAGGTGCATTGGTAAGACCAAATAGCACCAGTATGAATTCATAATGGCCATACCTTGTTCTGAAAGTTGTCTTATGAATGTCTTCTTCCTTAATCCCCACTTGATAGTACCCAGACCTCAAGTCAATCTTTCAAAACACCCTAGCTTCCTTCATTTGGTCAAACAAGTCCTCAATTATGGGCAATGGATACTTGTTCTTAACTATTACCTTATTGAGTTGCCTGTAGTCAATGCACAACCTCAATGTCCCATCCTTCTTCTTGACAAATAACACAGGTGCACCCCAAGGAGATACACTAGGTCTAATATATTCCTTGTTCATTAATTCTTGTAGCTGCATCTTTAATTTTATCAGCTCTGGTGTGCTCCTTCTGTAACGAGCTTTGGAAATTGGTGTTGCCCCTAGAACAAGGTTAATTGAAAAGTCAATGTCTCTCCTTGGTGGCAATCTTGACACTTCATTTGGGAATACATCTTGGAACTCTCGCAATATCGGTAAGTCTTCTAACCTGGGTCCTTTATCTTCTGCTTAATCTGCTATATGCACATCATATAATTGACAACCCTTTTTGTAAAACTTTCTCAGCTGTAAAGCTTAAATCTTCCTTACTGAAACATGCTTTGGAATCCCCTTTACTAACCTTCGCTTTCCTTCATCATCAAGGCATTAAAGGGCTTTCTCATAACAGTACAACTTGTCTCTATGTCCTTCTAACCAATCCATTCCAATTAAGGCATCATATGATCATTGGTAATACATTTAAATTTGCTTTGGTCAGGAACCCATTAAACTCTTTGGGGCACTCCTTTCATTAGAGGAAATTTGGGGTCTAAAATGGGCCTTATAAGAAAACGAGTCAAACAAATTTTTTTGATAAGTTGGAATTCAAGAACCAATAGAATTTCAATAAAATGAATCACCATAATGGTTGGCTTGAGATATTTGTCATAAAAAAAATACTTTTTTTGTTCGTAGTTTCAACATATCTCTCTGTGTTTTTACTCAAATTTTGAGCGAGAGCACTCATTGGATTCTGCATCCAACGAGTACCCACACTGCATACTTTTGACAGACCCCGCTGCCCCAAAAACAAGAAATACCTAGAACAAATGTGATGAATTCATCACGTTTGTTCCAGGTATTTCTTGTTTTTGGGGGAGCGGGGTCCATCAAAAGTATGCAGTGTGGGTACTCGTTGGATGCGGAATTTAATTCCGCAACCAATGAGTGCTCCTGCTCGAAATTTGAGTAAAAAAACAAGGAGATTTGTTGAAAATACAAACAAAAAAGTAGTTTTTTTCTTTCTTCCTTTAAAATTAATAAATATTATTTTATTATTTTCCTTAGGAATCCCATTTTAAACCTCAAATTTTCTCTAATGACCACTTCACTCACCTTCCTCTTGGTACCTGTGGCTAATTGAACTAGCCAAGCTTTACCATTCTTTACTTTACTAAGAGAACAAATTTCAACAACCCTAGGAGACACATAATTATTAGTAGACCCTGGATTAATCAAAACATAAAATGATTGCTTAGCATTCTTACCTTCAATCTCCACCATTGCTGATTGATAGTTTGTTTTATGATCATCCAGTGCTGCATAAATCCTAGGTGTGGCCCTTGCCATATATCCCACTGTGGATGCTCCTTTAATGTTGTGCAAGTTCCTTGCATTTTCCTTCCTATGTGGGAAATCTCTAAGGATATGGTTTCCTTTGCATCCCAAACATTGGAGTGGCCCTTTTGGTGTCTTTTCTGCTGCTATAGGTGCCTTAAATTATCTTCTTGCTTGTTGGTCCTACGAAAAGGTTCTGGGCTGATTTTTGAATGGTGGTTTGAATCCACTCTTCTTATGTTCAAACCTTCCCTTGGGATTACCATTCCATGCTGGCTGCCTCTCTGTTTTACCCTTACCCTGCTCATAGCAATGCTCTGCCGTTCTAATGGCTCCATCCAAGCTTGGTGGATTTACAAATTCTATTATATCTCTGTAATTATGTGGTAGACTACCAAGGAAACATTGGATCTTCACTCTTTCATCCTTGATGTAGTCTACATACCTTAATAGTTCCAAAACCTTACGAACATGCTCATCCATAGTATTCTTCCCTAATCTGAGTTCATTGAACTCTTTTCTTTTGTTATCATAATACCTATTGATAGGTATTTCTCCTATAAGTACCTTTTAAACCTTTCCCAGCTAATTCTTCTTCACAGATTCCTTTCACTTGCATGAGGTGTTCCCACCAAATTGAAACCCTTCCCCTAAGGTTATATATCACAACCCTAGCCGTTTCATTTGGACAATAAATTAATGAATAATTTCATCAAAACCACGCCATGGTGCATTGCTTGATCGAAATGTAATGTATGGTTCGACCTTAACAACTCCCAATTCTGCAACTGAAGCTCTGATACCACTTATGTCATGTCCCCATACCTCTCAGATGGCTTTCGGAGGTCATGGAAAAACCCTGATACCTTTTTTTTCCTTCCAAACCTTCAAATTCCTTCACACATTCGCCATGATATCTGATCTACAATACGAAACCTTTAATCCGCATGCGGATGTCGGAAAGCGGAACCCAATTTCAATTCCCGTAGAAGACTTATCTTCCTGCATTTCGTAATCCGCAATCTGCATTGCGGGATTCAGAAAAATGGAAAGCGTAATTTTCTACACCATACAACTTCCCTTACAAAATTCGTAATACTACATTGAGGAAATTCAAAACCACCTTCTTGGAAATTTTCCCCACCCGCAATCCGCAATCCGCATTGCAGAATGCGGAAATGCAGAACCCCAACTCGCATTTCCGGGGAAAAATCACCTTCTGCATTCCGCAATCCACAATCCACTTGCGGATGTTGAAATGCAAAATTCCATTCACACTGCTTCACCGTCCAATCCCCGACCTCAACAACCTACAATCCGCAATCCACCTTGCGGATGCAGAAAGGCTAGGTCCACAGACCCCTTCACCCCCAAGCTTTGAGAGTAAACTTTCAAGGGGCATAAATCCTCCATCCAAGGTCCAAATGGGACAAGGTTGGTACCGTTGGAAAGCTCTTGGAGAGCTCTATCCAATGGTGCAATAATCACCCACAAATGAGATCTCTAAAATTGTCATTTTTGCATCTGAATTTTTTTCCTATAACCCCCTTCAACATGCCTTTAATCTTTCAGCAGGGACTCTACCTATCTCCTGCCAAAACTCCCCCCTTCACCTAACCCACCAAGGGTATCTGAAACATATTAGGGGTTATACCCTTCCTTTCCCAAGTCCAGGTGCATTCATACAATTCATTCATAAGGTTAGGAAATACATCATAACATATAAAGTGCATGAAGTTAGGTCTACCCATTACATCTTTCACATGCTAGATTTATAATGCATTAAACTCATGCAATGGAATGAAGTATTCAACATGAAATCAACCTTTTACTCAAGCTTATACACAGTCTAACTATTGATCAAATTCATACAACATGCATTCAACAACTTGAGCATCAACACATAAGAATAATACATAAAACATCACAGTTACACCACATAAACACTTATCTTTAAGTCTTGAAGCTTCCCCAAGAAACTGGCTAAGTGAGAGCAACATTCCACCCAACCTTAGCTCTCTATCCAGCCTATACACTTTTAGCTGAGAGACCACCCCCGAGCTAGGTTGTGTATCCACTATGGAGGGCTAAGGACTCTTTCTCACAATTAAGATCTCATCCCCATGTTAAGCCAATATGTAGTTGGGTTTATCAAGCATTCCAGGGAACCTACCCATGCTAGTCCAACCTACAGTGGGTTTATCAAGCATATAAGGGCATACTGGTCATGCTAAACCAACCTCTAGTTGGGTTTATCAAGCATACCAGGAAACACAACCATGCTAAGCCAACCTGCAGTTGGGTTTATCAAGCATATAAGGGAAATATGAAGGGTATTGCTAAGCCAGTGAGCTCAACCATAGAGATGCAGGCATCTCAACACTAAGAAAACATGGCACCCACATTACCTACCTCACCCAACACAAGGAAGACCCTCTTCTCTGTTGCACAGTCCCTTAAGGCCCCTTCCCTTCCAGTGCTATTAAGGGTGGGCGTAGAAAGGTCTAGTTGCCAGTTCTATGAAACTTTGATCATTCACTGGGTTTATCAAGCAACCCAACCCTTAATTAACCTTCGTTCTCTGTTAGAACAAATTGGTGCTTATTCGGGCTGTGGACTAAGCTCTGTCCCGCAGTTTAACTCTTTGCAAACATAACCCAGGTATTCTCATGGATTCCTCAAGCTACTAACACTCTATCATTCACCACAGGGTTTCTGATCCAGATTTTATGAGCAGAACGAAATGAATACAGATTATTATCAGATGCTTAACACAAAATAATAGAGATACAGTAAAACTGGTTTTCTATTCAATAAGGGAATAAGCTAAAACTGTAAAATGCGGCGGAAAACAAGCTTGCTGGAATGGTGGCTGCTTATCTCTGAGAAGAGATGTGATGGCTGCGCTCATTTCGCAAGAAGATGGTTACAATGAGGCTCTCAAGGACTTTTACAATAAACATGAATGTCAAAAACCCTTGACATCCAAAAACCTAACCCTAGGAGGTGAAGCGCCAAAAGTCATGTGGGCCCCGTTTGGGTAAGTTAGTACATCAACTTCCCGAGGTCGTAACTTTTGCATACGATCTCCGTTTGGGGCGCTCTGTAGCTCATTGGAAAGGTCTATATGAGATTTACAACTTTCGACTGTGGCCAAATGAATGCCAAAGGAAACCATTTGGCCCCCCAAATTGCCAAAAAATGTCATTTAGGGCCTCAAAATGGCCCCAGAAGTTTAGGATCTGAAAAACTGCTAAAAATAGTAGAATACCAAGATTGCTAGAAAACTATTTTGAGCCAGTTGGAAAGGTGGGTGGCAACCGATATCCACCTGGATCAATCCTCCATCCTTAGGAAGCAATGGTATCCATTGCGTTGAGTTCCTGCATCAGATGAGGAAATTTCTGCTAAATTTGGCCCTGGGTGAGCCACTTACCTTGGTGCAGGAGCTGCCATGCTTTGACAACTCAATAAAGCTGGATCCTTTAATGTCGAGTGCCCTTGATCTGTGTGTTTGCAATATGATCACTGGATGCTTGTTGTAGGCAGTCAGGGTTAGCTCTGTTGGTGTCAACTTGTCGGCACGGGGGCTTCACTAGAATGCAATATAATATCACGTTCATTCATATTGCGGTATTAAATATTCATGAAAACCTAAAAATTATATTGCTTATATATTAAGGGGCAAAGGGTTTTTTATTATTATTTAATGTAACAATACAAAAATACTTTGGGGTCTTTTTTATATGGGCGGCTGACAAATATCCGCCAAATGGAGATGGCGAGATCACAGATGGATGAGCAATCGGGTTGAGGCAAGGCTCGGGCTTACCGGTACGTAGAGAAATCGCATCTTGAGGCATGCTTGAGGCTAGGGGTTTCATGGTGAAGTGGGTTTCCAGTTGATCATAGTCGAGAGACAGTGGTCATTGACAACCAATTATTACCAATAGCACTTAGCCAGTTGTTACCAATTGCCTTGGGAGGCTCTAAGCCTCCAGGGCCTGTTATAGGCCCTCGATAGGCCTTGGGGGCTTGATACCCAACCACTCGTGCCTATTACAGGACTTGGGGGGTTTAGTCAGCCTCCTAGAGCTTGTTACAGGCTTGGGGGCTTGGATACCTAGCCCACAACAGGCTTAGTCAGCGATTGGGGAACTGCAACATGAAATCTAAATGTTATACTATGTGCATTGGCTCTAGTGACATACAAGAAGTGATCTCCTATCTCTTCATTAGACCATTAGATGTTGCAAATCATAATGATATGTGGTTGAGTAATTGCATTATGGGTGAAGTAATGTGCATCCACAATATACATCGAAAGAAGCAAGGTGCATTGTAGAATGCATGTGGGGTCATAAGAGGGGTATCATATCAATATACTAGGTAGAAATATAAAAGGGTATAAAAAATGTTAATGAAAAAATTGATACATACAATATCTAGTTAAAATACGGTATTTTTTTAAATTGGGAAGGCATATTAAGAGGGGGTTAAAAAACGATTTTGGAAGGTATTTTCCAATATTTAGTGAAATTAGGGGTATTGTTTCATATGCCACGAACGAACGTGCTATGATAGCAGTTTATTGAGTGAAGCCCCTGTGCTTGTCGGCTATCTCTGAGGTGTCTAATAATGGTGGGAAATATGGCTGAAGGAGAGCCACGTTGAAGACTGGATGAAGACCAAGGAAGGGGGGAATGTGAGCTCAAAAGCATTGTCACCCACCGACTTGGTGATAGTGTACGTCCCATAACGGAGTGGGTGAAGCTTTCGATGGGGCCTTGTAAGGCGTTCTTTCTGCAAATGCAACCAAACTTTTTCACCCACCTAAAACTTATGTGGCACCCGATGTTGATCATGGCGTTGCTTGTACATGGCATTAGACTTTTGTAGAATATCCTGAACCTGTTGGTGGATATGTTGGATCCGTTCAATGAACCGAGTGGCTTTATCAGCTTCTAGGGACGAGTCGGCCGAGGTGGTCACAAGGGGAAGTGCAACATCCATGGGGCCCAATGGTTGGAATCCCAACCCCACCTGAAAGGGGATGTGGCTAGTTGAGCTATGCAGGGCTCGGTTGTATATATGTTGGACATAGGGAAAACTCTCATCCCATGTGAGGGGGTGTGTTGAATTGTACATGCACAGGATATGTACGACCATCTGGTTGACGACCTCGGTTTGGCCATTGGTCTGGGGGTGGAAGGCAGTGGATTTGGTGAGCTTGGTATCCAGCAGTGACCAGAGGCTTGAGTAGAATGAGCGGAAGAACCGACTGTCACAGTCTGAGATAATGGTCTGTGGGATCCCAAAATGTACCCATACTCATTCAAAGAAGAGCTTGGCAGTGGCTTCTATTGTGATGTTTTTCTTGCAAGCGGCTAGAATCGCCATCTTGGAAAAGTGATCAACAATCAAAAAAACAAAGTCGTTTCCCCTCTTGGTGGACGGGGGGGCCGACATGTAGTCCATTGAGATGGATTCCCATGGCCTGTCAGGAGTAGGAAGAGGGGTGTATAGGCCCTGTTTCTTAGTGGTCAGTTTGGCAATAGCGCAAGCAGTGCAGGACCGGATATACTTGCTGACATCCTGTCGAAGTTTCAGCCAATAGAAATGTTTCTACAGCACTTCCACTGTCTTTTCGATGCCAAAGTGTCCTGCCACCTGACTGTAGTGAGCTTCCCAAATCAGCTTCGTGCGCTCTCTTGATGGAACGCAGAGAAGGCCCAAACGACATAACAACTCATCCTGAAGATGGAAATTAGCAACCACTGAGTTGGTGCCCAACATTTGATAGGTGGTGGAGAAGTCAGGGTCTGTCTCGTAGAGGTGGGGCTATCAGGAGGTCTCATGGTCACAAGAGTCTAGCACCGTGGTGAGTGCCGTGACTGAAGGTCGATTGAGGCAGTCAGCAACTCGGTTGGTACTCCCTATTTTATATTTGACGTTGAGGTGGAACTGCTGTAAATATGTTGACCACTTCTGATGGTGATCATTTTGCAACTTTCCTTGGGTTTGCATAAACTGTAGTGGCTTGTGATCAGTGTGGATGACTGTCTCCTTCCCAAGAATGTAATGTCTCCACTGGAGGTAGGCTTGTACAATGGAGTACATTTCTTTGTCGTAGGTAGGGTACTTATGGACAGCATCTGATAGTGTCTCACTATGATATGCCACGGTGTGGCCGTGTTGAGTGAGAACGGCGCCCACAGCATAATCAGAAGCATCTGTCTCGATCTCAAAGGGATGTTGCAAGTCTGGTAATGAGAGTACCGGCAATGAGCACAAATGCTTCTTCAAGTCATTGAAGGCTTGTTTTTGGGACAGGCCCCACACAAATTTTGCCTTACCACCACCCCTGGTCACTTGGCTGAGGGCCCATGCGATATGAGAGAATCCCAACATGAACCGACGATAGAAATTGGCGAGGCCCAAGAAGCTCTGAAGTTTAGTGAGTGTGGTTGGGGCTGGCCAGTCACGGATGACCTGGATCTTGGCTGGATCCACATGCACACCATGTCAATCAAAGAATTAGCCTAAGTAATGGACCATGTCCATGTCGAAGGAGCATTTTTCCAAGTTTGCATATTGTTTGTGCTTTCGCCAGGTGTGTAGAACCTGCTGAATATGCTGCAAGTGTTCCTCCCAAGTCTTGCTGTAGATGAGGATGTAATCTAGATACACCACTACAAAAGTATTGGTGAAAGGTCGTAGGATATCGTCCATCATCCTCATAAAAGTTGCTGGAGCATTTGTCAAACCAAAAGGCATGAACAACCATTCAAAAAGACCTTCTTTTGACTTGAAGGCAGTCTTCCATACATCTGTCTGTTCGATTAGGACTTGGTTGTAGCTAGACTTAAGATCAATCTTACTGAAGTATTTGGCCCCCATGAGCTGATCAAGGAGGTCGTCGATTCGGGGAATTGGGTATTGGTTGTGGACTGTGATTTTATTTAGGGCCTGGTAATCAATGCAGAGTCACCAGGTCCCATCTTTCTTCTGCACCAGCACGATTGGGCTCCCACAAGGTGATGAGCTAGGATGGATGTGCCCCTTGTGGAGCAATTCTTGGATCTGCCTCTGGATCTCCTCGTTTTCCAACAAAGAGCTGCGATAGACTGGCCCATTGGGTAGCGGTGCACCTGGTGACAGATCGATGGGATGCTTGACTTGGCAGTGCAGAGGTACCTCGGTAGGAGAGGAGAAGATATCTGAGTATCCTTCCACCACCTTATCCACTTGCTTCTGTTGTGTGGAGAGATTGGTCACAGAGGCCTTGGATGTGGCTGTGATCTTTCTCTCACTCTAAGAGCGAATCACAAAGAAGAAAAATTTCCCAGTTTGGGAGATGCCCTTCCTGCATTGCTTGGCAGAGATCAAGGAAATAACACTAGGAGTGACAGCCTCAGGTATCTTGTACAATTTCCTGTTCAAAGAAATAATAACACTACGAGGCCTAGACTCATATATAGCATGACGTTTCCATAAATAAGGTTGGCCCAAAAGAACATCTGAAACTTCGAGAGGAGAAACATCACACAAAACCTCATCCTTGAAGGGCTTGATGCCAAATGACAGTCAGCACTGTTGGCTGACGCGGAGATTGCTTCCTTTGCGGAGCCATCCAATGGTGTAGGGTTGTGGGTGCGGCGTTGTCGGCAGGGCCAGGCACTTGACGACCTCTGCTGAGATGAGATTCTTCTGGATACTTCTATCAACGATGAAGTGTAGCGGGGTGCCTTTTATTCACATCTATGAATGGAAGAGGCGTTCTCCTTCTTCTGGCTCATCTGGTTCATCAAGCTAGAGCTTTGTGGTAGCAATGGTGGCACTGGGTTTTGCGTCAATGATCTGTCTTCCCCTTTCTAGTTCAGACTCAGAGTTAGAACCCACATCTGATTCAGATGCTTTCACTTCGGCCACCAGCGATTGCTTTGAGTGGCAATCAACAGTGTTATGCCAAGGGTTCTTATGGAAGTCGCACCACTTCTCGGTATCTTTCTTTGTCTTTCCGGTGTCCTTATTTGCTTGCAGCTTCGACTGGTTGTCCTGATACTATCCATCTTTGCTCTGTCCTTTATTCTGTGGGTTGGGGCCACCTTTTCCTTTCTTTTGCTGTGAGGGGTTCCTAGGCCCAAATTGCCACGTCTTTTGTTTGAGCTTCTGCTCGATTTTGACGGCATATCGGTAGGCCACGCCCAAGGAAGAGATGTCCAGAAATTCCATTTCGGTATGGATGTATCTATGTAGACCACTGCGATACTTGATCACCAGATGTTGCTCTGAATCTTTGATACCCAGCTTGGTGAGAAAGATATGGAACATATTTGTGAACTCTCGCACTGCTTGGTCTCTTTCTTGTCGCAATGTGGTCCATTTGGTATACAAGTCATCATAACTTCCAACAGGGTAGTATTGTTCCTTAATAGCATCCTTGAAGGATTCCCAGGTGGCTGTGATTGAAAGTAATGAGGCTTCTTCTGTGTCCTTTTGCTCGCAGAATGTTTCCCACCAATCTTTGACATGGGGAACGGCTTTGAGGAGCGCAAAAGTAATCTTTTCTCTATTCAAAAAGTTATGGATAGAAAAATACCCTTCTAGTAGATTCAACCACTTGTCTACATCATTTGCGTCTATTTGTCCTTCAAATATAGGAATATCAAATTTGATTTGTACCTTGAAGGGGGCGGCACCTCCGCTCGAGGAAGATTCGTCGCTTGTTGGTAGTTGCCGAAGGATTTGCACGAAACTATCCATCATCTCGTTCCTCTACTGCGTGAGGGATTCCTCGAGCAACATTTTGATAGGATCTCCTGTCCCATCATCTTTCTTTTATCCTGCCATGAGAGGTCGCTTGGGCATGCGAGAGTTTTTGTCCTCAAGAGAAGCAAGCTCAAGACCCAATTCTTTGTACCCTTACCTTGTTGGGGACATGGATTAAGACAACAAGGAGCAGACCGCTCTGATACCACTGATCCAGATTTTATGAGCAGAACGAAATGAATACAGATTATTATCAGATGCTTAACACAAAATAACAGAGATATAGTAAAATTGGTTTTCTATTCAATAAGGTAATAAGCTAAAACTGTAAAATGCAACGGAAAACAAGCTTGCTGGAATGGTGGCGGCTTATCTCTAAGAAGAGATGTGACGCCTGCACTCATTTCGCAAGAAGATGGTTACAATGAGGCTCTCAAGGCCTTTTACAATAAACAGGAATGTCAAAAACCCCAGACATCCAAAAACCTAACCCTAGGAGATGAAACGCCAAAAGTCATGTGGGCCCCGTTTGGGTAAGTTAGTACATCAACTTCCCGGGGTCGTAACTTTTGCATACGATCTCTGTTTGGGGCACTCGGTAGCCCATTGGAAAGGTCTATCCAAGATTTACAACTTTCGACTAGGGCCCAATGCATGCCGAATGGTTTCCATTTGGCCCCCCAAATCGCCATAAAAGGTCGTTTAGGGCCTCAAAATGGCCTCAGAAGTTCAGGACCCGAAAAACTGCTAAAAATAGTATAATAGTAAGATTGCCAGAAAACTATTTTGAGCCAGTTGGAAAGGTGGGTGGCCACCGATATCCACCTGGATCAGTTTCCTTTCATGGGTTTTCCTAAACTGATGAGACTTACACGTAGGGTTTCTATGGCAATCGTCTCTATTATTTTTGGCTTACATAGGGATCGTGATTTTCCCTTCTCCACTCCCCGCTTGGCTTTGCGATGTGGGTGCATGAATGGGTGACTCCCTACATGAATCCCCCTAGCTCTAGGTCAACCACGAGATAGCCATCTGAATGTCGAATTGCTAAGTGATTGAGTGTCTTACGGGACAAGTAACATAGGCCATGCCCTGTCATACAGATCTGCAGGGCCGCCCCTTACTTAGTTGGCTCATCAAAAGGGTTCTCAACCACCCTCTGTCACATAATTAAATGTCAGCATGGAGGTCAAATGGGTTTACCAATGGACAAGTGGCATCATGGGCTCCCATCCTATAACCTCCTCACCTCTCCCTAGTGGATACACATGGCCCCTTTTCATTGGTTTCCTCAGCCAACTTCTTGGGTATTTTTATTGCATTAATTAATAATTACATCATTTACAATCATTCATGGCTTAACAGCTCATGGATAATCAAACTATCAAATACTTGCCTATGGAATTAAACTTGAACATCCACTAGTGGGGCCTTGGCCTTGAGCTCCACTCTAGAGCACATACACACTGTATTTACCCAATATTTACATTGAAGCCAATAAACCATAAGGGTAAAAATAGAGATATCATTCTTTTTATAAGATTTTTTTATCTACACCATTGCAATAACAATAAAAGTAGAATGTTTCTATTAAAAAAAAAATGTTTTTATTTTAAAAAAAATAGAATGGTATTTGTGTAATGTTACTATAACTTTGTTTCTATTTAAAAAAAAATAAAAAGGAAGAATATTTTTATTTTAAAAAAATAGAATGGTATTTGTAGAATGTTTCTGTTATATAGTTTGGTATTCATATAATGTTATTATAACTGTGTAGCTACATGCCTATGCCTATTTTACTATTAGTGAAGCATAAAATTTACTTGTTTATTCAAGCATACTATGAACATGTATTATTTCGTGGTAATTGCTTGTCTTCCTTACTCACTCCCATGCATGTCTTCCTTACTCACACTTTTAAAATAATCCTGAGGTTTGGAATTTATCATTTCGTAAGTTTGATTGTTGTTGCAAGACGACCTATAATATGAAAAGGGGAAGACCGGGTTGTTCACTAGTTACTCCATGGGAGGAACTATTTCTAGTTTTGCCACGCTATGCATGTTGGATGTGAGCATAAATCTGTTTTCTACATCACATTTAGCTTCCCTTTGGTTGGCCATGAAGTTCTTAAGGATGAGCAATTAGTATCAAGAGGTAGGACTCATTACATATACACGCGATTTTTTGTTACAGTGTTTAAGGTAAATTTTAGAGATAAATGTCATGCTATAATTGATTTTCATTCTTGCACATATTATTATATAAAGGAATTAATATATTTATATATTCAATTTTGTACAGATATCAAAGTTTTATATTTAATAAAAGATGTATTTTTTGAGAATTAGTAATGAAGACCATGTTTAAAAGAGTCATTTTCAACAAACAAGAAAACACCCGACACATTGAGAATAGTGAGGTTACTAATTTTTTATTATTTAATTGTACAATTACAATAGATTTGAAACTTAAAAATATGTATTTTTCCTTAAAATGTTAATTTAAATACCTTCTCAACTTTGTTATTACTTGAGAAAAACTAAACCTTTTTCTACTTTTTAATGTCACATTTTCTGAAAGAGCAATCTCAAAGAAGAAAACCACCTTGGATGTCTTCCGGAGGAGGATAAGAAAAACAACTTAGATAGCCACACTTTTATTTGTGTCACTACTATATCAAAAAGTTAGAAATCATGAATTTGTCTTCTAAACATGAAGTGTAGACCACCTTGGACTCCACACACCTAAGTGACATCAAAATAGAGACTTGGAGGATAAATATCTTAAGTTATACAGATGCATCTTAACACAGGTTAGAAATGAGAATAAACCATATGACATCTTCAATAACAACAACAAATGAAGTCAAATTCAATCTCTAGTAAATTTAAACTGAGGTGACACTCGGTTTCTTAGTTCTTTTATGGTGGAATTCCATTACATTGCAATTTGCTTTTAATATATTATGAAATTTAGATGTACTATTACATTTTTAAATGAAAATAATGATTTATTTTTGCATGTCAACATTGAAGGTTTTAATATATCATAGTCCTTCAAAGTGAAATAAGACTCTTCAAATTTGATCTTGAATGGAATCCCTAATATATGAAACTTAAATGACTATTTAAATTACCTAATTGCTTAATTGACCTCCTTTCTAAACCTGTAACCTTCAAATATTCTTAATGCCTTTGATGTCTGATTTAATTACCTGTATTTTGTAACCGAACCAGTATGATGGAATTTGACGGCCAAATTACTTGTCCCAAGCTAATTTGGCCGTCAAATACGGCTATAATTTTCTCATGCCCGTCAAGATTCTTTGTTGAAGGATACAAAACGTTCTATCAAATTGAAGAAAACGTCGTCAGATTTGCAGGGTCGATTAGTTTTCAAATTCAACGTTGGGGTCATCATATGGCTTTTTCTCCGTCTTCCGCTTGTTCTGCCATCTCTGTTTATAGCCGCTAGACCGGCTAGCGTGATGGCTTTTGAGAATGACCAATATGGTAGCACAATTACAATCTGCATAGAGGATTGTTCGGAATCGCACCCATAAAACATAAGATAACAATTATCAAATACCGTAGACAGGGTAATACAATAGCCCAAAGCGATTTCTATAGTCGTTGTTCTTGGAAGGCACTAAAAAAGTTGTGGATGAGAGAAATAAGATTATGGACCTTGTATCTATAAAAGTTCAATTTAATAACCTTTAATATTGGTGTATGTTCCCTTTTCAAGTCGCTAATTCCAAGCTCAATGTTTTGTATTGTAAAATTATTTTTCACTTTAAGAAGGGTATAGTTGTTTGCTAAAAATTTAGGATATTCTCAAAACCATAGTAGCAAAATACGGCCGTATTGACAGTTGTCGTACAGAAATTCGGATCAGTTTAAAAATACAGCGAACATTTGAGATGATACAGTTCAGTATAGTCAACTATTAATTTACCCAATTTTGAACGATGAATTTTATTTTATTACATGTAGTTTTTTATTTACTTTTATTTTACATTATTGTTATTTTAATTTTACATTTTAGTATTAATTATTTATCAAAAAAAAATTTATGTAGTTTTTTTGTTTTCATTTTTTCAAATTATTTTATATAAAAATATATTTGTGTAGTTTTAAGTTTTATTTTTCAAGTTTTCAATGAAAATTGAATGACATGTTAAAATTTGGAATGATTATGTATAATTTTATTTTATTTTTTAAATTAAAATTGCATGTTTTTTGTATTTATAAGATGTCTACTCCTCCTCTATTTTAGTCGTACTTGATTTTTTTATTACGTATTTTTTATATATCATATCCCAATCGTATTCAAATCCGTACTCGAATCTTGCTACTATGCTCAAAACTTTCTATAATATACAAGTTTGATTAAATTCTAAATTTTCTTTACCCTTTTCGAGTTAAGATGCTTCTTCCAAAGAAAATTGGTTCTGGAGTGCTTTGAAACGACGATGAGGTAGCTCGCACAATGCCCTATGTATAGATGGTTAATCAGCAAACAATTTGAAACCTGCTAATTATCAGTGATCTCATTTAGTGAAACCTGCTAATTATCAGTGATCTTATTTAGTAATGATAAATGTATGAAATTCTAGATACAATAATTTTAACTCTTTAAATCTCAGCCTTGGTAAACTGAAAGCGATCAAGAATATGTCGAAATCAAAAAACCCTAGGCACGAGATTTAGATTTGTTATTAAAAGACAAATTTAGATTTGTCATTAGAAGATGCCCTTGAGTAGATTAAAAAATTGTAACATTATCATCATAAATGCTCTGGTGATTGGACTTGTTAATTAATTTTTTTGTTAGACGTCCTATTATGATATCATAATGTTCTTAGAGCAAATCACTGATAAGCATGACACTTAGTAAATGAGCATTTATATACTAACGAAATGATAGCTATCATCATTCTTATTTTCAAATCACAAAAAAGATTGGCACATCCCAAACGAATATAAAACATGCTCTATGAGCCCAACAAGTGGCTGAAACAAAACCTTTATCATCTACGCCAACATGAATACCAACTAGGAATCTATAAATAGTATGCAGCTTCCAACATTACAAACAATAAGTATGTTTCGTAGGGTACGACGTAGAGCTGAAAATTCAAGGACTGTTCTTCTTACCAGGAGGCGGAGGGGTCAGAAATGGGATCGGCGGGAATTGAAAGTTGGGAATTTGTGGGATTGGAGGAACCTGTGGAAGAGGTGGAGAGCCTGAAATGGTAGGCTTTGGAAATGGAGGAAAACTCAATCGGGGCAGCGGGGAGATTTTTGGGAGAGGAGGAACACTGAACTGAGGCAGCGGGGAAATTTTTGGGAGAGGAGGAACACTGAACTGAGGCAGCGGAGAGATTTTAGGGAGTGGAGGAGCACTATGCAGGGGGGAAATACTGGGCAGGGGAGGAGTTTTGGGGAGAGGAGGAACACTTAACTGAGGTAGCGGGGAGATTTTGGGGAGAGGAGGAGCACTGGGAAGGGAAGGAGTTTTGGGGAGAGGAGGAGCACTGGGCAGTGGAGGAATACTAGGCAGAGGAGGAGTTTTGGGGAGAGGAGGAACACTGGGAAGCGGTGGGATACTGAACTTGGGAAGAGGTGGGACACTGGGAAGGCTAGCAGGTGGAAACTTGGGCAATGGAGGGATCGTGGGCGTCTGTTGGCCTGCTTTCGAAGATTGATCAACATCCTCACTGGCCATTGATCGCCCCTTCATCATTGCCAAGAAATCTTCCCTGTAACACGAGAGAGGTACAGTTTCATGACGGTAGCTGAACGATCCTGCACTGTACGTGAGAACTCCATTGGAATCCGACTGTAGAGTGAGCTTTGATGGTACAGACGTCGAGGGAATCCTACAAGAGTCGTAAGGGTTGTTCCGCGGCCGCACTCGACAGTTGTTCAATTGATAAGCGGAGTGAAAAATAGTGGAGGGAAGTTCCACCTTGAATTCTCCATTTTCGTCTGTCTCTCCCATAGCCGATACGGTCATCGTCTTCCTGTTGAGGCCACATTCCACAGCTATCGAAGCACCTGTTCGTTCATCCAAAAGAGAGAGAAACAATGCATGATTATCAGTGTTTTTACCCTTATCTGTTTATTATAAAAACGAGATAAAAGAGAAGAAAAATAATGGCATGAAATGGTACCGGATATAACGTAGCCATTTTCAGAAAGCCTGTTCTCAAGACATGTATCGCAGAACACTTTTCCCACAACCACAGCAGACGAGTCCTTCTGTTGGTCAGCATAAATACTAGCTCCAGCCAAAGCTAAATAGTTAATTAAGAGGAAACCAAGGACAGTAATTGGTATTACAGGAATTTGAATGGACGCCATGATAGCTGAAGACATTCAATCAAACAGATCTTTAGATCTAACTCTGCTGCGGCGTAATAAGGAAGAATGGGTTTTATATAGAGAGGCCTGGACATATATTTTCTTTGGCTGTTGCGTTGTCCATATAAAATAAATAAAAAGTAAAGAACAGGTGGGTAGCTCAGACCTAATTTCGGGTTTATGGGTTGATGATCTACCCCGACAAATTTGAAGTCGTATACGGTTTTCTTCAGAATTCACAGAATCCACGTAAACGACTTTCTCGGACAGAAAACGAGGTGATAGCATTGATCTACATTCAAACATTTTATATTGGAACTTGACATTTCGTGTATCTGATTTCGAATTGGGCCGTTTATCAAACCGGCTGTTCTGTTGTAAAAATTCTCCGGCACACCGGGCTCGAGCTAAACTTCATCGCGTAACGATATCTACCGAGTTTCTAACGAAATCTTACTTGCGTTTCATTCTGAAAAGGATATGTAATGCAGATTGGTTGGAAGATGCGTTCGCTAAGAATCCAACTAATTTATACCAGCCTATGGTCAGCCTTTCAGCCACGTCACAATCAGAACTAGAGTAGGAAATGGAATGATATTTTAATTTATTTATGGGGCAAAAATAATATTCAAGTGTGGGATGATAAATACCAAGTCAAAAAGGATTTGATCGATGTATTTCCTCCTATCGGAGATTACAATATAACATTCTTGCTGAGATTTTGAGGAGAATTTATTTGTAAATAAAATTAAAATGGATTAATTAGTTATTATAGTAGGGTTATATAACAAGAGTTACCTGGTGGCAATGTCCTTCACATTGTCATTAGTTCAAAAGTAATGCTTCTGCATGTTTTTGTCTATTTAATGATATCTATGTTCTCAATCTCACTGTTTTTCATTTTATTTGTGTGCATTTTTGAATTTTTACTATGAGTTTTATTTGTTCTCTTCCTTTTTTTTTTCTCAATAGGTACACGCACCTTCATTTGCTAATTTAACCTTTGTAATTGCATTACAATTCATGGAAAGCTACCTCGTGATATATTCATGGTTGGAGACGAAACACCTATGCATGTAAAAAGCAATGTTGTTGGACTCGAACAAACCAAAAAATGTTAGCAACCAATTCATTCCCGAAAGGGGAAAAAACATGCAGTTGAAAGGGATTTTTTGTTATTATGTTGGACAAAACAATATCATGAGAGAATCTCCTGAGAAACAAAACAAATGCACGAGATGAAGTGCCATTTTTTATTGCTTGCACAAGTTACCTGACTATGCAACGAGGACATATTGAAGGACTGCTTTTGAAATTCAACATGCAGGAAAAAAGTTTAAGGCTATCAAAATGCATTTTGTTGTCGCCTATTTTGTGTAAGGAGTTTTGTGGTGGAAGGGGGTTTGTGCAGGTGACATTCTAGGACCATAAAATATTGGATAAAAGAGATGCATATATGAGGTTATAATATCATGACATTTGTGGAAGAAATAGGTGACATTCGAACATGGAGTAGCACGACAAATTTACAGTTGTGGGGACAAGCAACAGTGATGTATGGAGATATGTCACTGCTCCACGTTGGTGAGAAAATATGGTACCTCCTACATGCAACGATTTCACTGCTAGACTCTATGGAGGTGTAGATACCCCACCCCCCTCCAAATTTGAACTTGTAACCTCCTAGGAGGGAACACATGTTCTTAAGCCATTAGGCCCACTTAATCTATATATGTTACAGTCATAACCCATAATCCATTTTAACACTTATTTTGAATATGCTTGAAAAAAGAGTGTTACTCTCATGAGCAACGAATATGTAGCTTTTGGTTGGAGAATTTAAGAAGGCTTATGGAAACTTAGGAATCTCATGGGTATTTATATTTGTTAATGGAGTAAGCTAGTCGTTAGACATGTAGCATTTTGATGACGAAGCATTAGATGGAAACAAAATTGCATGATGAACCAGATGATCCACTTGATCCATTCAGAAAGCCAAAGTGCTCAAATTTGAATAACAAGGTTATATTTTAATTTTTTAAAATTAGTATCAATATTTGTTTAGTTTATTGGATTTAGATCATTTTATTATTTAAAATTTTTTTTTTTGTATTTATCAACCCATTACCAAACAATTAGTCCAATTAGCTAGACGAGGGGCGTTATAAAATTATAGTGAACAAGCAAGTTATGGAATTGAAAAGGCATATTGCGAGAAAGGATAATCCTGTATGCATTAGTTGCTTATATGATATACAACAGCTCTAGTTATGCGTTTCTGTGAGTGGGCATTTTGTATTATTCATTTATTTTATAAAAATATAGTTAATTATCTTCGTTTGATAGTTAGAAGGAAGTAAAGACTCAGTTACTCAATTCTTTTTATGATTAAGGTGGATTTAGAAGGACATAATACACTATTTTTATGATTAAGGTGGATTTAGAGGACATAATACTTGCAAGTCCTAGGTAGACTTAGAATAGTTATTATAATATTCAACTTTATATTAAATATCTTTTATATAGAAACTTACAACTAATATACTCCATTTAGAATACACATGGTGGATGCCGGAGCGATTATCAATAGACATCATTGATAGAGTTAGCTTGGCGTGATCTCTGATATTCCATAAATTGCCGGTGCTTCCAGGTTTGCAGAGCATCTATGGTTAACATTACTCCACTCTACCGCACATAGACTGGCATAGAATTTCGACCCTTTTCCATTAATGGAGGTTGGTAAACTTCACTTTAAGTGTCACGGCCTCTATCCTTATGTTTTAATTCAACTCATTACCCTAAGACTCATGCATTACTTCCTCTCTCTTTCAGTCGTTCTATGACCATTTGTTCTACAAATTAGGGTTGTAGTTATTATACTTCTCACTGTTGCTTGTTGAAAATGTTGTTTCGTTTTGAGTAAATTCTACTAGTAACGGTTATGAACACTAATCATACGTACATCCTCACTAGAATATACAACGACATTCTTAACTGAATCTTTTTGCATTGTATTTTTTAATTCATTTTTCTCAATGAAATACATATCTTACATTTCTTCTGCATTGTGTTAATTAGTAATGTATTAACTGAAATAAATAACAAATAGATAATCTCTGCATTGGATTTAATTTGTACACTTGGCATAGAGATGGTGGCTCCTCCTCTCGAGTCCCTGTGAAATACGAGGAATTAGAATCCCAAAAGGTCAAATCTCACCTCAACTCACAATTAACATTACCAGTGTACGTGTTTTGGTAGTTGAATATGATATCAACTTCAAGAGGTTTTTGTGATTGGGAGGTATGTTGGGGCATTTGTTGTGGCTTCGCTTGTGCAATTGCGGCCAGCTATGTTACATCCTTCTTACCATTTCACTACAAAATAATTTTGGAACTTGGTAAATAGATTTAGACTACAGTAAGCATTTTGTGCCATTTAGATTCAAGCAATGATTTCATGATGATTAACTGATTATGTTTATGGATTATGTTTATTTGCACAATTGCAAGACTCGAATATTCAATTCTCTATTTACTCCTTTGACATCTTATGGGAACATCTTTTTATAGATTTTTTGGGTTAAAGATGGGATATTCAGTTTGATTTTTCGATACTTTATATCAGTTTGATAGGATTGGGATTAGCAGGATTTGCTCATCTGTATCAGTGGATGATCACACTGAGTATATAGATTTTAAACATTATATTCAGTTTGATTTTCCGATACTTTATATCAGTTTGATAGGATTGGGATTAGCAAGTTTTGCTCATCTGTATTACTGGATGATCACACAAAGTATGTAGGTTTTAAAATTTTTATAGAGATGGAAAATTAATGTATAGATCGGAATTATTAAGGATGATCGGATAAAAAATTAAACCAAAAATATTGACACAGGAAGATACTTTTGTAGATTCCTGCTTGTTTAGAATTATGTTATCTTCTATTTTTTGTAGTCTTCAGACACATGAACAATCTTGATACGGGAAGATACCTTTGTTGATTCATGCTTGTACCCATCTTTTATATTAGGCACTCCATGCTTGTACCCATCTTTTAAATTAGGCACTCCATCAATGGACTGTATTCAAAAGCTATCCATCAGAAATCGATCCTAACTATAATCAGAAATGAAGAAGAATTCCATAACACTTAACATACCTCGAAGTATTCAACTAGTTTATGAGAGTGATGCCCTAATGGGCCTGCGTAGATAACTTGGCCTCCTCTTTTCATTAGAAATAGCTGTGAAATGAAAAACCCAAGGTAATAAGATAAACTACAATGTGTTTTAAGAAACTGCCCATAAGCCACCATTTTTAGTTCCTAAAGTACGTCGTCGAAGGCTTCAAATATATAAATGCAGCTAGGCTGATGGATTGTGCAAAAAATAGTCTTCCTTGTGTCAAGGACATTTCTAACTGTTCTCATAACTATAGCTGTAGCACGGGCATCCAATCCCGAAGCTGGTTCATCCATAAATATAATAGAAGGATTTGCCACAAGTTCGACTACTATAGTCAATCGTTTGCGCTATTCTGTTGACAGACCAGTTACTCTAGGAAGACCAACAAGATAATCTCTCAAAGAATTCAATTCCACTACCTCCATTACTTCTTCCACGAACAACTGCAATCCCACGAGATTTAATTCAATCACCCAAAGCAGAGAAATAAATTCAAGGAAGGAGAAAGACATATATAATATGACTAACTTTTCTTGTTTCAGCATCAACGTTGCTTCCAAGGAGACGCCATGCAGAATATGTAAGGGATTCAAGGACTCTTACTTGTGGTGAATGAATGTCGTTTTGTTCATAGTACCCTGAGATTCGGGCAAAGGTTTCAACCAGATTTGGCCACCTACACAAACTTGCAGGCTGCATCGTTTGCTGTGTTAGTTGAAAGATTTATAATATATATTTTTAATTGATTTAAATATTTCCTAACTCTTATCTTAGTATGGGTGGTAAAGACAAAGTAAGACATTTCAAAAATTCCACAATTTATGAAAGTTTGTTATTGAAGTATAGTTTAATAATCAAGGCATCAAAATAAAAGCCTTTATTTATTGGTGAATTGCCATTTTTGGTGAATTTATGAGCATTTAAAACACAAATTTAATTTCATTTATTGTAATGTCCCTAAAAAGTACACTCTCAATTTTTTTTGAATGGGTCTCTAGATGTTTGAATCAGTCATAATGATTCTTTTTAAATTAACTTCAGTACTGAGAAGTGAGTCGGGGAAGTCTTTGTTTAAGATGTGTTTATTCTAGATGTTCTTCTTTGTCGGTTAATTATAATAATTCTTTTAATTCCGAAGTTGATGATTGTATGACTGGTTGTGTGTGAGATTGGTTTAGATATCGTGTGCGTTTCTTTTATTCCTATTTTTATAGTGAGACAGAGATCTTTGAAGGAACCGAGTTTACTTAGTCATGAAGGCTAATACATTTGAATTGTCTAACTCTTGCAGGTTCTAAAGGCTCAGTTCATTTTAAAGTGTGCTAGTCCAAAGGAGTAAAGTTGGGTCTGTTCCTAATTTGCAAAGGTCCTAAGGAAGCTAGAAACTATCGTGGTGGTATCCTATATGATAAACCCTATCTAAAGTGTTAAAACCCTGTATGTTAAATCCTATGGAATAAATTCTACCTAAACTATGGTGACCAAACATATGCTTCTGCGCTAATGGTATAAACTTATCCTATGCAAAATGAAGGCTTGGGTGGAGCGCTAGATTGGAGTTTGGTGGAGCATTGAATGCTTCCATGTGATGGGGGTGCTTTTCTTCGGTCCACGTAATCTAGGTGCTTGGTAAGGGTTTCTAGTCATAGTTCTTGCTAGTGTGGAGGAGTGGGAATATTAGGGCTTCTCCTCTACGCTTCTTGGCAGAATTCAGGTGGAGCTATAAGAAATAGCTTACAAGTTTAAAAGAGTTGGCTTTGGTTGGTTCAGGGTGTCATTGTGTAAAACTTGGTGAGTTTGGAGGGGAAATGATTATTACTTCCAACTGCATTCGCTGGGTTTGAGGAATGGTCGCATTCCCTGTTGGAGATACCAAGACTAAAAAGAATTGATGAGGTAATAAACTACGAACTCGTTACTTATCTATGTTGTCTTTGGTTTTTACTTTATTAGACCTTAATGGTAACTTATGAATTTCATTTTGGTGATTGCCGTAGGTGCAAGGGGTCGAGTGCTCATAATCATATTTCTTGTTCCAGTCGTGGCTCTGCCCCTGGTAAGATCGTGTGCCTTCAGGCTCTCGTTCTTGCTGGTGGAAGGGTCGTCCTACTGTGTTGTGTCTAAATGGAAAACTGGAGTCTGGGGTTTATATGCCTACATGGAGTAACAACTTGGGTTTTTGGGGCGTTTTGTTTTTGCTGGGTGCTTTTCTTTTGTACATAACTCTCATACCATTTTGGATAAGCTTTTCCCTATGATGTAATAGATTCAAGGTTTTCTTTACCCTTATTTCCAGTTTTGATGGTCACAGAGAATCTAAGCCTGTAGAGGCGTATTGTTATTTATTTTATGCGAAAGACTGGGAGTGGGAAAATTTTTCCTTTGGGTCTGTGTAATTGATTCACCCTATGTTTTAAACTATACTCGGTGTTTTCTGGGTTGTGATATTTTTGGTTTGACTAATATATGATTCTATTTCTAGTAAGATGGACACGCTATCTGAAAACTATGTGAGATGCTCTGTTTCAAAATATATTTTGACTAGGGATTTTGGATAATGGTTTATTCCTTTAAATGATGTGTTCCTCTGCATAGTTATGATCTTCTACCGTTAATTCCTATCACAATATGGTTGAGCTCTAGTAAAAGCGAAGCTCTGCTAGAGTGAATCCATACCTGGATTCGATCCTTGGTTGGATGTTTGCAATTTTCTGAGTTTACCCTTCGTTGGTCATGAGTTCTAATTATATCTAGTTAGTTGCTAAATGGTGTTTATTCTTGGTTCGTCGTAGCATCTAGAGGTTTGACTAATAAAATTTTTGTTGTATCATGTTTCATTTGATGACTAGCTGCATTGAGCTCTAAACTTGGGTTCTGTTTTTACTTTTCTTTTTGGTTCGGAATATCAGCGTGTTGAATTTTTGGGTTAATAGAGATCATAGAGACCTTCGGTCCGTGGTATCATTTTAAAATTTCAGATATTTTATTTGTGATTTAAATGGTTTAGTTTAACTATGAAATCGTGTTTCTTTCCTGTGGGTGTATATGAGGACTGGGGGTGTATTAGAGAGACTGATGTGAGGATTTTGTCGGGTCTCCTTCGGGGAAAGAGCTTTTAAGACTTCTAATCTACATTTTTGTTTGATATAAACAAATATACGTTTATTTCATGCATATTTTACTTTGTCAATGGCATTTGGATTATGAGGTTTGAATACTTTCTTTCTATGTAGAGCGCTTTAACGATTCTAGGCATAGTTTGCATGTGTAAATCTTTGAGATCACAACAGGGTTCTATTTAATAGATTAAGATAAATAATCAATGAGTTTAATGTATGATTTGGTTTATAACAAAGTTTAGTTTGGGGTTGAATCTAGTTTCCTATGGCGACATAAGAATTAAGGAACCCTTATGTGTCATGAGAAATTTTTCTATCAATGACCACATATTAAAAATTGAAAGAAGAAATTGCAGAATAATAACAAAAAATCATATTGAAATCTCTACAATGAATTTCTTCATGAACCATAATACTACCTATGAAATGTCGTTAATATGTAAAATATATATACCAATAAATACAAAATCATAATAGAAAATACTTATCAGTATTGAATTGATTTGACCGACTAACTTAGGAACTACTACGTTCCTCCCAACCATAGATCCCGAATCGTTCCTGGTTCGTCTGACGGATCATCCCCCAGCTGAATCGAGCATCCAATGAGATTAGAAGACATAGGAAAATCTGTTGTTTTATTTCTTACTGAAGGCTCGATATATACTCCAGGATGTAAGACTTAGATGCTCCAATCTTATTTTCCGAACACCATCCCTTGTACAGTCCTTCTATTTATAAGTATTTTGGTGAAAGGTGAAACCTAGTGTTTGAACATGAGATGTTTTAGTTCAGTTTACTTGACTTGACAGTTTCATCATCTTTAGTTATAAAAGACTCTTTAGTGTCTTTATTTTAAAACATATACTTTTAACTCTTAGTTATATTTTAATTAATAAAATATATATATTATACATATATATCATTCTTAATTATTTCTTTTTTGAATTATATAACTATAACCAAACTCTTAGTTATTTACCTTTTTAATATATATATATATATATATATATATAATTGTAATTGAACTCTTAGCTTATTTATCTATATATATTTGCAATTGAACTCTTTAGTTTTAATATATATATTTGACTCTTTACTTTATTTATCCTTTAATAATATATATTATTTTTTACTCTTAGTTTATTAAATCATAGAATTTCTTTTAATTATCATTTCATCTAGTTAGATTTAGTTTGTCAACTAATTGGTCATTCTAATCCCTTTGCATGCTAGGTCCCTCTTTGATTGGCAGTACCAGTCAGTCTTTGAAATAAAGAAAATATAATTCATTTAATCAGTGAAAAATATGATTATTAATGCTCTAGATTTTTTGGGTCAACATTAGTAATGTGATGAGTTTTTGTGCTATTCAGAGTTTTTTAGGCTCAACACTTTTAAGTGAAGTAAATCTACTAGTGTTATTCATAGCTTATGCTCAAGACTTTCAGTAAATTAAATCTAGTGCTATTTAGAGCTTATGCTCAATTCTCTATTGCTATTCAGATATTTTATGCTCAACACTCTTTACGGAGAGTTACTCTAGTGCTATTCTAGAGATTATGCTCAACACTAGTTCTAGGATGCATAATAGGTGCACCTAGGGAAACAATGATCAAAGTTCTGATACTCCAGAGATTATGATCAACATCTATAATGTTTGGTGTGCTCCAGGGCTTATACCCAACACTTATTAATTTATCTTGCAAGGTTATCTATGTGCTCCAGAGCTTACACTCAACACATAATACAATAACCTATGTGCTCCAGGGTTTATTCCCAACACATAATAAAATTCATCCATGTACTCCAGAGATTACACTCAACACATAATAAAAATTCATCCATGTGCTCCATGTTAGTTTTTCAACATTTAATTCAATCTAATCTAGGATATTAATTGAGAGAACAACATGTACAACATATCAAGCATAAGAGACAAGAGATAAGAGACACAAAGCATTTCACCGGGGAAAACCAAGAAGGTGAAAAACCTCGCAACTTCCTCAGAGATAGAATCACCAAGATGAATCCCCAAAAGATAAATGTCTGCAGTAGCTACTCCTCCACTTGTGCACACTCCTCCTCTCTCTCACTAATGCAAAGTGAGTGAGTGAGTGAATGAATAGAATGAGAGAGACACACTCTCTATTTATACAATGACTTGAATTTCCTTTTACTCTAACTGGGCCGACCTACCTTAGGAGAGTCTAATAACCCATTACCACTTGTTACTGGGTCGAACCCACTAGGGTGGTCTAATAACCCTTTAACCCACATGACTCATATAGGGCCGACCCCACCAAGGTGGTCTAATAACCCATCAAATACAAATGACGACACTTCTAATCGGAGGAATAATACATCTCTGTTGGGGATACAATAAAGTACAAATGTAATACATACAATATACAAGTGAATATCTTCCGAAGTTACAAATACATCAACACTCCAGATCTTACGCTCAACACATAATAAAAAATCATCCATGTGCTCCAGAGCTTAGACTCAACAAAAAGTAAAAGGTCATCCATGTTATCCTGAGCTTACGCTCAACAAAAAATAAAAATTCATCCATTTGCTCCCGAGATTACGCTAAAAAAAATAAAAATTCATCCATGTGCTCTACAGCTTAATATCAACACATAATAAAAGTCAGAGTATCGAGATATTACATCCCTCCTCGCTTAGAAAAACACCGTCACGATGTTAGGGACTCTCAATAAAACCTTGAAATAAGGTGGGGTAAGCCTCTTTCATCGTGGTTTCATTCTCCCATGTGGCCTCATCAGGCCTGAAATGCTTCCATTTCACTTTCAGCTGGACAATGGTTCGCTTCCTGAGTTGTACTTCTCTCTTGTCCAATATATGAAGGGGTTTTGGCATAAATTCCCCTTCGGGTTCTACCTGTAACAGTGACCAATCAATCACATGCTTAGTTTCGTAAACATATTTCTTTAATAAAGATGCATGAAAAACATTGTGAACTTTCACATGGGCAGGTAATGCTAATTCATAAGCCACTGAGCCCTTCTTGGTGAGTATTTCAAAAGGTCCAAAAAATCTGAGAGCTAGCTTTCGGCATCTCCCCAAGCTCAATGAGCTCCTCTTTGCCTTCACTTTTAAGAAGGCATGTTCATCAATCTGATATGTTTGTCCTTCGTCTTTCTATCTACATAACTTTTCTGGAGATCTTGTGCTTCTTTAAGGTTCTGTTGTACCTTCATGACCATCTCTCCCAAATATTTTTGTAAATCTGGCCCCAACATGAGCCTATCTACCGGGATATCCCAAGTTACCGATGTTTTACACTTCCGACCATAGAGTAATTCGAAAGGACTCATCTTGGAAGAGGTTTGGTAACCATTTTTATATGAAAAATATGCAAGGTGTAAGTAGTCTTCCCATTTTGTGGAGTTATTCATCACATACATTCTAAGCATGTCTTCTAATATTTGGTTCACCCATTTTGTTTGTCCATCCGTCTCTATCTGAAATAATTGCTTTGGGTATCCCATGTAACTGAAAGATTTATTTTAGGAAAATGTCTGCAATGTGAATGGCTTTGTAAGTAGACTTTACTGGGATGAAGTGTGTAGCTTTGAATAGTTTGTCTACTACCACAAAAATAGAGTCATTATGTTTCTTGATTTTAGGTAAACCCATGATGAAGTCCATGCTAATAACCTTCCACTTCCATTCCGGAATGGGTAGAGGTTGAATAAATCCCGAAGGATGTTGATGCTCATCTTTAACTAGCTGACATTCCTGGCATTTGGTAATAAATAATGCTATGTCTATTTTTAATTTAGGCCAGAACAAATGTTTCTTTACCGCTGATATCATATTTTGATATCCTAGATGTCCGGAATAGGGTGTTTGGAGGAACTCAGTTAGAATGATAGATCTGATGTCCCCACTGTCCAGAGCATAGAGTTTCTTTAGACCACAATAACCTTTACTTTTCAATATTATACTCTTTATGATGTTGAAACAACCTATTCTCTTGTAATTTCTTAAGGAATTCAAAGTAGAAGCGGTCATATTTACTTGTTTTTCTAATGCTGTCATGTAAGTCAGAATCTATTTGACTTACAGTCACCTCATACAACATATGAGCTCTGTGACTTAAAGCATCAACAATTTTGTTCTCCTTCCCTTTTATGTGTTTTAACTCGAAGTGGTACTCGCTAAGGAAATCCAACCATCTTGCATGCCTAGAATTTAGGTTTGGCTGGTAAAAATGTATTTTAGGCTCATATTGTCTGTCTTTAGGAGAAATTTCTTTCCCATGATGTAGTGCCTCCACATATTTAGGGCGTGGATGATGACAGCTAACTCAAGATCATGCGTAGGCTATTTCTTCGCATGTTCTTTCAACTTCTGTGATTCGTAACAGATCACAAAATCATTCTGCATAAGGACTCCACCAAGTCCTTCCTTGCTTACATCCATGCAAACAACAAAATCCAAGTCGGGGTCTGCAATCTGAAGTATCGCTGCACTGGTTAATAACTGTTTTAGATTTTGAAAGCACTCTTCACATTTGTCTGTCCATAGAAATTTGGTTTCCTTTTATTTAGGGAGGTCATGGGACAAGCAATCTCGGAGAAGTTCTCAGTGAACTTCTTGTAATATACTGCTAATCCCAAGAATGATCTTATGTCTGTGACACAAGTGGTTGTAGGCCATTCTTCGATTTCCTTAATCTTTTCTGGGTCGACATCTATTCCCTTTTCTGAGATGATGGGACCTAGATATTGTATTTTAGGTTTATAGAAGTCACAATTACTAAAATTAGCATGTAGATGATGTTCCTGTAAGATTTGTAATATGATCCTGAGATGTTCTTAACGTTCCTTTTCACTCTTGGAATAGATTAATCTATGGTCTATGAAACCAGCACAAATTTATCCAAGTATTTACTGAAAATATTGTTCATCATGCACATGAAGCTTGTTGGTGCATTGGTTAGCCCAAAGGGAATCCCCACAAACTCACAGTGGCCATACTGGGTCCTAAAGGCAGTTTTGTTTATGTCTTCATCTCAGATCCTTACATGATGGTATTTGGATTGTAAGTCGATCTTTGAGAAGATCTTTGCTCCCCCAACCTAGTCAAATAGGTCATCTATTCTAGGGAGTGGATATCTGTTCTTTATGGTCAGTTTGTTGAGTTGTCAGTAATCAATGCACATCCACATTGTACCGTCTTTCTTCTTCACAAAATGTATAGGTGCTCCCCACAGAGGCACACTGGGTTTGATGTATCCCTTCTCTATCAATTCTTGCAGTTGTATTTTTAGTTCTACTCACTCTGGGGCACTCATGCGGTAGGGGACTTTTGAAGCCTGTACCGATCCTAGTATCAACTCTATGGGGAAATATAAATCCCTCTTAGGTGGTAACCTTGGTATTTCCTCTGGGAATACATCCTTAAAATATACTAGAACCAAAAAATCCTCAATTTTCTATTACCTCTCTTTTTCCAAATTGTGAATGTTAACTACGCAAGTTTGCATCCTTTCCTTATGCACTTCTTTTCATGTAAGGCTGATATCTGTCTGATAGAACTTTCTTAGGTATTCCTTGTATCTTTCTTTGGTTCCCTTGCTTAGCTTTGCATATGAAAGATTTGTTCAAATAGTCAAGCATGACTCGGTGTTGTTCCAACCAGTCCATTCCTATCAGTAAGTCATATGATCCTAAGGGTAGGATATTCACATCTACTTCTATCTGGAAACCATTCATATCTATCTTACAATCCTTCACCAGTTCCAAAATTTTCCTTTTTATACCGGTGGCTAATTGTACCATCCACGGTTTACTATGTTTCTCTTTGTTCAGCCTACATAAATTGACAATTTTGTGGGAAACATAGCTATGCCAAGCTCCTAGATCAATCAAAATTGAAATTGGTGTGTTTGATATTTTACCTTCTATCTCGACCATGGTAGAATGGTGGCTTGCATGTCGACTGTCAAGTGTTGCATAAATCCTGGGCGTCCTTGCAATATCTTCCATGATTGCTTCTTCTTGTAAATTGCTCAGGACTCCATCCATCTTGTTTGGACAGTTTCTGTAGTAGTGGGGCCCTTGACATTTCCAACAATTAATTGTTATTAGAGCGGCCCTGGCTCCTCTATCCATTGTTGGTGTGTTGCCACTTGGTGTAGACATTTTTGGCTATGTGTTGAATCTGTTAAAATTTATGTTGGGTGGAAAACTATTATTCTTCTTTCTATAAGGAGGTGGTATGAAACCTCTCCTCCGGTTGTTTGAAAAGGTCTTGAGCTTTTCTCTATTAAATTTTATGTTTATGTTCTCAATCTTGTGTTGGCCATGTTCCTAACATAGTCTGGCCTTGTGCAAAGTTACGTCCAAAGTTTTGCGCATATCAAATTCAATTCTCTCTCGTAAATGTGGAGGAAGGAAGCCCAAAAACTCTTGTATCTTTACTTTCTCATCCTTAATGGAAGGCACATAGTGTAACAGGTCTAAAAATTTGTTGTTGAAAGTATCCATGGTTAGGGAACCCATTCGTAGCTCGTGGAACTCTTTTACCTTCTTATCGAAAAAGTGCTCAGATCCTGAAATAGTCTTCTGAAGGTACTCCATTTGATGTCCTTCACTTTACTCTTCTTAGTATGTTTCAGATCTTGCCCCCATCTGGCTTCTTTCCCATTTAAATTGTAGATGGCTAGATAGGCTTTCATCTCGTCGGAATAGTTGTGCACCTGAAAGTATTTAGTCATTCCTAAAAGCCATTCTTCATCTTTTTCTCCCGTAGCCAATTCTCTCTCGTATGTTGGGGCTTTGATATTTATGAATTCTCCCTATAGTCTATCATCATATTCTTGTTTCTTCTTGCAAGGGGACGATGAATAGTCATTGGAAGAGCTCCCATACTCATCTTCCATAATTTCAGTTGTTTGCTCTTCTGGTGCCTTAATTCTCGGGTTGTTGGCCCTTCTTTTATGGTGATGATCCTCTTTGGATTTGTTGGTTGAATGAGTATCCTTTCCTTGGGGTTTTTCTCCCATCAAGTTCTGAAGCAATGCTTCGTTTATTGCTTGTTTCTCTCATCTATCATTCAGGTTATCATCCTTAAAGCTTTGAAATTCTGCTTGTAGGGTCTGTATTTTTTTCATTAGCTTGGATGGCTTGGCTGTCCCGATGCTGTCATTTAATTCCACTACTAGCTCCTGTTCTCGAAGTGGGGAATCCAAGTTTCCGTATCTATTGTTGTTTATCTCTGTGTTCATGATTCAGTTTCTTTTAAAATTATCGGGTTTAGGTAATGTGTAGTAAACAAGATTTTGTTAGATTTTAAAAATCATAAGTAAAATTTGAAAATAATTTTCTTCAGTAGATTTCTTTCAAGTAATAAGATCAAAAGGTCTCGAGTGTTTGAACCTGGCTCTGATACCACTTGTAATGTCCCTAAAAATACACTCTCAATTTTTTTTTTTGTATGGGTCTCTAGATGTTTGAATCAGTCATATTGATTCTTTTTAAATTAACTTCAACACTGAGAAGTGAGTCAGGGAAGTCTTTGTTTAATATGTGTTTATTCTGGATGTTCTTCTTTGTCGGTTAATTATAATAATTCTTTTAATTCCAAAGTTGATGATTGTATCACTAGTTGTGTGTGAGATTTGTTTGGATATTGCGTGCATTTCTTTTATTCCTATTTTTATAGTGAGACACAGATCTTTGAAGGAACCGAGTTTACTTAGTTGTGAAGGCTAATAAATTTGAATTGTCTAACTCTTGCAAGTTCTAAAGGCTCAGTTCATTTTAAAGTGTACTAGTCCAAAGGAGTAAAGCGAGGTCTGTGCCTAATTTGAAAAGGTCCCAAGGAAACTAGAAACTATCGTGGATGTATCATATGATAAACCCTATCTAAAGTGTTAAAACCTATGTCATGGTGGCATCCTATGGAATAAATGCTACCTAAACTATGGTGACCAAACATATGCTTCTACGCTAATGCTATAAACTTATCCTATGCAAAATGAAGGCTTGGGTGGAGTGCTAGATTCGATTTTGGTGGAGCATTGAATGCTGCCATGTGATGGGGGTGTTTTACTTTGGTCCACGTAGTTTGGGTGCTTCATAAGGGTTTCTAGTCGTAGTGCTTGCTAGTGTGGACAAGCGGGAAGCTTAGGGATTCTCCTCTGCTCTTCTTGGCAGAATTCAGGAGGAGCTATAAGCAACTGCTTACCAGTTTAGAAGAGTTGGATTTAGCTGGTTCATGGTATCATTGTGTAAAGCTTGGTGAGTTTGGAGGGGAAATGATTATTACTTCCAGCTACATTCGCTTGGTTTGAGGAATGGTCACATTCCTGTTGGAGATACCAAGACTAAAAATAATTGCTCAGGTAATAAACTATGAACACGTTGCTAATCTCTATTATCTTTGGTTTTTACTTTATTATCCCTTAATGGTAACTTATGAATTTCGTTTTGGTAATTGCCATAGGTGCATGGGGTCCAGCGCTCAGACTCACGTTGCTTGTTTCGATCATGGCTCTTCTCCTAGTAAGATCGTGTTCTTTCAGAATCTCATTCTTGATGGTGGAAGGGTGGTTCTACTATGTTGTGTCTAAATGGAAAATTGGAGTTTGGGGTTTATACAACTATATGGAATAACAACGGTGTTTGGGGTGTTTTTTTTTGCTAGTTGTTTTTCTTTTGCTAGTTGTTTTTCTTTTGTACAAAGCTCTCATTCCCTTATGGAGAGGCTCTTTGCTATGATGTAATATATTCAAGGTTTTATTTACCCTTATTTCCAGTTCTAATGGTCACAAACAATCTAAGCCTATAGAGGCGTATTGTTATTTATTTTATGCGAAAGACTGGGAGTGGTAAAAAATTTCCTTCGGTCCTATGTAATTGATTCACTCTACGTTTTAAACTATACTCAAGTTTTCCGAGTTGTGATATTTTTTGTTTGAATAATATATGATTCTATTTCTGGTAAGATGGACACGCTATCTGAAAAATCTATGAGATGCTCTGTTTCGAAAGATTGTTTTCCTAGGGATTCTGGATAATGGTTTATTCCTTTAAATGATGTGTGCATCTACACAATTATGCTCTTCTATTGTTAATTCCTATAACAATATGGTTGAAATCTAGCAAAAAAAAAGCTATGCTAGAGTGAATCCATTCATGGATTCGATCCTTGGTTGGATTTCTGCGATTTTCTAAGATAACCCTTCACTGGTCATGACTTGTGATTATTTTCGGTTCATTGCTAAATGGTGTTTATTCTTGGTCCATTGTAAAATCTAGAGATTTGACTATAAACTTTTTGCTGTATCCTATTTCATTTGATGACTAGCTTCATTGAGCTCTAAATTTTGGGGTTCTGATTTTGCTTTTCTTTTTGGTTTGGAATATCAATGTGTTAAATTTTTGGGTTAATAGAGATCATATAGACCTTCAGTCTGTGGTATCATTTTAAAATTTCAGATAGTTTATTTGTGATTTAAATGGTTTAGTTTAACTATGAAATCATATTGCTTTCCTGTGGGTATATATGAGGACTGGGCATGTATGAGAGAGACTGAGGTGAGGATTCTTTTTGGTCTCCTTCGGGGAAAGAGCGTTTAAGAATTCTTATCTACGTTGTTTTTTATAGAAATAGATATCTGTTTATTTCATTCAAATTTTACTTTGTGAATGGCGTTTGGATTATGATATTTGAATACTATGTTTCTATGTAGAGCGCTTTAATGATTCGAGGCATAGTTTGCATGTGTAAATCTATGATATCACATCAGGGTTCTGTTTAATAGATTAAGATAAATAATCAATGAGTTTAATGTATGATTTGGTTTATAAAAAGTTTAGTTTGGGGTTGAATCTAGTTTCCTATGATAGCATAACAATTAAGGAACCCTTATGTGTCATGATTAATTGTTATGTGAATGACCACATATTAAAAATTGATAGAAGAAATTGCTAAATAAAAATAGAAAGTCATATTGAAAGATATACAGTGAATTTATTCATGAACCATAATACTACCTATGAAATGTCGTTAAGCTATGAAATATAGATACCAATAAATACAAAATCATAATAGAAAATACTTATTTGTCTTGAATTGATTTGACTGACTAAATTAGGAATTGCCACGTTCCTCCCAACCGTAGATCCCGAACCATTCATGGTTTGTTTGATGGATCACCCCGAGCTAAATCGAGCATGCAATGAGACTAGAAGGCGTAGGGAAATCCATTTTTATATTTCTTACTGAGGACTCGATCTGTACTCCAGGATGTAAGACTTAGATGATCCAATCTTATTTTCCAAACACCATCCCTTGTACAATCCTTCTACTTATAAGTATTTTGGTGAGGGGTGAAACCTAGGGTTTTGAACTTGAGATGGTTTAGTTTAGTTTGCTTGACTTGACAGTTTCACCATCTTTAGTTATAAAAGACTCTTGAGTGTCTTTATTTTAAAACATATACTTTTAACTCTTAGTTCTCTTTTAATTATTAAAATATATATAATATACATATATATCATTCCTAATTATTTATGTTTTGAATTGTATAACTATAACTGAACTCTCAGTTATTTACCTTTTTAATATATATATATATATATACAATTGTAATTGAAGTCTTAGCTTAATTATCTTTATATATTTGTAATTGAAATCTTTAGTTTTAATATATATATTTGACTCTTTAGTTTATTTATATTTTAATAATATATATTATTTTTGACTCTTGGTTTATTTAATCATAGAATTTCTTTTAATTATCATTTCGTCTAGTTAGATTTTGTTTGTCAAATAATCGGTTGTTCTAATCCCTTTGCATGCTCGGTCCCTCTTTGAGTGGCAGTACCAGTCAGTCTTTGAAATAAAGAAAATATAATTCATTTAATCAGTGAAAAATATGATTACTAATGCTCCAGATATTTTGGCTCAACATTAGTAATGTGATGAGCTTTTGCACTATTCAGAGTTTTTTAGGCTCAACACTTTTAAGTGAAGTAACTCTACTGCTATTCAGAGCTTGTGCTCAACACTTTCAGTAAAGTAAATCTAGTGCTATTCAGAGCTTATGCTCAACAATCTAGTGCTATTTAGAGCTTTTATGCTCAACACTCTTTATGAAGAGTTACTCTAGTTCTATTCCAGAGATTATGCTCAACACTAGTTCTAGGATGCATAATAGGTGCACCTAGGGAAACAATGATCAAGGTTCCGATGCTCCAGAGCTTATGCCCAACACATAATAAAATTCATCCATGTCCTCCAGATCTTGGGGTCAACACATAATAAAAAGTCATCCATGTTCTCCAGAGCTTACGCTCAACACATAATAAAAATTCATCCATGTGCTCCAGAGCTTACGCTCAACACATAATAAAAGACATCCATGTGCTCCAGATCTTACACTCAACACAAAGTAAAAGGTCATCCATGTGCTCCAGAGCTTACGCTCAACAAAAAATAAAAATGCATCCATGTGCTCTAGAGCTTACGCTCAACAGAAATAAAAAGTCATCCATGTGCTCTAGAGCTTAAGCTCAAAACATAATAAAAGTCAAATTCTCGGGATATTACATCTATGGTTTTTAATTTGAACCAAAAATCATCAATAAGATGCTAGGGTATCCTAACATGTCATATTTGGAAACTCAAGCAACGTCCTCTCTCCATGTATTCAATCAAAATTGATTGCATTGAATGCACGTAATGTATAGAGTTGTGCATCCTAATGAACACAGATGGGGCTTATTATTATGTTCCTACTCCACTAAGTCTGAATATTCTATAGGACATCCCTTTGATCGAAGGAACTAAGGAGGGGTAATAATCTTGATTGAAATAAATAGGCTCCCCACACTTTCGCTACTTGAAATGCTATACAACAACTTTAAGGATGTATGTACTAAATAATGTGGGTTGAATATATCTCAGCTAGTTATGTATTTATGCCTTATCTATCACTGATCTCCACAAGGAAAGGGAAGGGACTCATACATAAGATATGGCCTTTGGCAGAGTGGGCTTGGAGGAAAACTAGACGAGAGTGGACTTGGAGGAAAATTAGTGTGAACTTCTCATTTTTGAAGGAATTGAATCCTTTAAAGAAGTGCTGCAATGAAATGGCAGTGACGAGACGCATGTGAAAGAAGAAGAGGTCAAGGGTTTGAGTGAGAAAAAGGAGGCTGCGTTCTTGAGGAGAAGGACCGTGGTCGTGAGTGGTGAAAAATCAAGACCATAGATAGCTTCAAGTCTTGGGATAGAAATCTATGGTTTAAAACCATAACACCTCATTGAGTAGCTAACGTCACTTAAGGAGGATTGTGACCTGATATTGTTATAGAAAATAATTTAATATAATTCCACGTCCATAAAAGGTTTTAAAATCCGAGCAAGTTGAGGAGGCATTCTGATATAATCCTATTAAACCTACAGCAGTTCGGTGAGCTATTGCAACATGGAAAAGTCATTCTGCATGTGTGGTTAGAGGCTTCGAAATTAATCTTGGCTCTCCATTTCATCTCATCTGCAGACCATGGAAGGTAAGTGTCCCATGTCATTTTGTAAGAGGTTTGAATTTCAAATAGTGAAGTATAAAATATATATTTTATACCTCACATCTTAAAGAGAAAGGAGCTCGTGACTTTTGGTTGTGTTCATTTTAAAAAAAATGAAGATGGGAAAGCACCTTTAAAAGAATAAATTTCATGTTTAGAAAATATAATAACATTAAAAGGGAGGAGCTCGTGACTTAGGCCACTTATAAAAAGGTATTGTTTTAAGTTAAAAAAAGTCGATTTTATTTAAAAATGAAGAATTATGTGTGTAGCGACATGGATAGAGACATGCATGATTTTTGTAATTAAAAATAAAGAAAAGTTTGAAAAAGGCAGAGAGACCTGTGTTGACATAAGAAGGGATTGAGCAGATGCTCGGTGGGAGAAAGAAAAATCACCAGCAATCCATAAAGATTGTTGAGTCTAGTCAAAGGAAGAGAAGGTCTTTTGTATGTTTGAAGTAAGAGAAGGCTTACTTTCAAGTCGAGGTGAATGTATCTTTGAAGATGATGAAAGAAAGACTTAAGAAGCTTAACCTGAAGACAGAGAATACCGGAAAATAGAGAAAGAATTCATGGCAAATGAAGAATAAAATTTATGATGCAAAAGAAGTTGGTCATGCTATTACAGAAACACTAGTGACAAGTATTGAGGAATCTACTAAAGAAGATGGCATTGAAGCACAGTCACAAGATTACTGGAGCAATGTTTTTTATCGACCCCGACATTTATCAGGTAAGAACTATGATTTTGGGTCAAACAAAATGAAGGCTAGGTTGTGTGTTGATGATTTGTGGAATATAGTATTGAATGGAGTTGAAGAACCATATTAAGAAGTCTATCAGGCCATGTCAAAAAAATTAGAAAGATAATTTATTAGCAGATAAAAGAAATGATGCAACAACATTAACTCTCATTCAGTAAGCTATGGATAAGAGTATTTTTCCTAAAATTGTAGCAGCCAAAATAGCCAAAGAGGCTTGGAATATTTTGAACATGATTTTTGGTGTAAGGGGGAGTAATGTAGTTGATATTGACATAAAAATTGTCCTTGAGACAACAATGCATAAAATGGAATCTCATTCTATTCATGAAACAAAACATAGGAATGAAGAGGACGGTAAAAGAGTTGACATGACAAATTATGGATTTGTTGAAGAAAATATGAAGGTTGAAACATATTATAATGCCTTTGTGAAAGAGGCAGAGTTTGAGTATGAAGAAGACAAAAATAATGATGATGATGCTGGAAACGTCATGTGTTCTTTCAGATATAGAAGGTTCCTAGAGGACATGCCTATGAGGGTAGTGGATTTTATTGAAGCTTTTCATGATCAGGAACATGTGGAAAATAAAGAAACCATTCTGTCATTGCATGTGAAGAGACTGAATTCATGGACACTAAGAGTATCAAGGAAAATAATCCAATGGTTGTTGTAGCAAAAGAAGTTATTATTTTTGTAGCAGGAAATACACACATCAAATTCATAATTGAAGGTTGTGTTGAAGATGGTCTTGATGTTGAAGAAAAGGATAAAAAAAATCAATTATTATGTGAAGAATATGAATATGATGCTCTTCAAGTAGAGAAAAATGAGAAGAGTCAAAGTTCTATTTATGAGAAGCCAAGAGAAACCAAAGAAAAATAAGAAGAGCTAGTAGAAAAAAATGAAAGTGATTTCTTTAAAAGTCTAAAAAATGTTTCCAAGTATGCATGTCTTAAAAGAAACAATCATCCAACAATAGTTGAAGAAGAGGAGGAAGAGCACTCAATCACATACCAGTAAACTATGATGATGGAATAAGGTTTCTTGAAGATTGGCTTGAAAAGCCTAAGTATATCATGGAAGAAAAGATTGTAGCTGGACATGAAACAGATATGCATATTTTTTAGAAAGAATAAATCAATCAAGAATCTTTGGATGAATATCTTGAGAAATGGAGCCTCGATGAAGTGAGACATTATTATGAGCTCATGATGATGTCGTGGTAGAATTCAAATATGAAAATGGATGTTGAAATGAAAGAAAAATATGTTATTGTTTATTTGATTGTGGTTATGCATGTATTGAAGTGAAGATTGATAAAATTGATGTTGAAGAGTATGGAAGTGCCAAAGCTACAAAAATTAAAGAGTATTGATCCATATCTGAAGTTGATTGGATTGTTTCAAATAGTAGTCCTAGTCCTATTCGACGACTTCTCATCACCACTCCTCAAAGACTGAAGACTTCTCAACACGACTCATTGAATACTGATGACTCCAGCATGCTCTGTTGACGACGATTATTGCGCATCGATGAAAACTGACTAGATACGATAGATTGTCCCTCTGTCTTCGAGTCGACTATGATGGTTGCACTTCTCAGACTGCTACAACTTCTTTTCTAACTTAACATAACAAGAAGGACATTCAAGCATCCTCAATGCTCTATATACGGTATGTACATTATTATAACATAGGAGGAGGAATGATGAAGAAATAATAGAAAAGTTTTTTATCCAAATACTTGCATTTTGTCTCTGTATATTCCATATTTTTTTCTTGTTTTGGATTTTCGACTTGGTTAATTTTATTCCACCATAGAAAATATCAACTCATACAGTCGAACCTATTGTCCCCAGTTGAACTCCTAGGAAACACAGACCATTGGTATCAGAGCTTGATCTTGCCTAAGTTTTGTGGAGACACTTCTTGCTGAAGTTACCTAACTTATGCATGTTCAAACATGCTCACAAACCTAACAATCTAGACACATCCTGCCTTCAACTTTTGAGTATCTACCAACTCACAACACTCAACCAAATATGGCAGAAGAAACAAACAATAAACATGCAACTGGAAATACAAAGCAACTCATTGAGCAAGCTCTTGCTCGACAATGAATTGAAATCTACGATCATTTCAATGAGATTCTTGCTCAACTCACTAGTTGATTTGGCTTAACTTCAGCTAGAAATTCAATGAGAAATCTCTTTGACAAAGCTAGTCCTTTTAAGGTACATATGAACTTGTATATACTGAATCTAGAAGGAAATATTGATATTGAATCCATAGAAAACTGGATACAACAACTGGAATCCTATTTCTCTGTGAATCAACTCTCAAAAGCTAAGAAGATCACCATTGCATCCTTGAAAATGTTGACTTTTGTGCACTATTGGTGGGAGAATCTATCGAGAAAAATGGAGAAAGAACACCAGTATAAGTGGAAACAACTAAGGAAATGGAGAGACCAGTATGTGTAGAGCTATACCGACAAGTTCTATCGACTGATGGCTAGACTTGGCATTTGGGAAGAGGATAAATTTCTTGTTCTGAAGTATGTCAATGGATTGTCCCCATACATTCAGTAGGAGATGGATTTCCTTACTGTCAATACGCTCGCAGATGAATTTCATTATTCTAGCAAACTTGGAGAGAAGCAAAAACGAAAAGCACGCCTCATGACTAAGCCAACAGGATGGCCACCTGAAAAGAATCCTCCATCGTCAACTGAATCTGAGAAGTCCAAACGGCCATCTCACCTAAATCCGCCTAATCAATATCAGGGTAAGAGACCTTCTCAAAAAGATAAGAAGGAACGTAGTAAACAACCCCCTACTGGGAAATGGTGTGATTACAACAACTCATCATGGCATGATGTGTCTGAATGCAAAGCTCTAAAAACATTATTAGAAAAAATATATACATCTGAATCGACTGACAAAGCCATTATGGAATCCAACGTGGAATATTCGACTCTCTTGTCATCGACATTGACAAATCCAGTCACCTTGACTATTATCAATCAGGAGGAATGAGAGCACCTATTCCATACACAAATATGAGTTCATAACAATCCTTTGCATTTGATTGTGGATAATGATGGCCATAATAAATTTGTTTTTGAAACTCTTGTGAAGAAAATTGGCCTTGTCAATACTCTGCATCCTCATCCTTATAACATCGATCTGATGAAGGATGGACAGGAAATTCAAATCACCCGACAATGCAAACTCGCCTACTTCATTAAGCATCTCAAAGATGAAGTACTCTGTGATGTGGCACTAGTATCACTAGCTGATGCTTTGTTTGGAAATCCATACTTGTGGGATCAACATGGAAGTTATCAGTCACGATCGTAGAAGGTGATTGTCAAAATTCAGGATCAATGGTATGGTATACTAGAGCGGCGACCTGCATCGACAATTGAGATAGTATCTACTAAACAGGTTAAAAATTTAATCAACCATGCTCAGACATCTGCATTGATCATGATTAAGACTCAACATTCTATGAATAATGCAGCAACTAGTCGACTTGTCGACAACCGTAGTCCTCAATAGCAGCAACAAATCGAGATCATTCTTGAAGAGTACCATAATGTGTTCAAAGAACCAAATGGAGTACCTTTATATTTTCAGGTAAAACAATGCATTGAACTCACTCCTAGTTCTTCATTACCTAAAACATCTGACTATAGGAGGTCCATTATCGATAATGGAGAGATTCGTCGACAGATCCAAGATTTAATCAACAAGGGCCATATCCAACCTAGTTCCTCTCCTTGTGGAATTCCAGTTGTTCTTGCTCCAAATAAGTATGGGACTTGGTGCATGTGCATCGACTACAGGGAACTCAACAAGATTTCAGTAAAGAATCAATACCCTTTACCAAGAATAGATGAATTGATTGATTGTTTGAAAGGTGCTAAATTATTCACTAAACTTGATGTCAAGTCGGGATAGCATCAGATTTCGATCGAGCCCTTTGATGTATGGAAAAATAATTTCAAAACGAAGGAAGGATTGTTTGAATGGTTAGTCATGCCTTTCACTTTAACCAATGCACCTACAACCTTCATGCGATACATGGATGATGTTATTCGACCTTTTGTTGGAAAATTTGTTATTGTCTACCTTGATGACATACTGATTTTTAGTAAGTCATGGGAGGAACATGTTGGACAGCTCCAGCAATTCCTCGACACCCTACGACAACATCAACTCTACTTGAATTTGGAAAAGTGTTCATTTGCAATGGACGACATCAAATACTTGGGGTATGTTATCGAATCTGTAGCAATTCACATTGAACCAGACAAGATACAGATCCTCAAATATTGGCCCATTCCTCAAAACATTCATGAACTAAGAAGTTTTCTTGGTTTGGCGAATTTTTATCAATGATTTGTACTTGGATTCAGTCATATATCTTGGCCTTTGACTAAACTAACTAGAGGAAGTGGGAATACTATATTCAAGTGGACACCAACAGCAACAATATTTTGAGCAATTCAAGAACAAACTCTGTATTGCACCAGTACTTGTGCTACCTCCCTTATTTCATCCATTTCAAGTTTAAACAGATGCCTCTGATTATGCTATCGGCGTCGTAATCACACAAGATGGCCACTCTGTCGCATTCCATTCATATAATTTCAATGATACTGTTAGGAAGTATTTGACATATGAAAAGGTTCTCTATGCCATTTTATAATCTCTTAAGAAATGGAGACACTATGTCCTTGGAAAGGAAACTGTTGTTCATACCAAGCATAAGCTCTATAGTTTGCTCCATCCCATTCTAAGCTATAGATGACCAGTCAGGTCAAGTGGATTAGTTACCTACAGCAGCTTTAGTTGGTAATCAAGCATCGAAAGGAAAATCTAATGCAATAGATGATTTCCTTAGTCGACCACTGGTTACTTCACTTCTTACAATCTTAAGTATGCATGGAGATGTGTAATACCCCTACCCTACCTTAGTAATTATTGGCCTCGATGCAAATATTGTGTTTGTGCAATGTGTTTTGACCCTAGTGTGGAGCTCAAGGCCAAGGCCCCAGTAGTGGATGATTAAGTTTTGCTTTCATAGGAAAGTATTTGACAATGAAAATATGCATGTGCTATTAAGCCATGAAATTTTGTAATTGATGTAAATGTTTAATATTGCAATGAAATACCCAAAACTGGCTAAGTGAGGCAGTTGATGAGAAGGGGGTGAATGTATCCACTAGGGAGAGGTGAGGGGGTTGTGGGATGGTTACCCATGGTGCCACTTGGGAAGGGGGTAACTGATTTGATTCCCTATATGGGTACGGATTCAGTTACAGAACGTGGAGAAGGAAAGCCGTCAGAGGATATTCACAAGAGATTAAAACAATGCAGAAATATGAGAAGGGGGTTGGTTGGTTCATTCATTTGGTTTGGGGAAGATCCTGAAACGGAGAGTGAGCCATGAGATAGAGGAAGAAGACGAGATCTCATGTGTGAGCCAAGGTAGTGAAGCTAAATGGGAGAGGAATACTGCGCATATGTGTTATCTTTGAGTAGAACCCTGAAGACGAGTTGAAAGGGGATTACAGGGCATGAATAGATTGAGGAAGCTATGTGAAGCCTATAATTCCATGAGTAGAGTGTTGAGTTGCGGGACAGAGCTTATTCCACAACCATGGAATGAACCAGCTTGTTTAGCAGATGTAAAAGATAAGCTTTAGGGATGGAAGGCTTGATAAACCCATTGAAGACTATGATTTCATAGAACTAGCAGTTGGACCTTCTTATGCCTACCCTAAATAACACTGGAAGGGAAGGGCCTTGAGGGACTGTGTAGCAGAGAAGAGGGCCTTCCTTCTGTTGGGTGAGGTGGATAATGTGGGTGCCTTATCTGCTAAGTTATTGAGATGTCTGTAGTTCTGTGGTTGAGCTCACTGGCTTAGAAATATCATCCATGTTTCCCTGTATATTTGATAAACCCAACTACAAGTTGTCTTAGCATGTGTATGCTTGACAAACCCAGCTATAGGGTAGCTTAGCATGAGTATATTTCCGGGATTGCTTGATAAACCCAGCTATAGGTTGGCTTAGCATTGAACTGGATCTTAAATGTTAGAGAGCCTACCTAGAGCTCCTTAGTGGATACATATCCCACCTCAGTGGTGTCTCTTAGCTGAAAGAGTATAGGATGGATAAAGACCTAAGGTTGGGTGGAACGTTTCTCTCAGTTAGCCAGTTGCTGGGGAAACTTCAAGATACAAAGATAAGTGCTCTGTGGAATGAATGATGCTATTTCACGTTATTATTGTTGTGTTGTTTCGCTTAAGTTGTTGAATGAATGTTATATGAATGTGAGTAATAGTTAGACCATGTGTAAGCCTGAGTGTAGGTTGAATGCTTTGTTCAGTTGCATGAGTTTAATGCACTACTAATTTTACATGTGCTAGACATATGGTTAGCCTTAGATTCATTTATTATATGTATTTTGTTAGGAGGTGCTTACCCTTGTAATGGGTTGTTTAACCTCACTTAGGAATAGAGAAAGGTTTAGATGGTCTGTGGTATTCTCAACCCTCTCTGTGAGTTAGAGGGAAGATGGGGCTATGCCCCGGGATAGGTAGAGACCTGTTGAAGGATGGAAGGCGCCTAGAGGGTTAATAGACACAACTTCAGAGGATAAAATGAGGAATTTATATACCTCAGTTGGGTAGGGTATTTCACCACCTGATAGAGATCTCCAAGAGATTTCTAATGGTACCAACCTTGCCTCATTTGGACCCAGGAGGAGGGATTTATGACCCTTGCAAGTTGCCTTGGAAACTTGCCGCAGTAAGGGTCTTGAGCATGACCCTTTCCGTATCCACAATGAGGATTGCTGATTGCAGAAGGTATTTTGGTGGAGAAGTTGAATTCTCGCATTTTCGCATCCACAATGTGGATTGTGGATTGGGAAAGACCGTTTGGCGGTAAATTACAGCTCTACATTTCTGAATCCTGCATTGCAGAATGCGTATTGTGGAGTGTGGAATGCAGATTGTGCAATGCAGATTGCGAATTGCAGAAGACCGTTTGGCACGGTAAATTTCATCTCTGCATTTTCGAATCCCGCAATGCAGATTGCGTATTGTAAAATGCGCATTGCAGATTACGCTAGGTGGATTGCAGAAGATCGTTTGGCAGAAAAATTGGATTCCCACATTTACGTATCCACAATACAGATTGTGGATTGCGGATTGTGGAAGTTCATTTGGCATGGTGGATTGCAGTATCACATTTACGAATACCGCAATGTGGATTGTGGATTACAGAATGTGGATTGCAGATTGTGGATTATGGATTGCAATTGCAAAATGCGGAATGCAGACTGCGGATCACAATGGTGGATTGCGGATCCGAGCCCATTCCAGCTGTGTGTAGTTTTGGAAGTAAAGAAGAAAAAAAAGAAATGAAAGATATTAGGTGGCATCTGAAGGCCACAATGGAGGTCTGAAGACATTACAAAGTGGTATTAGAGCTTTAGTTACAACACTGGGGCTGTTAGGGACGAACTGTGGAAGAAATCCCACTCAAGGAAATGCCCATGGCACTATTTTAACCTAACAGAACTCTTATTTATTAATTGTTCAATGAATAGTTCCATATTGTATGAATGCTTCAATTCTGATGCTGTCTAATAAACATTTATATCATGCACAGTAAGTGCAACAGGTATAGTTGAATCGTACAGCAAGGATGTGTACCAGAAAGCAAGAATGGCAACTGTTAATGATGCGTAGGATCCCTACGAGCCTGAAGAAGACGTGCTAGGGGAAAACGTGTAGAAAGAGCATGTTGAAACAACATCTAATGGAAGAATGGAGTGGGTGAATCCCCAGAACTTGGTCGGGACCATGGTAAGTTTCAATGAGAGGTCGATACAGGCTCAGGAAGAGCAGCACCAACTCAATCCAGCCATTCTGCAGAGCCTCACTGACATGCATCAGAAGGTAAATATGGGGTCCAACCCAAGTAATATGGGCATAGAATAAAGGAATGCTATTAGTCACTCTAGAGATCGTTCTAGGAAGAGGACTCCAATCCATAGAAGAGGTTATGTCATCAGAAGGCACATAACATCCTCTTTGGGATCTCCTTCCAGCAGATCAAAACACTCTAGAGACTCTCAAAGAAGTCCAAGGAACACTTACAACCGGACTGAGAGAATAAGGAAGTCTAAAGGGATCCCACAAGGATAATTTAGGAAAGAAATACCTCCTACCATTGATGGAGAAAAAAAGAAGGGCCAAGAGGTAGAGGCATGGCTACTTGGAATGAAAAAGTACTTCAAATGCATGATCATTCAAAAAGTGAGAAGGCTAGGGTTTCCATTTACAATCCCAATGGCAGAGCGTCCATTTGGTGGGAACATTTCATGAAAGTGAAGAGAACCAATGAAAGAAGGATCAATTGGGAACAATTTAAAAGATACTTCAAGGATAAATACCTATCAACTAGTTATTATGACAACAAAAGAAAGGATTTCAATGAAGTTAGGTTGGGGCAAAATTCCATGGAAGAACACATTCATAAATTCTTGTAATTGTTAAGGTATGTAGACTACATCAAGAATGAAAGGGTGAAGATTCAGTGTTTCCTTGGAAGCCTACCACAGAACTATAGGGATAGGATTGAGTTAGTCCATCCACCAAGCTTGGATGAAGCCATTAGAATGGCCATGCTCTATTATGAGCAGAAAAAAGGAAGGACAAACACCCAACTAGCATGGAAAGGAAATCCCAAAGGAGTATTTCAACCAAGGAGAAGTGGATTCAAGCCACCCTTCAAGAATCAGTCCATAAACTTTCCACAAGGACATCCAGTAGGAAGTGGATTCAAACCAGTTGTAACAGCAGTGAAAACATCAAAAGGACCACTTCAGTGTTGGGTATATGGAGACAACCACATGCTTAGAGAGTTCCCAAATCGAAGAGGGAATCCCCGAAGCTTGCAAAACCTGGAAGAGGCAACCACGGTATAAGATATGGCTAGAGCCACACCTCAAATCTATGCAGCATTGGATGATCACTAAGAAGACCACCAATCAATAGTGGTAGAATTTGAAGTTAAGATTGCTAAGCAATCTATATATGTTTTAATTGATCCAGGATCCACTCATATTTATGTGTCCCCTAAAGTGATTGAAAGTTGTTCGCTTGGTAAAGTGAAACATAGTAAGCCTTGGCTAGTCCAACTAGCCACTGGGACCAAGAGAAAGGTGAGTGAAGTGGTGGTGGAATGTTCCGTAGAGCTGAATGGAATTCCCACCAAGGTAAACTTGAATGTACTACCCTTAGGATCTTATGATGCCTTGATAGGCATGGATTGGTTTGAGAAGCATAGAGCCAAGATTGACTGCTACAATAAGGTACTTGAGTTTATTGATGATGGAGGAAGACCAAGGTTGGTTAAAGGAATTCCAAAACAAGTTTTAGTAAGGAATATTTCAGCCTTACAGCTAAGAAAGTTATATAAAAAGGGATTTCAATTATATGTTGTACATATATCAGGTTCAACAGAAGATAAGGGACCGAAGTTAGAAGAATTTCAATTGTTACAGGAGTTCCAGGACATATTCCCAGATGAAGTACCAGGACTACCACCCAAGAGGGACATTGATTTCTCCATTAACCTTGTTCCAAGAGCAACACCAAGATCTAAATCCCCTTATAGAATGAGCACACCTAAGCTGATAGAACTAAAAATGCAACTGCAAGAATTAATGGACAAAGAGTATATCAAACCTAGTGTATCTCCTTGGGGTGCACCAGTGTTGTTTGTTAAGAATAAGGATGGGACTTTAAGACTATGTATAGACTACAGGCAGTTAAACAAGGTAACAATAAAAAATAAGTATCCATTGCCAAGGATTGGCGACTTGTTTTATCAGATGAAGGAAGCTAAAGTATTATCCAAGATTGACTTGAGGTCTGGCTACCATCAAGTGAGGATACAAGATGAAGATATTCACAAGACCACTTTCAAGAGTAGATATGGTCACTATGAATTCATTGTGGTGCCATTTGGTCTCACTAATGCACCTGCTACTTTCATGTGTCTTATGAATAGTGTCTTCAACAAATAATTGGATAAGTTTGTAATTGTATTCTTGGATGCCATTCTGGTGTATTCAAGGAATGAAGAAGAGCATACTGAACATTTGAGGATGGGACTGCAATTCCTTAGATAACACCAGCTATACGCAAAGCTAAGCAAGTGTGACTTCTATCAGCAGAAGGTACAGTATTTGGGTCATATTATTTCATCAGAAGGTATTGCAGTAGATCTAGAGAAGATTGAGGCCATAATGGACTGGCCTACTCTGAGAAATGTTGCAGGTGTAAGGTCTTTTATGGGCTTCACAGGTTACTACAGAAGGTTCATTGAAAGTTTCTCCAAGATATCTCACCCATTTACATCACTACAAAGGAAGGAAGTCAAATTTATATGGCCTGAGAAGTGTGAAAGGAGTTTCCAGAAGTTCAAAGAATTATTTACCAGTGCTCCTATTTTAAAGATTGTAGATCCAAGTAAAGACTTTGTGGTGTGCACAGATGCTTGAATTGAAGGATTGGTGGGGAAATCATGCAAGAAGGATTTGTAATTGGCTATGAGTCAAGGAAGCTGAAAGATCATGAAAGGAAATATGCCACACATGACTTAGAGCTAGAAGCCATAGTGCATGCTCTCAAGAAATGGAGGCATTATCTTTTGGGAAGAAGATTTGAACTCAGGACGGATCACATGAGTTTAAAATATTTATTTGACCAGCCAAATATAAATGCCAGACAAACTAGATGGATGGATTTTCTTTGTGAGTTTGATTTGGATATTAAGCATGTCAAAGGAAAGGAGAATAAGGTTGTTGATGCACTCAGTAGGAAATTTCATGTTGAAGCAATAAGTGTTTGCATATCATATTTGAAAGCAAGGATCATTGAAGTTCAAGCGAATGATGAAGCTTACCTACAAATCAAAGAGAAGTTACAGCAGGGAAATGTGGATGGTAAGTGTGCAGGATATCATATTGGAGAAGATGATGTCCTTATGTACCAAGATGCCATATTTTACATTCCAAAATGTTCATAATTGAAAGATCTTGTGTTGGAAGAGATACACCAAAAGCCATATTCTGGTCACCTAGGGTATCAGAAAACTATAACTGCTGCAAGGAAGAAATAATTTTGGCATGGGATGAAGAAGGACATAGCAGAGTATATTGCTAGATGTCAAAAGTGTCAGCAGGTCAAGGCAGAGCATCAACATCCAGCAGGATTGTTGCATCCATTTCCCATTCCAGAGTGGAAATGGGAAGTGATTTCTATGGACTTTATAGCGGGTTTTCCCATGACTGTGAAGACACACGATTCCATTATGGTTGTAGTGGACAAGATATCAAAAGTATATCACTCTATCCCAGTTAAGTTCATAAGGAAAATGACATTGCAAATATATTCATGAGAGAGATATTAAAGTTGCATGGATTTCCCAAGGAAATAATTTTAGACCGGGACACAAAATTCACTTCCAATTTTTGGAAAGGGTTATTTCAAGAGTTGGGGACTAATTTTAAATTCAGTACATCCTTTCATCCTCAAACATATGGTCAGAATGAGAGAGTAAACCAGATCCTTGAATACATGTTAAGGATGTATGTGATAGATAAGCCATCTAAGTGGGAGGACTACCTACACTTGGTATAATTTTCCTACAATAATGGGTACCAGGAATCATCGAAGATGAGCCCTTTTGAAGTCTTGTATGGCAGAGGATGCAGAACTCCAGTAAACTGGGATAGCCTAGTGAACAAGATAGTGTTGGGACCAGAAATGATTGAAGATATGGAACAAGAAGTTGTTAAGATTAGACAAAATTTGAAGGCAACTTAGGATGGGAAGAAGACTTATGCAGATATGAAGAGAGTGCACAAGGAATTCCAGATCGGAGATCATGTTTACTTGAGAGTGAGACCAAGGAAGAGCTCTATGAAGCTGGGAATCTATGCCAAGTTGGCACCTAGATATTGTGGACCATTTGAAGTCCTTGATAAAATAGGACCAATTGCATATAGGATTGCATTACCTGTTAACATGAAATCTCATAATGTTTTCCATGTCTCTTTTCTTAAGAAATATGTACATGATCCTAATCACATCATTGATTGGCATGTGATACAGGTGGAACCAGAGGGAGAATTCCAAGTGGATCCTATATGCATCCTCGACGGGAAGGTTACATTACTCCAGAGGCGAGCCATCAGATAGGTAAAGGTGCAATGGAAGCACGTTAGTCTAGTGGAGGCAAACTGGGAGTTGGAGGATTCCATGAAGGAGGAATTCTCGTTTTTGTTCAGTTTTGGGAACACTGAGGATGATGTTTTTCTAAGGGGGAGAGAGTTGTAATACCCCTACCTTACCTTAGTAATTATTGGCCTCGATGCAAATATTGTGTTTGTGCAATGTGTGTTGACACTAGTGTGGAGCTCAAGGCCAAGACCCCACTAGTGGATGCTTAAGGTTTTCTTTCAGAGGCAATTATTTGACCATGAAACTATGCATGTGCTATTAAGCCATGAAATTTTGTAACTGATGTAAATGTTTAATATTGCAATGAAATACCCAAAACTGGCTAAGTGAGGAAACTAATGAGAAGAGGGAAAAGGCATCCACTACGGAGAGGTGAGGGGGTTGTGGGATGGTGACCCATGTTGCCACTTGGGAAGGGGGTAACCGATTTTATTCCTTGTATGGGTATAGATTCGGTTACAGAATGTAGAGAAGGAAAGCCAGCAGAGTATATTTGCAAGAGATAAAAACTACATGGAGATCTGAGAAGGGGGTTGGTTTGTTTGCTCATTTGGTTTGGGGAAGATCCTGAAATAGAGAGGGAGCCATGAGATAGAGGAAGAAGACAAGATCTCCTGTGTGAGATGAAGTAGTGAAGCTCAATGGGACAACAATCCCATGCATATGCATTATCTTTGAGTAGAAACCTGAAGACGAGCCGAAAGGGGATTACACGGAATGAATAGCTTGAGGAAGTTGTGTGAATCCTGAAATTTTGTGAGCAGAGAGTTGAGTTGTGGGATAGAGCATAGTCTGCAACCCTAGAATAAACCGACTTGTTTAGCATATGTAAAAGATAGGGTTTAGGGATGGAAGGCTTGATAAACCTAGAGAATACTATGATCTCATAGAACTAGCAGCTGGACCGTCTTATGCCTACCCTGAATAACACTAGAAGAGAAGGGGCCTTGAGGGACTGTGGAGCAGAGAAGAGGGCCTTCCTTGTGTTGGGTGAGGTGGATAATGTGGGTGCCTTATATGCTAAGTGATTTATATGTCTGTAGCTTTGTGGTTGAGCTCATTGGCTTAGCAATATCCTCCATGTTTCCTTGTATGCTTGATAAACCCAACTGTAGGTTGGATTAGCATCGTATGCTTGATAAATCCAACTGTAGGGTGGCTTAGCATGAGTATGTTTCTGATATTTATTGATAAACCCAGCTTAGGTTGGGTTAGCATTGAAGTGGATCTGTTACACCATATTTTTCCAGCTTGTGAGCATTAGCACTCATTGGCCTCCATTATCTAGTTATGGACTCAGAACCAATTTTTGTCCTTCAGGAACCCTTGTTTCCCTATTTTTGTTCCTGTCCGCTAGTTGCTTCACTGAAACTCGCGCATACGCATGTTGCACCATTATAGCCCATGAACACTGAGTTAATTGGTAAAATATAATAAAATCTCCCTTTTTCACTCCAAAAAGAGGCCATTGTGACCTTTGGTCCTCCATGTATCTCGAAACGACTCAATTTGACCTTTCACTTGCCTTTGGAAGGTTATATATTGAGCCATTATCCATGGAAGGAGGGGACGAGGAAGAGAAGAGCATTGAAACTATATTGGAATTTTTCCATATCTTGAGTCCACATCCATTGATCCTTGTTGGTGTGGACCTCTTATGTTCACCTACCAAAATCATCCATATGTTGTGAGGGATTTGCTCCTTTACTCGTGATTTTTCCATTGCATGGGGGATTGAAGTGGTGGAGGCACAAGTGGAGGGACCTAGTTATTGGTTCAGATGAGTTGCTGACAGGAGTTTGTATCTTGTACTTGTTCAAATTAATATAAATATTCATTTTCTCATCCAATTGATATTGTGAATGATTGTTTATTATCATTGTGTACATTTTTTTATATATATCATGGATTATGATATTGTATGTGCTAACATATTTCATATATCGTATGCACTTGCTTCTGTTTGTTGGTGAGACTAAGCTACAAGTACAAGTGTTAAGATTTGAAATCTCAATGGGGATCTTCATCAAACGTTCGGATTGAGGTTGGTATTTTATTCCACTTCTTATCATTTACAGTTATATAGCATACATTGAGAAATGAGTTTGATTTCTAGAATTCATCTGTCTATTGTGATCTACCCCAAGCCATAGGAATTTTTTCTCTGTAAAAGGATATTGACTGTTAGAGAGCCTATCTAGCCCTCCTTAGTGGATACATATCCCAACTCGAGGGTGGTCTCTTAGCTGAAAGAGTATAGGCTAGACAAAGACCTAAGTTTGGGTAGAACGTTTCTCTCACTTAGCTAGTTGTTGGGGCAACTTCAAGATACAAAGATAAGTGCTATGTGGAATGAATGATGTTATTTCACGTTATTATTATTGTGTTGTTTTGCTTAAGCTGTTGAATGAATGTTAGATGAATGTGAGTGATATTTAGACCATGTGTAATACTAAGTGGAAGGTGGAGTGCAGGTTGAATGCTTCGTTCAATTGCATGAGTTTAATTCACTACAAATTTTACATGTGCTAGACATATGGTTAGCCTTAGCTTCATTTATTATATGTATTTTGTTAGGAGGTGCTTACCCTTGTAATGGGTTGTTTAAACTCACTTAATCATGGGGAAAGGTTTAGATGGACTGTGGTATTCTCAACCCTATCCGTGAGTCAGAGGGAGGATGGGGCTATGACCGGGGCAGGTAGAGACTTGTTGAAGGATGGAAGGCACCTAGAGGGTTTATAGACAAAAATTCAGAGGATAAAATGATGAATTTATATACCTCAGTTTTAGCAGGGGATTGCACCACCTGATAGAGATCTCCAAGAGCTTTCTAACGGTACCAACCTTGCCTCATTTGGACCCAGGACGAGGGAATTATGACCCTTGGAAGTTTCCTTGGAAACTTGTCGCAGTAAGGGTCTTGAGCATGACCCTTTCCGCATCCGCAATGCAGATTGTGGATTGCAGAAGGTCGTTTGGTAGAGAAGTTGGATTCTCGCATTTCCACATCCACAATGCGCATTGTGGATTGCGGAAGACTGTTCGGAATGGTAAATTGCAGCTCTACATTTCCGAATCTTGCATTGCAGAATGTGGATTGCGGAGTAGGGATTGCAGATTGCACAATGTGGATTGCGGATTGCGGAAGACCATTTGGAATGGTAAATTGCAGCTCCACATTTTTGAATCCCGCAATGCATATTGTGGATTGTGGAATGTGGATTGCAAATTGCAGAAGATCGTTTGGCGAAAAAGTTAGATTCCTGCATTTCCGCATCCGTAATACAGATTACGGATTATGAATTGCAGAATGCGGAATGTGGATTGCAGATCGCAATGGTGGATTGTGGATCTGAGCCCATTGGATCTATGTGTAGTTTTGGAAGTAAAGAAGAAGAAAAAAAGTAATGAAGGATCATTGGTGGCCTTTGAAGGCCAGAAGGGAGGTCTAGGGATGTTACAATATGACACCATTACTTGGCCATGACATTATGAACAAGATGTTGATTTCTCAATGGTGTACTGACAACTCTAGTGAGGTCATTCGATTGCTCTCGACTACCACGTGAAGGAAAAATTGTTATACAATATTGGATAACTTTGTGAACCGACAAAATCTCATTTGGGATGCACACTACAAAAAAAATGCAGGACATTTTGGAGTAACAAAGACACTCACTGTACTCCAAAAGTAATTCTACTGGCCTTCACTCAAGACATATGTCGACAATTATATCAAGTCGTGTGTGTTTTGTGCCATCACCAAGCCACCAAACAGATGACAGGGTATGTATAAACCCTTTCCAGTCCCTAATCGACCATGGGAATCCATTCCTAAGACTATTTGACGGGATATCCTGTTACCTGACACCATCATGTTGTGCCAATCCTAGTAGTGTTGATGTATATGTAACTTCGGAATGTATTTCACCCATGTATTTCATATATGTATTTTGTACTCCTATAGAGATGTTATTATTCCTCTATACAGAAGTGTTTGTATTCCTATAGAGATGTAATTATTCCTCTATACGGAAGTGTCGTCATTTATATTATAAGTGTTGTAACTTATACTTGATGGGTTATTAGACCACCCTATTGGGGGTCGGCCATGTGGGTCAAAGGGTTATTAGACCACCCTAGTGGGGGTCATCCCAGTTAGCAATATGTTAAGTGGTTAAGTTGAGGCTGCCCTAGTTGAGTAAAGGTCAAGTCAAGTTAGTGTATAAATAGAGAGTGTGTCTCTCTCATTTTATACATTCTATTCTCTCACTAACACTTGGGAGAGTGGCGCACTTGTGGAGGAGGAGGCTTTGTTGCTAGGAGAAGACTTCTCTTGTATTCTGGTTGTATCATTGCTCTATCTATATCTGAGGAAGTTATTGGGGTTTTTCACCTTTATGGTTTTCTCCAAGTAAACTCTGTGTCTCTTGTGTGCTTGCATTATTGTGTCCATGATTGATATGCTGTAGATTTGCTGTAAATGTTGTTCTCTCAGTTAAGATACTAGATCAGATTGAAGTAAATTCTAAAAATTTAACATGGTATCAGAGCTAGCCTAAAAGAAGGCATGATATGGCATGTATGACACTTGTTGCACTTACGATGCTAGGGCTTGATATAGCAAAAACCAGTCATCGTAGCACTTTCACTATAAATCTGTTTTGGAGAAGTTTTCAGATTTGAACCTTTTACAAGTTGAATATCAGATCAACATGTACCTTGTGTCCAAAGTACAACCTCTAATTCGTTGTACTTTGTGATTTATGATCTGTACAATATAGGGTTTCTGCCTCTTCCATATTTGAGTCAAAATAAGGTGACCTTGGGAAAAAGGTCATAACTTGGGCTAGGAAGCTCCAAATGAAATTGCGTAAAAAGTGATAGGTAGTAAACAGATGGTACTATCTCAAGAAAATTTTTCACAGGCCGAAGTTGAACCAGTGACACATGGCACGCCAGACAAGTTCGCTCTCTTGTATTATCCCATAAACAGGTCACGTTGCGACACTTGGAATAACTCTCTCTTAGAGAATCAAATTGAAATCAGGCCTTTTGGGATGGAATGATAACAGGTCAGGCTATCTCAGGAAAATGTTTTAGTGGATGAAGTTGAACCAGTGACACGTGGCATGCCGTACAAGTTCACTCTCATGTATTATCCCATAAACAAGTGACGTTGCGACACTTAGCATAACTCTCTCTTAGAGAATCCAATTGAGGTCAGACCTATCGGGATGGAAAGATAACAGGTCGGGCTATCTCAGGAAAAAATTTTAGACCTTTTGGATCAAAAAGTTCAGAGTTACACCAGAAACAATCAGGTACATATTTCTGTCAAATGTGAATTATTTTTTAGCACCTTCATTCATGGCTTTCAGAATTTAGGGCTTCGGAGAAAGTTGGAATTTTTGTAATAGGATACCACGGATGAATGCTACTCATCAAAATCAAAATTTAGAGACCAAGATCAGAATTTTTGGTTGGGCAGAAGGCCGGGCTTGATCAGACCCTAGTTCGGGATTTTGATCAGAAAAGTGGAAAATTAGAGCTTCTGCAAAAATGGGAATTTTTGAAATCTGTGACCACGGCTGGAAGCTCCTCATAAAAATAGAAGCTTAGAGCTTTGGATCAAATCTTTTGATTAGGCAGAAGAGTGGGCTTCATCAAACCCTAGTTCGAGGTCACGTCTAGTGAATCCGAAAGTTTCAAAGGCAAAATTGAGGAGTGAAACTTTATAGTTTTCAAATTCTGAATATACCAGCTTGATCAGCTTATGAAGGCGCATATTTCTATCCTTTCGGAAGTTTGAAATTCAAAGTTTGAATTTTTGGGGTTTCTCTGAGAAACCCTATTACAGCTCCAGATGCAGTTCCTGCAAATCAAGTGGATTGGTTTAATCCTAGAAGAGGATGGATTGGTCACCTGCATAAGTGAAGAAGTTCCTGTCTGAGAGGGAGATGAGGCTAAGGCCTTCCATAATAAGATTACAAGCAATCTTGATAGGTATGGCTTACAGGTATGTTTCATGGTTAAGTTTATCATATTTTTATCATTACAATACAATCTTGATTAATTACTAGACTTGTCGTATCACCTAAATAGAAGATGTTCATTGATTAAGGTTTTGACAGTTATGAATGTACTAATGCATTGTGATGTTGTATGAGGTTTATGTTGTTCGCTAACATAAAAGGTACACCAAGAAAGACAAATCATGTTCTACTTCAAGAACATATGATCATGGTGACATGAAAACAAATATTCATCCATTGTCATGGATCACATAGAAGATCTACTTATGAGGTATGTATAACTTGGTTCTACAATGGTTAACTTATGAGACATGCAGGTTACTAGCACAAGTCACTGAAGAGAACCAGTAGACATTATGCGGGTATGTTAGACATAACTAGCTAGCATGCTAATCCAGGTATGTTTTTCCTATATCAAGCTAGAATCCTACCTTATGTTAGGATCTTATACTGTTTCGTTGTTGATAATTATTATTCATGAAGTCATAGGTTTGAATAGTCATGGTTGTATGCATTTTATGTTTCTTACCATAATTGATGATATGACTAACCAGAAGAATCATGAAGGTATAGGTTTGAGTAATCACGGGTTTTATGCATATTATATCTCTTATCTTGATTGATGATTTAACTAACCAGAAGAGTTCTATGATCAAATAAGAATATGCATGAGTAAAAACCTTGAATACTAATGCTTATTATTTTTGTTTGAAATGATCATGACTATACATGCTTAAGATTATTGTGTTTTGATAGTATTAAGATTATACTAATAAATGTGTGATTATGTATGAGTCCTCAAGGATAACACAATGATGATACTAACAAGCATGCATAGGGATCGAGAATGAATATATGTTCAAGAATAGGTAATCCAGGAAGCAAAGATCAAGAGGGAGAACACTCCAGTAGTTTCTGCAAGGATGCAGATATTCATAGGGAGTTGACCACTTCTCACAATCCACATCAGAATGGAATTGCAGAAAAAGAAGCAAAGACTGAGAGGGAGTCAACCCAACAATCAAACAAAGATAAGTATTTTTATTATCATTTCTTGCATATTTGTTTGTTTAAATAAAATTGTTCAATGATGTATATGCTCATGTTCCTAGACTTAGGATATGTATTGTGCATATTATAATGATTGCATTAATGAATAGTATACTACTAATATGCATGTGATGGGTAAGTGGCCTATGGAACTGTACAACATTCCAGTGCTACTTATCTAGAATGAAACCTCTTTGCTGACATGTTGGGAGTAGTGCAAACTCTTAACAATGTTCTGGTAGAGACTGGAAGGCATCTAGAAAGTTGTGGAACATGGATGAATGTTGCATTGAAGCATTAGCTAAGATAATTGCATGACTGTATGACATATTTCTTTATGTGTAAGAATTTGTCTGAAAATTATGAGATGTTTCTAATCATGCAATTTAAATTGTTTTGTAGGAAAGACCATATACCTTCACCTACAAAAGAAGGACTACAACATTTGTTCAAGCAACAAAATTATCTATTGAAGATATTGAAGTTCCTTGGATATGGGAAGAATGCCATGATCCGTCGATCATGAAGAATGATGTTTGGGATGCGGTCCCAAGAGTTGAAGGGAAGACTGTTGTGACTTCCAAATGGAACTATCAGATCAAGCATGCTGCTAATGGCAGCATAGAGAAATATAAAAGTGATGAAATAGAAGATACACCAGATGGATTTCAAGACATCTTTCTTGAATGGTGTAGTCATATATGTGTGCAGAACTTGGGGATGATGCACTATTTGTTTTTGGCATGAAGGTGTGGCAGAGTGCAGATGGAATCTTCCTTGGACAAGGGAAGTATGTAGTAGAGATCCTGAAGAGGTTCGAGATGATGGAATACAAGGCTATGGCCACACCTATGGAATCGAACTTGAAGCTTCTGTGTGATGCTCCATCAGATCCGGTTGATTATGGGCTCAAGTATGATGCGAATCAAAAGTTTAACCTGTAGGGTTATGCTGATTTAGATTGGGCATGCAGTGCTACAGATAGGAAGAGCACTTTTGGGTGCTGCTTCAGTATGGGATCAGGTGTGATCTCTTGGGCAGTCCTACGTAGCACTGAGTACAGCCGAAGCAGAGTATGTTGCGACGGATGAGCAGGTTGCAGATGTATTGACCAAGCCGTTGGCCAGAGTGCAGTTTGAGTACTTCAGAGAGAGGCTTGGTGCACTTTAGATCAAGGTTCCTTCCAAAGGGAAGTGATGAGTCCGGAAGATGCAGATGCACATGAGCTTTTCTGACATGGTTGATATGTTCTCCCTTGGTCGTGATGTAATTGCTGAGCCATTTTTCACATGGTGGTAGATTTGTTCTCGCATGGTGAAAAAGTAAGGGTTGGAGCCTTCCCCGAATGGTGGTAGATGTGTTCTCCCATGTCGGTGGTGTAAGTGCTGGATGATGTGCATCTAGGCTGTGCTTCGTGGATGATGAGATGATCTGAAGAGGACGATGCTATGATGATTAGGAGGACATGGATGATGAGAATCAGGATGATGCTCCAGTTACTATTCTGTATATGTATATATGCATCATGTTGGATTCTTGTTATGATCAATTGGATCATTTATATATATATATGCATCATGTTGGATGATGGATATGATCAGTTGAATCATTTATGTATGTATGCATCATGTTGGATGCTGGATATGATCAGTTGGATCATTTGTATGTATTTTGTATATGCATCATGTTGGATGCTTGGATCATGTATCTGTATATGTATCAGGTGGATACTGAGATCATGTATGATGATATGTATCAGGTAGATACTTGATATGCATCAGGTGGATGCATTGTATGATCAGGATGATCGTGGATGACGAGCTTCTCCAGATGACATACAGCAGGATGTTGTAGTGATGATGATCAGGATGATCATGTGTACATCAGGATGATGTATGGTGAGTATCAGGATGATACTTTGTGGCCATGGATCAAGTTGTGCAGATGAGCATGTATGGGATATCCTATAGGTCGGAGTTGTGTATCCGTAACAGCCTGGGATGCTCTTTCGAGACATTGTTGTGGGAGGACATGTAATTTGTGCCTTGGGAGATCTTCAGGTCAGATTTGTGTACCCGTAACATCTTGAGATGCTCTTGTGAGGTTTTGTCCTATGGCATGTAATTTGCTGCTGGGAGATCTGGACAGGATGAAAAAGGCCTCAGATGCTTCAGCCAGGTTTTCCCATGACCACATGTAATTTGCTCCTGGGAGATCTGGACAGGATGAAAAAGGCCTCAGATGCTTCAGCCAGGTTTTGTGGTGGACCACATGTAATGTGCTCCTGGGAGATCCGACAGGTAAAGTTGTGTGCTCGTAATAGACTGGGATGCTTCAGCCAGGTTTTGTGGTGAGATCACATGTAATGTGCTCCTGGGAGATCTGACAGGTAGAGTTATGTGCTCGTAATAGCCTGGGATGCTTCAGCCAGGTTTTGTGATGGGTCACATGTAATGTGCTCTTGGGAGATCCGACAGCTAGAGCTATGTGCTCATAATAGCCTGGGATGCTGCAGTGAGGTTTTGTGATGCATGTAATAAGTCTTGAGGATTCCACAGTATGGCCAGTGATGACGACGACCTACAGGTGGTGGGCCTACATCCACTATGAAAAATGACTGGCTCTGTAGAACTTCCTATGACGAGTAGATTCATAGATTGATTGAGATAGCAGCAGCAGTGATGATGATGACGACTCGATGATGATTATCTAGTGACGATGATCCAGAGAAGATGACTTGTGCTAGAAGACCTATGTCGAGAAATACCTTCCTAGTTAAGAGGGAGTGTTGATGTATATGTAACTTTGGAATGTCTTTCACCCATGTATTTCATATATGTATTTTGTACTCCTATAAAGATGGTATTATTCCTCTATACATAAGTGTTTGTATTCCTATAGAGATGTCATTATTCCTCTATACGGAAGTGTCATCATTTATATTGTAAGTGTCATAACTTATAATTGATGGGTTATTAGACCACCCTAGTGGGGGTCGGCCCAATCAACATTATGTTAAGTGGTTAAGTTGAGGCCGACCTAGTTGAGGAAAGGTCAAGTCAAGTTAGTGTATAAATAGAGAGTGTTTCTCTCTCATTTTATACATTCTATTCTCTCACTCACACTTGGGAGAGTGGTGCACTTGTGGAGGAGGAGGCTGTGCTGCTAGGAGAAGACTATCTCTTGTATTTTGGTTGTATCATTGCTCTATCTATCTTTGAGGAAGTTATTGGGGTTTTTCACCTTTATGGTTTTTCCCAAGTAAACTCTGTGTCTCTTTTTTGCTTGCATTATTATGTCCATGATTGATATGCTACAGATTTTCTATACATGTTGTTCTCTTAGTTGAGATCCTAGATCAGATTGAAGTAAATTCTGAAAATTTAACAAGTAGTGTTAGATCGATTTTACGAGATGGCTAACCTTATTCCTTGTAATAAGACCATAACCACACAAAAAACTACTCATCTCTTCTTTGAGAATGTATGGAAATACTATGGCTTGCCGACTTCAATAATTTTCAATCGTGACTCCAGATTTGTAAGCACTTTCTAGAAGATTCTATGGAAATAGATTGACACACAGCTATCGATGTTGACCATGTTCCATCCCGAGACCGATGGACAAACAGAAGTTGTGAATCTCCTGGTAGTACAACTGATCCGCATGTACAATCACCAGCATTGTCGAACATGGGATGAATTTCTTCTGGACATCCAACATAGTTATAATCGAGCACAACACAACTCTATAGGAAAGAGTCCGTTTGAATTTTGTTATGGATTTCAACCCTCGGTGCTTCTTGACTTAGTCAACCAGATGACTTCCTTGGTCGACACCAACCATGGAATCGAAAAGTTGAGAAATCACTCAATTTTAGGGATCAATTTTGTGACATATAGAAGCAAGTGCAAGAGATGTTACAACAAGCTAATGCGGAAAATAAGGCCTGGCATAACAAGCATCGCATTTCTCATTCTTTTAAAGTTGGGGATCAGGTTTGGTTACCTCTCAATAAAGAAAGGTTTACAGGTCCATACAAGAAGTTAAATCCTTTGGTATATGGTCCTTATGCCATTCTTGAGAATATTGGGAAAATTCCATTACGCTCAAGATCCCTTCATGCCTGGGTTTACATCCAATATTTAATGTGGATCTACTTAGACCATGTCATGCACCATTGCTTGAACAAAGTAACTTGCAGACGATAGTGCCTGAAGATATACCCCCATACGTTCAGGAGCCTCTACCTGTTGACACAATCGTAGGCCGACGTATATGCTGTACAAGGTTGCAAAAAATTCCCTTGTTTCCGGTGGCCAAAGCTGGACAACTTCTAGCCCAAGGAAAGTGGTATTCTACTGCTAAAATAACTGAGACATTTCCTCATATACATGAGCAAGAAATGGGGACCATTGCTTCTTAATAAAGGGAGAATTATCCATCTCTAAATTCGATTGGCTTTTTTCGACTAGTAGCCCTTGTCCTAGTCGACGACTCCTCAACACCACTCGTCGAAGACCGACTACTTCTCGGCACCAGTCATCGAAGATTGATGACTCCAACACGCTCCATCGATGATGAGTATTGTGCACCAACGAAAACTGACCGACTACGATAGATTCTCCCTCTATCTTCCATTTGACTATGATGGTTGCAGTTCTCAAACCGCTACAACTTCTTTTCTAACTTAACGTAACATGCATGCAAATCAATCGTTCTCAACACTCTATATAAGTTTGTACATTATTGTAACATAGCAGGAAGAATATGTGAAATTCTAAAACACAACAGATCATGGAATTGGGTATACCTCACAAATAAAGAATGAGCAGAGAAATTGAGTTACAGTGAAAATTGCAGTAAAAAAGAGCAGACAATTGAACATGCATGAGAAATTAGATAGGAACAGAATAATGTCACATGATCCAATAATCAATATAATGAACAATGATGTTACAACGGACAGAATTCGAATCACCTAGGAGAATTCGAGTCATAGTCTATCTAACATAGTAATTGTCACCTCAATCAATGCTCTGGAGCTCCCAAACTTAGTTAAAATCAACAAAATCTCAGTTAACTGACCAAGGAGGGGACATCCATGATTTTCTCATGCAAATCAATCAAAAAAGGGTGCATCGGGCCACAATCAGTGGTGATCGGAGCTCAAACTCCCAATTAGAGTCACCAACTCATGTGTAACTCAATAATACTGAATTGAGTTATTAAGTGGGCTCCTAAAATATAGAGAATTACCTCTAATAGTCCTAAAATCATACATGCATGGCGCATTAGGTGGATAATGGGTCCTAGATGAAATCTACACACCACTAGGGGGAAAATAACGTCACTAAGTGCTATAAAATGGTAATTAATGCAAGTAGGACAAGGATGGAGTATTAAAATATCCTAACAACCCCCCTTAATCCAAACTTGTGCATCCTGGGCCCTAGTTACTAAGACCAAATTTCACCCATATAATCAAATAAATGATGAAAATAAAATAACTGTCCATGAAACAAGGCAATGGGGAAAACCTCATGGGATCCCCCCCACTAAAAAAAGAACAACGGGAAACTTAAACAACCTTCACATGTGCAAAAAAATTGTGAGTGAAAGAATTTGTAAAAATGTGGGCAATCTGCTCCTATGATAGTAACGCAAGTGCTAGATCTGGATCTGGATATGGATCTGCTCCTCTGATGTACCTCCCACTGTGTCGAAGATATATTTTCTAAAACAAGTCTTTTAGAAACCATATTTGCTACAGGAGTGAATGGCTCATAGTAGTCCAAATCATGAACGTTTGAGTACCCTTTGTTAACCAATTGAGATTTGTACTTGGTTGTAGATTCCCCATGGCAAGTATCGTCAAGGGATTGCGGATCAAAACCCACCATCTTGTAGGAACTCTCTAAGAGAAGTGGATCCGCATGATATATTGCAAGGTTTGCATGATATTGAGCTCTGGCGGTTCTATGGTCATAGGGATCCCCAACTATGTTCCCAACAACTACAAGGACTTTGTGAGCCCATATTGGCCTTGGACATGGATTGGGAGCAGGAGTTGGATCTGGATATGGATCTGCTTGAACTTTATTCTCAACATCAAGATATTGATCCTCATCTTCATTAGAATAGATATCACTCTAATATTCATCAGATGCCAATGGAGTAGTGTCATGTCTCTCCTACATGGTTTTTTTTTTAAACAAAGAATCTTACTACTAAAAAAAAGTAGAAACATGAGAGCTAGCTGGCCCCATAGATTGCTATATGTATTACTCAGAAATATAAGCGTACTATTAATCACTTATTACTTATCAAAAATCTCGTGCAAGTATCGACACTTAAACAATTAAGTCTGTACTAGCGTACCCGCACAAAAGAACAAGTTGGCACTAATGAACAATCTCAAAGTACACCTCATTAATATATGTCTCCCACATACTTACGCAAGTTGCGACATACTGATATTATAAGCAATGTGTACAGAACCAATAATAATTATATTCCAATCCTTAAAATTTCATTATTGGGAAACTATACTCTTAAGAATTATTTAATGCCAAATTTTAAGAATAACATAGTCCTAGGTTAATAACTATGTTATTAACCTATGGCCTATGTGTTAACATTATAATGAAGCTCCAGGATTACAATGTAATTACCTAGGCTTAACCCTTATATCCTAAGCGTTCATATTAAACCCATATGATAATCTTATCATAGAGCAACATTAATAAAGAGTGATTGCATAACTATTAACATAATGTATTAACATATTGTATAAAAATAATACTTTTGACACAATATATTAACATATTTTTTATATATTATCACAATATATATATATATTATAACATTGTCAATGTTGGTTATGTGCCCAGGTCGACTTAGCACCGAACCTAGGTCTTATGCATAACCTAGCGCATTAATCCAAAGTCTTGGAAATGTCATGATAGACCATGCATTGTAATATGTGAACGTTGATGCTATACAACAATGTTTTTATGCGCTTAACAGGATTATCATTGTGTGACGATGTTGTTTGACTTTCCAATCTACCACGCAGATAGCTTGTGTGAAACAATGTTTTAACCCCACCGAGGTGCCCTCCTGGCAGATGACTCCGACCTCGGCGACGTTGTGGTGCCACTCAGAAAAAGCTTGTCGGACGTGTGCTCCAGCTAGTCCACGTTGGTCCTCACACGGGGTTTCCAACCTCGATAGATACAACATTTGAAACTCCTCTACTGGTTCTTAATTGTGAGTGTTTCATGGCCGTTGATTACGATCCAAGTAACACATTGGGTGTTGTGATTTCATGAGCATCGTCGATTTGGTTACGGTGGTTGGTGCCCAAACTCTACGCTGTACCATGCATTGAATGAAAAGGTGGTGACCGGGCTGAGAAGTCACCTTCTCCTCGAGCCAGTTCCATCGACTGTTCAAAACCCTAGACTTGGCTCCAATATGTTCATTTGCTGTTCCGAAAGGCCTCATAGAGAACCTCTGCTCCGAGCAGAGGGCTCATGCTTGAAACTTGAACAATGGTGCTCTTCAGTGTAGTGGATAACCATGAGGCAGATAGCCACACTCCCACGTCGAGCAAGTAAGAACATGAATACACTACACTTGATTTGCATGGTTCCGTTGCTTAAGAAAGATTATGTTTAACTGTTTTGGGTCATGGCTATTTGTATAGGTATGGAGCCATCATGTCGTGGACCTCGCGTCTTGCCTCATCCACGGTAAGTGCTTAGAAATAATGTTTTTATCATTAAAATCTTTCATCCTAAAATTATTACTACACGATCTTAACAGTTTTTTTAACTTGGCCTTGCAGGTGTAGCTACCGTCAAGGGCATGCTAGGTAAATCACAGCTGGTGCCACAGCTTTGGAGAGGAGCTCTCCCTCCGCATCAAATAGGTAACCTGTCCACTCTTGTCCTTCGGGGTTCAGTCCCCGACGGTTAGAGAGGGGTTACTTAAGACTTGGTTCACTCTTGCTGCGTTGTGAAGCAAAGGTAGACTCATGGCCTTGCTCTCTAATGCCTACGACTGTGTTTTCATTTTCTTGTGTTGAAGGCTCGATTTCGTCATGTGGGTGAATGTAACGTTTTTATTTTAACTTAGATGATTGTCAATACTTTACCGAACTTGAAACTAGGTGGTTGGGCCACCATGGGCATCACTGGTTACAAATCCGACCTCGTTTTGGGTTGACCCTTGAAGGGATTTTTGCATGGGAAGAATAGCGATAGCTCTCTGGATTGTATTATTCCTCTTTTGTAAATAATGAATGCATTAAGTGTGAACACCTTGAAGCGTTAGCTTGTTTTTTTAGGATGTTCGAATGCTATGTGGCTCTCAGCCTCTGTCTATTTTTCTTTTGCTGAATAAACAAAGTTATTATGTGAATCACATGGTGTTCATCCTTTCAGTTGCGGGATGTTTGACTCCAAGTAATAGGTTATTACTTGTATCGTTTCATTTATAAGGTCTGTGCATTAAACGTCGGGTTCGCCATACTTAACGTAATGTGTATCACATTCAAATTATTAATGAATATTATGCCTTCTCATAAACTTATAAAAGTATAATCATCGGTCAGAAGGGTAGCCGCATCTCATAAATTCACAAAGTGAAAAGGCATGCTAAAACATTTAAATGATTTATGATTAACTGCTCCTCAAGCATATATAGGCATACAAAATGTTACATGGTATTTTGTTGAGTTGATCTGCATTCATCTTGACTGTGTGCACTCCAACACTTGATATTTATAATGTCAATCTCTTCTGGTAACTGCTCCCTGAGGATAGCTGTGGAATTAAACACATTAAACTAGATGCCAACAGTATTTAATGCAAAAGTTATAATGCAAACATTGTGTAAAAGAAATCGGTATTGTGATACACGACTGGTCCAAGCAACCAAACCATCAACATTCGCATAGTTGTGATAGTTGTAATATATATACATGTCTGTGGATTCGTTTTTATTGTGGTTTTGCTGCGTTGTTCAATGTTCTATGCGCCAACAGTGTAAATCGTGGAACTTAAAATGTTTGAATGGATTCATGGGGATAGACCCTAAATTATATATATATATATAAACTTAACTCTGTAACATATATATATATATATAATTTGTATTAAGGTGGGTTCTACTCTATGGACCACGAATTAAATCTTGAAGGGATAATGCGACTTGACTCTACCCATACTAAGGGCATTAATAATAATAACAAACGCATTCTGTCAATATTGTGCACTTATACAATGCATCCCGTAATGTAACCAACATTGTATGCATGATAATAGGGAAACCCTATTCGAATATTAAGATGAAGCTTATACATACTGTATACACAGAAAATAGCTGAGCAATTGATCTAGGTTCTCCAATCTAGCATATAAGTATTTGGTATACATCTTTACATAAACAAATGAGTGGATTTAGAAATAATCATTTCCTTTAAATCTGTAGGAGAATAAACTATGCACATAAATCCCCATTCTGGGTTGACCTATGTAAAAATGGAAATGAGGGTTGATAAATAATTAAGGCTTGACATGTAAACCCTTTGGTTTACATGTCTTCCTGATCTGCACAATAGTATATATAAAATCATGGTTATATCTGTAAGATAGAGCTAAATGCATTATGTGTAACATACTTGCACATAACCATTAGCTTAGCATTTAAACAATAGTTTCTCTAAGATGCCTCTCTTAGGCTTGCAAACCCTGATTTAAATAATATTTCTATCTACTGAAATGCATCAGAACTATACCCATTCATACAACAAACATAAACCATGAATATTCAGTCATTTCAACTTAGATCATCAAACTGTAACATAATACAGAGATCTAGAAACTTATAGCAGATCTTATACTCATAAATCAATGTAAAATATTACATATAATCTTATCTGAAATGGTAGGTCATTCAACAGTGCTTCCAGGAAATAAACATAAACAAATTCCCTTACTATCCTTAAAATGATCATATGGGTTCAACAGATAGAATTATCTGAAATCTGAAGACCAGTGGAACCAAGCACAAACCTCCCAGCCTTTGACCAGTAAGTACTCCTTTCTTTTAGGTCACCCTCGAGCTGAGTTCATAGTCCCCCAGGCCAGAGTGTATATTTCAAGTTACCCTTAACTTGTTTTACCCAAGTTATTCAGGATATTTCAGTGGTATCAGGAAACCGAACATCCAACTCAGTACTCCTGAGCTCCAGGGGATTTTGAGCCTCAGCCATTAAGAGAATAAATTTAAACACAGCCTATTCATAGTAAAATGCAGTACTCTTGCAAGCTTGGAGTAGTTCTCCTACCTGCACACAATTAAGTGGCCAAACCAATACCGAGTTGTATGATTCCTCTTAATCTGGACCAGTTTGGTTCTCCCAAATCTGTCCTCATTCACATGGCTTCAGGACCAGTTTGGTTCTCCCAAATATTTCTTCCTTCACCTGTCTTCATTTGTCTTAGGTTATTATTTTTCCCAGGTTCCCATTTCTCTTGTGTGTTAATGATCATGAGAATGTGAATAATCTAAATGAGTGTTTTCAATGAGTTTCAATTTTTATTCTCTTAGGTGTGAAATTCCTCATTTTATGAATTATTTTAATTCATTAGTCTCTCAAATATTTTCGTTAGGGTTTGCCATCTTTCTCCAATAATAATTTCTTATTATTATTTTAATTGGCATTTTCCCTCCAACCCATATGGGACTGTGACTCCCATTTCATTAATGTGCTAGTCCGCATGGTCATTAGAAATTAAATTTTCAGATTTCTAATATCAACTAAGTAAGCTGAAATAATACTTAGCAAAATATAATAGGGGTTCAAAGTCCAAAATTGGCGTATTACATTTCCCCTCCCCTTAATTTTTCATTGTCCTTGGTGTTAAACAGTTTTGCAAACAACAAATAACATAATAAGAAAATTTAGTTTGTGTCATTTAATTCTTCTAACAGGAAAGGGTATGCTGCTCGCACCTCCCTTTCCATTTCCCAGGGAGCCTCTTCAAGGTTATAGTGCTCCCATTGCACTTTTACCTAAACGATGGTTGGATTCCGAAGCACCACCTCTTTCTGATCTAGTATGCAAATATGATCTGTCTGGAAGTATCCTTCTGATTCCACCTGAATCACATGCCAATTCAAAATATGTTTAGGATCATATACATATTTCTTTAGCAATGAAACATCTTGTACTTTAAATTTTGCTGGTAAGGCTAACTGATAAGCAAGCGGTCCTGCTTTAGGAAGTATTTGCAAAGGACCACAAAATTGTGGTGCAAGTTTGGCAACCTTGCCCGAGCTCAAAGAAATTTTCTTTGCTTTTAATCTTAGGAATACATGATCCCCAACTTCAAATTCTTTGTGTTCTCTATGTTGATCAGCATAGCTTTTCTTCCTGTCTTGGGCAGGTTTTAAATTTGTTTTTACTTTCATCACAATATTTTCTAGTTCAGCTAACATTTCGGGACCCATCACAATCCGATTTACCGGATCATCCCATGTCATAGGGGTTTTGCATTTTCTACCATACAAAAATTCAAAGGGACTCATTGATGCAGAAGTTTGGTACCCATTATTGTAGGCAAATTCGGCTAAGTGTAGGTAGTTTTCCCACTGGTTCGGGTTGTCCATGACATACAAATGAAGTATGTCCTCTGGGAATTGGTTCACCCTCTCGATCTGTCCATCTGTTTGCGGATGGTAGGAGGTACTAAAACTCAATTTAGTCCCCAAAACTATAAACAAGTCCTTCCAGAAATGTGAAGTGAACTTTGTATCCCTGTCAGATATAATCACCTTGGGAATTCCATGGAGTCAGAAGACTTCTTTCATGAACACTTTTGCAATGTTTATTTCTTTGAAGGTAGACTTGACTAGTATGAAGTGAGTTTCCTTAGTCAACTTGTCCACTAAGACCATGATGGCAACATGTTGCTTATTATTCTTAGGAAACCAAATGATAAAGTCCATAGAAATGGTCTCCCATTTCTATTCTGGTACTAGTATGGGCTGCAACAAACCGGCCGGATGTTGATGTTCCACTTCCACCCACCGATAGTCCATACATTTTGCGATATATTCAACAATTTCATATTTTAGTCTAAGCCAATTTATTATTGTTTTTTAAAAGCTGTTATAATTTTTTGATAACCTGGATAACTAGAACATGATTCTTTTGTGGAACTCATCCAGATTTAATTGTTTCAAATCTATCTGATCCGATATGTAAAGTCTGTTTTTAAACAACAGCATCCCATCCTTGGAAATGCTATAATTTGTTGCTTGTTGCTCTGAATTTTTTGCAAGACACTTTTGTCTTAAATTCAGGTATTTTTGGTCTTTTTCAACTGTTGTTCGGATCTGCGATATTAAATCAGACTGAAAACTGTTATCGAAAGCCATAATTAGTAGGTGCATGCGTCTACTAAGTGCATCAACAATTTTATTTTCTTTTCCTTTGATATGCTAAATTTCAAAGTCATACTCACTTAAGAAATCCATCCACCTTGCTTGCCTTCCATTTAGATTTGGTTGTTCAAAAATATATTTCAGCCCAGTGTGATCCATTTTCAGAACAAACCTTTTCCCAAAGAGGTAATGTCGCCACATTCTTAGAGCATGAATTATGGAAGCTAGTTCTAAATTATGCGTTGCATAGTTTACTTCACATGTTTTCATATTTCTAGATTCATACCCAATCACTAAACCTTCTTGCATTAGAACGCCTCCCAAACCATCCTTGAATGCATCCGTGCACACTACAAAGCCACCATAAGGATCAACCACCTTTAGAATAGGAGTGGAAGTGAACAACTATTTCAGCTTCACGAAACTAGCTTCACACTTGGTTGTCCAAAGAAACTTGAATTCCTTCCTCTGAAGGGATTTGATGGGATGGGCCACTTTGGAAAATCCTTAAATAAACTTCTGATAGTACCCGACTAATCGCATAAAAGAGCAGACATCGCTTATGTTTTGGGGAGTAAGCCAGCTCATTATGGCCTTGATCTTGTCGGGATCCACCGCAATACTTTGGGATGATATAATGTGACCCAAGTATTGTATTTGGTCCTTGTAAAAATCAAACTTGGATATATTTGCATAAAGTTGATTTTATCTTAGAAATTGCAGCACCAACCTTAGGTGTTCCTCATGTTCACTTTCATTCATCGAATAGATGAGGATGTCATCAATAAACACTACACCAAATTTATCCAGGTACTTATGGAAAACACTATTCATTAGGCACATAAACGTGGCTGGTGCATTCGTCAAACCGAATGGCATCACCACAAATTCATAATGTCCATAACAAGTACGGAAATCTATCTTATGCACATCTTCTTCTTTAATTCTAATTTGATGATAACCCTACCTTAGATCATTTTTTGAAAAGATAGTAGCACCCCCAACCTGAACAAATAGATCATCAATCTGCGGCAAGTGATAACGGTTCTTGATTGTTACCTTGTTCAACTGTCTATAATATATCCGAATGTGCCATCTTTCTTCCTTACAAAGATAACCAGTGCTCCCCATGAGGACACGCTTGGACGCATATAACCTTTTTTCAACAACTCCTGCAATTGTGCTTTCAGCTCTATCAATTCAGGTGTGCTCATCCAATAAGGTGCCTTAGAATTTGGTACTGTTCCCGGGGACAGGTATATGGTAAAATCCAATTCTCTTCTAGGAGGTAACTCCAGAATCTCCTCGGGAAACACATCCTCAAATTCATCCAAAACAGGATATTTTGTGAAATCTGAAATTTCACTTTTCTGATTTTCTGTCATGTGGACAACATATAGTTTGCACCCTTTTCGTGTATTTGTTTTTAGCTAAAGAGCAGAAATTTCCCTTAACTTCACTGCTCTTACTATTACTTGAATCTTTTCAGGCTGTCCAAAAATAATAGTAAATGTAACGGATTTTTTATTGAAGTCTATAACAGTCTTATGTTTTTCCAGCAAATCCATACCAATAAGCAAATTGTATGACCCTAATGGAAAAACATTTAAATTTGTGCTAGTGTAAGATTCATTCAACTTCAAATGACACTGATTCACTACTTCATAAACTTTTCTTTTTGTTCCTATGGCCATTTGAAACAGCCAAGGCTGCATGTATTTGTTTTTGCTAAGTTTGCATGACTCACAAAGTTTTGGGTCTATGTAACTTTTACATGCGCCAGACTCAATCAAGATAGACATAGGTGTCCCGGAAAGCATACCTTCAACCTCGATTACAGAGGCTTGATGTTCTGCTTGATGGTGGTTCAATGCCACATATATTTTCAGAGTCCTTGTTATATCTTGGACTATAGAAGCCTCTTGCAGATTATGCACTGGTTTGCTTATATCCTTTTTATGAGGACATTCATGCCATCTATGGTTTCCTCCGCAACCCCAACATTGAAGTGGTGGCTTGGATGGTGTATGTTCCGACTTTTTGGTCTCTTCAGCAGAAATTTCCCTTAACTTCACTGCTCTTACTATTACTTGAATCTTTTCAGGCTGTCCAAAAACAATAGTAAATGTAACGCATTTTTTATTGCAGTCTATAACAGTCTTATGTTTTTCCAGCAAATCCATACCAATAAGCAAATCGTATGACCCTAATGGAAAAACATTTAAATTTGTGCTAGTGTAAGATTCATTCAACTTCAAATGACACTGATTCACTACTTCATAAACTTTTCTTTTTGTTCCTGTGGCCATTTGAACTAGCCAAGGCTGCATGTATTTGTTTTTGCTAAGTTTGCATGACTCACAAAGTTTGGGTCTATGTAACTTTTACATGCGCTAGACTCAATCAAGATAGACACAGGTGTCCCAGAAAGCATACCTTCAACCTCGATTACAGAGGCTTGATGTTCTGCTTGATGGTGGTTCAATGCCGCATATATTTTCGGAGTCCTTGTTATATCTTGGACTATAGAAGCCTCTTGCAGATTATGCACTAGTTTGCTTATATCCTTTTTATGAGGACATTCATGCCATCTATGGTTTCCTCCGCAACCCCAACATTGAAGTGGTGGCTTGGATGGTGTATGTTCCGTCTTTCTGGTCTCTTCAACATTAAACTTCTTGTTTGGTGGAAAAGTATTAAAGTGTGTCTTGCTGCCTCCAAATATGTTGCTGAAAGGTGCCTGCACAACTTGATTTCTGAAATGGTTGGGCTTGTGTTCTTTCTTCTTGCTGTCATATTTTGCTTTCTTCTTTTCGTTCCACCTTTTTGAAACTTCAGCTTTATTCTTCCCCTGTTCGTAAAATATTCTAGCTTTTCTGAAAGCGTACTCCAAAGTCTTGGGATCATCAAACTCTATCTGATCCTTGTACGCAAATGACAAACAATTCAGAAAATGCTAAATTTTGATTTTCTCATCTTGAATGTAAGGAACGTACTTGAGCAAGTCCAGAAATTTACTAATTAGTTCCTCCATGGTCTGCTGTCCCAGCTTAAGGTCAGAAAATTATTTTACCTTTTGGTCATAATACCTCTCTGATAGGTATTTCTGTTTGAAGAACGTTGCAAAATTTTTCCACTTTACCTTCTTCTCGTTGATAGAGCGGGCTAGCTTGAGGTCATCCCCCCAAGCCGAACCTTTACCCTGCATGTTGAAAACAACAATCCTAGCCTTTATGAGTCTGGAATAATCGAACATGCATAAATATTTTTCCGTGTCCCTTAGCCACAGTTCTTCTTCCTCTCTGGTTTTAATTTCTCCATTAAAAGTAGGAGGCTTGATTTTTCTCAATTCTGAGTGCAGATGATTTACTTTTCCAGTTTTCTTTTTCTTCTTAGGAACGTACTCTTCAGAATCTTTGCCATGTGACTCTTCGTCACTGACATCCATATTATAGCTCGCAGAATTTCTTGGAGGTCTAGTCTTAAATTTCAAATTTATTTTGGTGACTGATTTTTCTGCATGTTGTTCCTCCGGTGTTGGGAGGTGACTGTTTTCTTTTTCCGTCAAATTTTGCAGCAAAATGACATTTATTTCTTGCTGTTCTTCAAAATTTTTAATGTTGTCTTCTTTAATGCTAATTAATTCAGCCTTCAGAGTTTTGACAGTTTCCAACATCTCGCTGGATGTTGTTGCTCCTTGTGGACAGTTATGGTTCCTCTTCTTCCTGCTGGACATTTCTCCTTGCTGACTAGATGTTTCAACAACCAACCTTCATTCCTGTTCCGGAGAATTCATTTATACCACTTACCGTTTCATCCTCCTGTGTTGTCTAAGTGTGGTCAACAACCGTTTGTTAGAAGTCAGAAACAATGATGTAATTATTATAAAAAAAATTACAGAATAGTATGCTATAGGAATTTTACTTATTTAACTCTACATAAAACACAGCATTAGTGCAAATGAGCCTAAGGTCCTAGTGTAGTGACCGTGCTCTAATACAAATTTGTCACGTCTCTCCTAGGAAATTTTTTTTTTTAACCAAAGAATCTAATTACTCAAACAAAAGCGGAAACATGAGAGCTAGCTAGACCCACAGCTTGCTATATGAATTACTCAGAAATATAAGCATACTATTAATCACTTATTACTTATAAGAATTCTCGCGCAAGTATCGACACTTAAACCATTAAGTCTGTGCTAGCGTACCTGCACAAAAGAACAAGTTGGCACTGACAAACAATCTCAAGTACAACTCATTAATATATGTCTCCCACATATTTACACAAGTTGCGACATACTGAGATTATAAGCAATGTGTCCAGAACCAATAATAATTATATTCCAATCCTTAAAATGTTATTATTGGGAAACTATACTCTTAAGAATTATTTAATTCTAACTTTTAAGAATAACATAGTCCTGGTTAATAACTATGTTACTAACCTATGACCTATGTGTTAACATTATAATGAAGCTCTAGGATTACAATGTAATTACCTAGTATTAACCCTTATATCCTAAGAGTTCATATTAAAGCCCATATGTTAATCTTATCATAGAGAAACATTAATAAAGAGTGATTGCATAACTATTAACATAATGTATTAACATATTTTATAAACATAATATTTTTGACACAATATATTAACATATTATATTAACATAATATATATATATATTATCACAATATAAATATATATATATATATATATATCATAACATTGTTAAATGTTGGTTATGTTCCTAGGTTGACTTAGTGCCGAACCTAGGTCTTATGCATAACCTAGCGCATTAATCCAAAGTCTTGGCAATGTTGTGATAGACCATGCGTTGTAATATGTGAACGTTGGTGCTATACACTAATGTTTTTATGCGCTTAACATGATTATCATTGTGTGACTGTGTTGCTTGAATTTCCAATCTGCCACACATATAGCTTGTGTGAACCAATGTTTTAACCCCACCGAGGTTCCCTCCTGGCAGATAAATCCGACCTCAGCGACGTTGTGGTGCCACTCAGCAAAATCTTGTTGGACGTGTGCTCAAGCTATTCCACGCTGATCCTCACATGAGGTTTCCAACCTCGATAGCTATAACATTTAAAACTCCTCTACTGGTTCTTAATTGTGAGTGTTTCATGGCCGTTGATTACGATCCAGGTAACACGTTGGGTGTTTCAATTTCATGAGCATTATCGATTTGGTTACAGTGGTTGGTGCCCAAAATCTACGCTGTATCATGCATTGAATGAGAAGGTGGTGACCGGGCTCAGAGGTCACCGTCTCCTCAAGCCGGTTCCATCGAGTGGCCAAAACCTTAGACTTGACTGCAGTCTGTTCATTTGCTGCTGCGAAAGGCCTCGTAGAGCACCTATGCTCTGAGCAAAGGGATCATGCCCGGAACTTGAACAATGGTGCTCTTCTGCGTAGTGGATAACCAGGAGGCAGCTAACTATGCTCCCACGTCGAGCAGGTAAGAACATGAATACACTACACTTGATTTGCATGGTTTCGTTTCTTAAGAAAAATTATGTTTAATTGTTTTGGGTCATGGCTCTTTGTAGAGGTAGGGAGCTATCACGTTGTTGAACTCGCATCTTGTCTCATCCATGATAAGTGCTTACAAATAATGCTTTTATTGTTAAACTCTTTTACCCTAAAATTATTACTACATGATCTTAAAAGTTGTTTTAACTTGGCCTTGTAGGTGTATCTACCGTCGAGGGCATGCTGGGCAAATCACAGCTGGCGCCACGGCTTTGGAGAGGAGCTCTCCCTCCGAATCAAATAGGTAACCTGTCCATTCTTGTCCTTCAGGGTTCACTCCCCGATGGTTAGAGAGGGGTTACTTAAGACTTGGTTCGCTCTTGCTACATTGTGAAGCAGAGGTAGGCTCATGGCCTCACTCTCCAATGCCTACGACTGTGTTTTTGTTTTCTTTTGTTGAAGGATCGATTTTGGCTTGTGGGTGAATGTAACGTTAGTCTTTTAACTTGGATGATGGTCAATACTTCAGCAAACTTGAACCTGGATGGTTGGGCCACCATGGGCATCGCTAGTTATAAACCCTGCTTCGTTTTGGGTTGACTTGTGAAGGTATTTTGGCATGGGAAGAAGAGCGATAGCTCTCTAGACTATATTATTCCTCTTTTGTAAATAATGAATGCATTAAGTGTGAACACCTTTAAGCATTAGCTTGTTTTGTTACGATATTGGAATGCTATGTGGCTCTCGACCTCTATCTCTTTCTCTTTTGCTGAATAAACAGAGTTATTATGTGAATCGTATGGCATTCATCCTTTCAGTTGGGGAATGTTTGAATCCAAGCAATAGGTTATTATTTGTATCGTTTCGTTTATAAGTTCTGTGCATTAAACGCTGGGTTCTCCATACTTAATGTAATGTTTATCGCATTCCAATTATTATTGAATATTATGCCTTCTCATAAACTTATAAAAGTATAAGCGTCAGTCAAAAGGGTAGCTGCATCTCATAAATTCACAAAGTGTAAAGGCATTCTACAACATTTAAATGATTTACGATTAACTGCTCCTCAAGCGTATATAGGCACACACAATGCTACATGGTATTCTGTTGAGTTGATCTGCATTCATCTTGATTGTGTGCGCTCTAGCACTTGATATTTATAATGTCGATCTCATTTGGTAACTACTCCTGAAGCATAGTTGTGGACTTAAACACGTTTAGCTAGATGCCAATAGTATTTAATGCATAAGTTATAATGCAAACATTATGTAAACGAAATTGGTACGGTGATACACGACTGGACCAAGCAACTGAAACATTGACATTCGCATAGTTGTGATAGTTGTAATATATATACATATCCGTGGACTCATTTTTAATGTGGTTTTGCTTTGTTGTTCAACGTTCTATGTGTATACTGTGTAAATCATGGAGCTTAAAATGTTTGAATGGATTTGTGGGGATAAACCCTAAATTATATATATAAACTTAACTCTGTAATAATATATATATAATTTATATTAATGTGGGTTCCATTCTATGGAACACAAATTAACTCTTGAAGGGATAATGCGACTTGAATCTGCTCATACTAAGGGCATTAATAATAATACCAAACACATTCTGCCAATACGGTGCATTTATACAATGCATCCCGAAATGTAACCAGCACTGTATGCAACATAATAGGGAAACCCTATTCGAATATTAAGATGAATATTATACATACTGTATACATAGAAAATAACTGAGCAATTGATCTAGGTTCTCCAATCTAGCATATAAGTATTTTTTATACATATTTACATAAACAAATGAGCAGATTTAGAAAAAATCATTTCCTTTAAACTTGTAGGTGAATATCCTATGCACATAAATCCCCATTCTGGGTTGACCTATGTAAAAATGGAAATGAGGGTTGATAAATAATTAAGGCTTGACATGTATACCCTTTGGGTTTACATTTCTACCTGATCTACATAATAATATATATAAAATCATGGTTCTATTAGTAAGATAGAGCTAAATGCATTCTGTGTAACATACTTGCACATAACCATTAGGTTAGCATTTAAACAGTAGTTTCTCTAAGATGCCTCTCTCAAGCTTGCAAACTCTGATTTAAATAATATTTATGTCTACTGAAATGCATCAGAACTATACCCATTCATACAACAAACATAAACCATGAATATTCAGGCATTTCAACTTAGATCATCAAACTCTAACATAATACAGACATCTAGAAATTTATAGCAGATCTTATACTCCAAAATGAATGTAAAATATTACATATAATCAGATCTTAAATGGTAGGTCTTTCAACAGTGCTTCCGGGAAATAGACATAAACAAATTCCATTACTGTCCATAAAATAATCATATGGGTTCAGCAGATAGACTTATCTGAAATATGAAGACCAGTGGAACCAAGCACAAACCTCCCAGCCTTTGACTAGCAAGTACTCCTTCCTTTTAGGTCACCCCCAAGCTGAGTTCAGAGTGCCCCAGGTCAGAGTGTAGATTTTAAGTTACCCTTAATTGGTTTTACCCAAGTTATTCAGGATATTTCAAATGCAACAAGAAACCCAACATCCAACATAGTAATCCCGAGCTCCAGGATGCTCCAGGGGCTTTTAAGCCTCAACCATTAAGAGAATCAATTTAAACATAGCCTATTCAGAGTAAAATGCAGTGCTCCTGCAAGCTTGGGGTAGTTCTCCTACCTGCACACAATTAAGTGTCCAAGCCAATACCCAACTATATGATTCCTCTTAATCTGGACCAGTTTGGTTCTCCCAAATCTTTCCTCATTCACATGGCTTCAGGACCAGTTTGGTTCTCCCAAATCTGTCCTCCTTCACCTGTCTTCATTTGTCTTAGGTTATTGTTTTCCCAAGTTGCAATTTCTCTTATGTTTTAATGATCAGGAGAATGTGAATGATGAAAATGAGTGTTTTCAATGAGTTTCACTTTTTATTCTCTTAGGTGTGAAATTCCTCATTTTATGAATTCTTTTAATTCATTAGTCTCTCAAATCTTTTCTTTAGGGTTTTCGATTTTTCTCCAATAATAATTTCTTACTATTATTTTAATTGGCATTTTCCCTCCAACCCATAGGGGAATGTGACTACCATCTCATTAATGTGCTGGTCGACATGGTCATAATTTCTCCAATAATAATTTCTTACTATTATTTTAATAGGGGTTCAAAGTCCAAAATTGGGGTATTACAAGTAGGTAGAGAGTACGGAAAAAACACATATAATTCATATTCCTTTGAGTCATGGTTTGCAAACCTTTTTTCTATAATATTCCTAGTAGATATATCCGAAATATCAACTGTGTTAGGACCAAAGACCACTTTCTTTGGTGAACATGTGTGAGTCATCTGATAAAAAAAAAAATTGCTAACAAAGAAGCCACGAATAGAACATTTTTGAACTTTCCATGCTGCAAATGTACTATTCCCTTCCATTCAGCAAAGATCTGAGAATTATCTCCCATGTGAATAATTGGACTATCATTGAGATCTAGAGAAGAAAATGGTTCTTTGGAGGAAACCATGTGGTTGGAGGCTCCTGAATCTATGAGGAAGGCTTGTGATTGTGAAAATACAACCTTTAGTGCATGGCATCTCTCATGACCATTGGAATGACTTCCAAAATCAATATCTCTTGTGCCTTCTGGGAGGGCAATGTTGTGCTATTCAAGAAGTTTGGTCATCTAATCTATTTTCTTGTTCTTGCATGAACTCTGTGGATGGTTTCCTTTCTTACAATAGGAATACTTGGATTTTTGAAATCCCTTTTTCTTATCCTACTTGGAGTTGGAGGCTCCTTCTGATGGATTAGACTTGCATTGTGCTTGGTCTCAAATTGCTTCTTCTCTTTTCCTTTTTTCTTCCCTTTGGAATCCTCACTTTTTGACTCCCCAACCATAAGATCCTGATTTTTGGAGGCTTGCAAAGCGCCCATTTGAATCAATTTGTCTTGTTCTTAGATGAGAGATTTGGTGAATGCATCTAGAGATGACATTTTCCAACTAGGGATTGACAATCTCCCTGAATGAAAGGTAGAAATAAATATGGAGAACTCAGGAGCAATCTTTCTCAGAATGGATAGCACTAACTGCTCACCCTTCTTCTTAATGCCACACTACTTGCATTGGATGACCAAATATTTGAATTCGGAAAAGAATTGCTCGATGGTTTCGAAATTGCTGGGTTGAAGAGAAATCAAATCGTTCTACAGAATATTGCTCCTTAACTCATCTTATTTGCGAAGAGGGTCTCCAATGTCACCAAACCTACTTTGGGGTCTTGAATCCATCGAGGTGTAAGAGTAGATATCTGGAAATATGAATACACATGAAATCGAATGCTTCATCCAATCTATTCAGATACTTGGCCTTCTCAATAGCTTCTTGAGGTTCGACCTCCTTTCCCATTGTTACCCTGTATAGTGACTTGTTGCACAATACCATATGCATATAACCCCTCTAATCAAGATAATTGAAGGGTGTGAGGATGCTGGGAGAGAGAGGAGCATTCGAATTCTCCATTAGAACTACTGGAGTGAATACAATGTGCTACTGTTGCTACTACTGCACTGAAAAAATTTCAATAACCTGCAAAAAACTCTTAATTTTGGAGATAGAATTCTAATGAGAACTGCTTTAGGACAATAGACACATTTTTTTGGATACTTCACACCTGGCTAGACCTCAAAGGAATTCTCCAATGAATTCAATGCAATGGAACAAGGATTTTCTATGGAAATCCAAAGGATTCTGGTGCACTACTGAAAGCAGCTGCTCAACCTACGCTCACTGAGATCTGATACCATGTGAAATTCTAAATCGCAGCAGACCATGGAGTTGATTATACCTCACAAAGAAAGAATGAGCCGAGAAATTGAGTTATAGTGAAAACTGCAGTAAAAAAGAGCAGACAATTGAACATGCATGAGAACTCATATAGGAAAAGAATAATGTCACATGATACAATAATCAGTATAATGAACAATGATGTTACAATGGAGAGAATTCAAATCGCCTAGGAGAATTTGAGTCATAGTCTATCTAGCATAGTAATTGTCACCTCAATCAGTGCTCCAGAGCTGCCAAACTCAGTTAAACTCAACCAAATCTCAATGAACTAATGACACAGTTAATTAACTGAACAAGGAGGGTGCATTCATGAGTTTTTCATGAAAATAAATCAGAAAAGGGCACATGAGGCCACGATCAGTGGTGATCGAAGCTCATACTCCCAATTAGAGTCACCAACTCATGTGTAATTTAGTTAGATTGAATTGAGTCATTGAGTGGGATCCTAACATATAGGGAATTGCCTCTAAGAGACCTAAAATCATGCATACATGGTAAATTAGGTGGATAATGGGTCCTAGATGACATCTGAACACCACTAGGGGGGAAATAACATCACTAAGTGCTAGAAAATGATAACTAATGAAAGTAAGACAAGGATGGAGTATTAAAAGATCCTAACAGAACGAAGAATAAATATATAATAGAAAAAATTTTGATCCAAATTCTTTCATTTTGTTTGTGTATATTCCTGATTGTTTTCTTGTTCTAGGTTGTCAACTTAGTTAATTTTCTTCCTCCATAATAGATCTCTACTCATTCACTCAAACTTGTTGTCCCCTGTCAAACTCTTGGGTGATGCAGATCAAGTATGGAATGGACATCAAGTTTAAATAACTTGAGAAAATACATAGGAGGAAGAAAACGATGAATATGGAGGTGAAGAAATTTAGAAAAATTAGCCAATATAAATTCTCAAGAAAAAGGATAGGCAAAGCATGTCGAGAAAGTAGCAAAGGATAAGTTATGCAAGTTTGAAACAATATTGAGCAAGTTTCGAATTGTTTTTTCTCTACATTGTAATCTTGGATAAGACTGAGACCAGCAGGCATAATGACTTCTCAAATTTGATTTGTTGTAATCCCATAGAGGAATTGTTGAAGCATGCCAGTTAAATGTTTTAGTTGTTAGTGTTCTTTTACATTTTGTAAGTGATGTAGTAGACTATGGTTGGAATTAAGGGGGAGTGTCCGAATATGTATTTAATTCCTCTCGTCATCTCTGCATCAGATAAAATTAATGTTCTACCTATCTAACTGACATTTTGGAAGCTAGTGATCTAATGGACCATCAATAAAGATGTAAACTTGTAAGGTTTCAATGGATTGATTAGATGTTGTATAATCCTATAGAGAAGGCCTGATCACTCATGCTGTAGAAGCCTCTGGATGAGGCACATAGGGTATTAAGGAATTTCCATGTAAATAGTTTGGAGGAGAGGGTGGCAAAGATAGATTAATACAAGAATAATGCTATGCTCCTTAGTTTCATGTGCGTGTTAGAGATTGTATTTTGTTTTGTTCCTCTTTGTTGAGTGATTATCAGTTGTAGTTGTATTAATTTTCCATTGCGCCTTTCCAACAAAAGTAATATGTAATTGTTTCACATTGGGATGTTGCACATGACCTCTCCTTTGTTTCCATGGGAAGAAGAAGGAAGTCAAATGATTGAAATATTGTATTTTCCATATCTCATAGATAATTTCTTAGCACTCAAATGGCGATGAAGAAGTTGTTTCTTTCCTTGGGAAAGAAATATTTTAATGGTGTATGCATAAATTCACATCATATGTGTTTGAGGATTAGGATTCTACAAATTCTTTCTCTTTCTACATAAAATACCACACGAAAACTCAAGGTGTTTCATAGTTCCACTATTGAGAAACGCCCTAAATCAAATCCATGAGAGTGAGGATGGTAAATTTCTTAGAAGGTAGGGTGAGAGAAGGAAAATCCTTGTTTTTGAATGATATGGTCTTGAGAAGGTAAAAATGATTGTATTCGTTGAAGTATTTGGTGCAAATATTGATTCTTATTTTTTATTTAGTATAAATCATAAAAAAAAGACATAGAAGGTCCTCAACTAAAATAAATACTTTGTATATCAAATATGATTATCTAAAATTTTAAACCCTTATTCTAAAAATAATATTGTATTTCCATCTTCATAATTTTTCATGTTTCAACAACTTAGTTACATTTATACATTTACAATCATCGTAAACAAAATCCGTGCCTAGGTTTGTTGGAATACCTTGCAATTTATTCTATTTTTTGAGCATGGCTCCGGGGATCCATGAATGACACAAAGTGTGACAATCACTGAAAATCACGCAACATGTGAGTGTTTACCTCCTATTCTTTGGAAACTCATGTACTATAATGCAAACAATTAGAAAATAAATTTTGAATAGAATTTAATACTAGTGACTTAATATCCTTAGCGATTTTTCTCTTAACTATATTTTTTAATAAATTTGTTTACATGCATCCAATAAACAAGACTCCATTTATAAGCATTTCTCAAGTTCCCTAAAATATGGTATCCATCACTATAATGGAGAGCTTAGGCCATCTTTACAATGAAGATCCACGGTAGAATACCCCTTGTTCCCTCTCCAAATAGTGGTCAACAATTAGAAGAGACATGACATTGTCATTTATAGGAGTAGGTGCTATAACCTAAAATGTTCAACATAGCTATATGTGTATATGATACTAACTAAGCATAGAGTAGCTACAATACTTGTGAGAACATTTGATTTTATATTTTAAATTGTTCCTTACGAGCATGCGATCGAGAGTATCATGAGTTTACATGTGTTGGAAACTTGGCATGCATAAAATATAAATGTCCAAGTTTCATCGACATTTTTCACAATTATTTATATCACATATCCATCATAGAGTTTCTCTTTTTCACTACCATTGACACATTATAACCAAACTCTAAAACTTATAAGGGTATATGTTTCCTAGATATGAGAACCAAGGGATCTATCATTATCTACAAAGGAAAAGAGTTGATTGTATTGCAGTTGCACTATTGATCAAGAATTCTGAAGGATTCTTGAGAGCTTTATACTCAATTTGTGACACAGAGGAAAAAAAAACATATCTTCGTCCATGCAAACTTTCTAATGTAATAAACAAACCAGATTATCTTATCATCTACTAATTTTTATCGACTTTTTTATATTCATAAATTTAATGTATTACTAGTTTAGAAAGGTCACAACTATCAAGCATGTATGTCGGATATGCATTGAAGTCATGAAAATCCAAATTCATTTGAGTTAGTTTAAGTCAATCTAATATATGACATTTCATCTTATAGTTTGACCATGTAAGTTCCTATAAATGCCCTTTTTAAATATGATCTTGGATCTTGTTTAAGATTATTTCATTCATCATATGAATCATGAATGCGATTGCAAAAGAAGTAAATAGGTGGCACTAGAAGTTAATGGATAGGGCATGCTCATAATATGCAATATATGGTGTCCAATGAAGGTGTAGAATAAAATTAATGTTGGGATGTGCCATCCCATAATCAACAACATAGGAGTTAAATTTCGATATGTATGTTGTATTCCTTGTAAAATTTAGATCTGTAATCCTTGTCAAATTTCCGTTGTTAGAGGCCATGTTGTCATATCTGCAAATCTGAAGAGAAAATTTCTATCACCATCTCCCACAATATGAATTTCCTTCTTTCTGCCCAAAAAAAAATGTTAATATGCTCGGTGTAGTACCCGCAATGACTCTAGTTCAATCCAAGCTAAATTACACTACTAATGAATGTTCCCCTCTAATTTTGAAGGCAGCATGACCATTGAATGGCCATTTCTCGTGCAGGAGGATAAAATTTCAAGTAGAGTGCCATGAATTAATATTAAATTAACTCTGGACCTCAAGTGTCATCGCTTTTCTCTATCTTTAGCAGCGATTAAGGACAAAGAGTCTTTTTAAATGGGCATATGCCATAAGAATTATTTTATTAGGCCAGATAAAAGAATCAATAGTGTGCATTATCTAAAAAAGTAGTTACCTTCGAAAACTTATTTTTTGCAACTGTACATTATTAAATAATTTAAAAGATTCAAATATATAATATATGAGTAGCATTGCTACCTACCAATGACATTCCCATGATTGATATTAAACAATAAATTATAAGACTACCCCAAAATTTTCTTGGATTTTATAATTTAACTATCCCTAAACTAAATGGTAGGGACTAGCTACCGCATAGCCTTGTTTTTAATATAGTTACTGGGTGTTTGCATTATAGTGTATAGAATTAATAAAAATGTCAATCATAAAGTTGACGAAATATTTTCATTGTTACAATGGGAATATATCTATGTGTGTTTGTGTGTGTTTCATGTTTCATGGATTAAATAGAGATGCGATTAGTATTTCTATATTCTCTTAGTAACTTATTTATATAGTTACAACTATCACCATGTCAAAAAGACTCCAAAACTTAAAAATGGTGTTCATCTCGAAGGAAAAAGAGCATGTATTCAAATCTAATGGGATATTGTTAGGTAAGGCATCCAGGTGGGAAAAATGTTATAGATCAGAACATCAACATAGGAAAGAGGTCTAATTCCTTGGTGAAAGTATAGTTCAAGATAAAGGAATATTAAAGAAAGTAGTTAAGAGAGGCTCAAGATTAATACAATACATGTAAGGTTCACAGAGTGCCAAGGAAGAGAAGGGCTTCGGTGAATAGCATCAAATTTCATGGTTAATTGAGAATTTATATAACATAAAAGGATTAAAGATATATCTCCCTGCTCATGCATGTTATGTTTTAATTCCTTTAAAAATTATAAATATAGTTCTCTTAACATTGCTAATCCTTATCCCACCATAACCACCCCCAACACACAATAAAAATAAAAAATAAAAGAAAAAATGATTGGCTAAACTCACCAATATGCATATCCCTAGTATAGTTGAAAAATCCTTATCACCCCCTTTAATACAATCTATGACATTGAATTATATTTTAACTATTTTTAAATCCCCAATAATAACAAGCGGGAACACTGATAATACTAACATCATCCTCTCATCTCTCAAAGAAATATCCTCTCAAATAATCACAACTAATTCACTATCTATTATTAATAGCCTCAAAGTTAAAATAACATGGGGAATCATGAAAGGTATAAAAAAAACTTTAGTAATAGCTAACAAAAAGAGTAAGGAAGGACCTCAATACATCTACAACAACAATTAATATAGAAATGGAAAAAGTGATAGGGACACGGGTCCAAAGGATGGGAATTGACTGACTTCCAAATAGATACTAGCTACTAAGAATTTGATAGTTTATGGAGTTAGATCTATTGAGTGCGCTTAGAGGTAAACACACTAAGATTAGTATGAGGTTTGGATTTGGATCCTTCTATATCTAGTCATTGATACCTCACAAGACCCAAAGGTGGGAGGGTGTTAGACACATAAAATTTGATTATGGAAGGTGGGATAGAGAAAAGGATCCCTCATACAACTAGTAAGAAGACTAAATGTAGAAAATCAAAGGCATTTAAATTTATCACATAGGAAACACTAGAAGCATAAAAAAGAGAACACAATATATATATATATATATGTCAATGTCACTAGAACATTGGAATTCCCAAACAACCCTACCTAAGGATTATCTTCTGCATAAGTTAAAAGAGGCTTGGGGGTGGTCCATAAAATATGTTCATTATAGAGAACTGTGCCACTGCACAAAGTGGAGTCCACTAATTTGGGCCGTCATAAATTTTTGAAATGAATCCTTGTTAACAATATCCATAATGTATATATGTTTTGGTTGCTCAACCCTATTTATGTTGATATTTGAACATGGTTGATGACCAGGCTTACAAAACACATACATTTTATAATGCATATGCATTATATTGCAAGTGTGATAGAACACATACATGTTTTATTGTTCATACAAATAAAATTGCACTTTGTTGTGTCCATCAATCATTCCAACGCGACATTGGGAGTGGAAAAGCTTATGAAAAAAAGAAAGCAGATGCAATTTGGAGAATACAACCCCTCCACCTCTCAATGACATGGACATCTAATCAGGCATGAATCCAACCCAATTGATGAGCGTCACACAACTATCTTCAATGGGAACACACAACTATCTTCAATGGGAAATATTGTTGATCTAGGTATCGTGTATTTTTCTTTTTGTATACTAGAGGAATTTGTATACTAAAGGAATCGGTAACGGCATCGGTATCGTACTCGCATGACACGGAGTTGAATCTCGTCGGCTACCACTATAACCCCTAGGTAAGACCAACGAACCCCCTTAACCTGCCCGTATATTTGACCGAGCTCGAACCAATGACCTGCTTAGCAGCCCCCATGCCTTAGCAGTGTGTGCGGTGGCCAACTGGCCTACCCGTGGGGGGCTATCTAGGTATCTTGTATTATTCTTCATAAAATCCTTTCTTTTAAACAGAACAAAGTTTTGTGTTTAATGAAAACATTATATGTGTCAGAAACAAGGGTCTTGTCTCGTTTTTAGTGAGAATTATTAAAAAAGCAAACTTTCCACAAAATCCAATCCCTCAAAACCTTGAGCCCGAGAAAGAAAAGTGAAACCTTCAAATTTGAGAGATAGAATAAAAAACCAAGAGGCTCAAAATCATAACCGTCCTCGAGATTAGAAAGTGGAGATATTAAAGGAATTGACATATTTGAGAAACCTAATATCTATTTTTAGAGAGGAAGTCAATTTCCATCATCGAACTGGGTAAACACCATGATTGTATCATTAACATGATTACTAATTCCAAAGGCGCAATATACGACATTATTTCTTAGAAGAGGCCATTTCTATTATTGTGAATTGGTGGTGTCTTAAGACATTGGTGTTCTTGGCACCTTCATGTGTGATATACCCAATTTGTAACCTAAGCACAAGAAAGGTTAAATGTTAGAATTTTTAAGAGGAAATAATTATAACTCAATGGAATTGTACAACATGAACTTTAATCATAAACCAGTCCCTCAAAAATAACAACATAATTTTTTTCATGGCTCACTCAACTAAGCCATTTGTACATTTTATGTTTTAACAATATCCAACAATTTCTCATGTTGAGAATGAGGTAGGTGTTGGAGTGTGTAATGATGTCTCGTGAGATGTTGTGGGATGTTGTGATGTTTAGTGGTCTCATTTATTGTTTTAAAATCCTCACTAAGGTATTTTCTAAACACAATGAGTCTTATCTAGAAGAAGAAGGAATAATACTCTTCATAACTCTCTATCTTATGAAAAAGGAGTTATCCCACATGTATTGTGAGATAGGGATATCCATCCCTCTAACATATATAATAGAGATCAAGGAAACCATGTGGCTACATGAAACGTTATTGTGAAATATTGTAAAGCTGTGATGTAAAACATATGTTAGGATGTTCAAGATTGTAAGAGTGGAAATTTCCTGAAAAATAAGAAGATGAATCCTTTCATGGATCTTTCCCCATTTGGGTTCTTACAACATAAAATTGTCCCTCTCTTTTCCTTTTCCTCTCATTTGTTGCATATGTTATTGATTATTTGATTCTTGTGTTGATAGGAGATTAGACAAGTAAGATTATAGCTATTTATTTACATGTTATTAATCTATTGTTATATGGTAATGCATATATTTCTCAATAATATATCATGGTATCAAAGATGGTTACAAAGATATGGTTCATATTGTATATCATATATGACCCATAAGGATTGACATATTGTTGGTAATCCTCCAATAGTTTTAAGATCCTATCAACATGTTGTATATGCTCTTCCAAGATTTGTTGTAGATTATTATATTGTCAAAAAATACTAATACAAATTTTCTGAGAAAGGTTTTAATAAAAATAGAATTCATCAATGGAAGGAACATTGGTAAGGTCAAATGGAATCACCAAAAAATAATAATTACTATTGGGGTTCATAAATGACATTATTTCGATACCTTTTTGCCAATCCTTTGTCCTATTTTTGTCACCATCAGAAGAATTTAGTTGAATAAGAACAATTTTAATAATAGGTATATGTATTTGTTTTCCCTACATTTTGAATGAATAATGAGGGTATCCTATACCTTGTGATTACCTTTTGAGTATTATTGCAAGAAGAAAGTTGCATAAGTTTAGGATTGAACATGGGTAATACCCCATAGATTTTTGGTGGGTCAAGAAGAAGATGCGGTGCTAGGGATTCTTAGTTTTGTCACTTCAACAATTCTTAGAGTGAAAGCATGTCCTAGATGATTTTTTCAAGGTAGATGAATATGGAGGCATGGAGGGAGGGAATCCCCACCCTGAGAGGCGCTCATGTAGTAGGAAGTAAAGGGAAAGGGATCAGATCAATATCAGGTATTGAAGGAGGGGGGTCGAATTAGGATATGAAATAGAGAAGGATCAGAGCTGGTGAAAATGGTTTGGGTTAGGGTAGGTGCATCTCCAAATCGAAAGAAATCCCTTCCTTGTCGACCAAGTTAGAAAATATTAGAGGAAAGATTGAATATGTGAAGGAACACATCCTAATTAGTAAGTTCCTTGAAATTTGGCCAGCTGAAAAGGATCTAGTTAAATGTATTTAGGCTATGTGGAAACCTAAAGGGAATTATGACCTGCATCTTGGATCCAAGGGTTTTTTTTTAACATAGAAGACATATATAAGTTTTTTGAGGGAGGGTCGCCTTTTTTATACTCTGTGGGGTTAATCCTCAAGCCATGGAAAGAGAGGTTTAATCAAGGTCGGGAGGATCTAAAGAGGGCTTTGATTTGGATCCATCTGTATTCATTACCATGTGAATATTGGGGGAAAGGAATACTCAAGGATATGGGGAACTCTCTAAGGGAGTTTGTGAGGGTACCTAAATAGAATAAAATGGTTAGATACATATGCAAGAATACGTGCGTACATGGATGTGTTGAAGGATTTTATAGAAGCCATAAACCTAAACTGAGATGATGAAGATTGGTATCAACCATTGGATTATGAACACATCCCTTTCCACTACATGCTATGTCAAGAGCATGGGAATCTATTCAGGGATTTCCCACAAAACTCTTTAGCACCTCAGGAGAAAAAGAAAGATGAAACATACAATGATGGTTTTACTAAAGTTTCTCATAGGTGAAAGAAAGGACCAACATAGACCTGGGGGGAACGCTCCGACAAAACCCCACACCTCTAATAGCTTTGAAACATTGAATCAAGTTCTTGAAAATGCGATAGATTTGTTTGAGACCTGTTAACACCCAAAAAGTGCTAACTAGCTCATTGCCTTATTCACATGACCCATTTGTCCACTTTTTCACCATCTGAGCCTCTAAAAGCCAACATAAGGTCACCAAAAAACCTTAATACACCCCTATTTCCACTCAAAATGAGTATTTTTCCTAAAAAAGCATAAAAAACCCTAAAAAAGGGTCTAGAATTCCCAAAAATATTAAAAAGGGAATAAAAATAATAAAAATATTGAAAAAAGGAAAAGGGAGGGAAAAAGTAGCTCTACCATGTTGGTCAATACCATTGGTTTCCTCAAAACCACAATGGTATTCCCCACCACCAAAACCTATAAAAAGGTGGTAGGGGCTCCTCATTTCACATCCATCCATCTTCCTATCCTCATGCTGCCAAAATCTCCCTTGAGCTTTTGGCCATTGTAGCTACCTTGGAGAAAGGACCCTTTGGAGTTTGGAGCTGTTCACCCTTGGAGCTTCTCAACTATCTTCATCACTTGGAGGTATTATTATTGCAAGCACTTGCTTGCCCCCATTATCAATACAAATTTATTTTCTCTATTTTCTTGTTCTTGTTTTTTAATTCAAAAGTTTATTATGATATGCACATGCTAGTTTAGTTTAGATTTAGATTTAGTTTATTGTTTTTTATTAATATTGAAACTGCTACTACTAGTTAGCAGGTGCCCATAGCACTAAGCTTGGTTGCAAAACCAAGCCAACAGTTTTTGGTGACTCCACTGCTTTCGAATTTCTAGATCTCACTTTTGCTTTAGATCTTAGTTTTTGATTGTATTAGTTAGTTTATTTCATAGATCTGCCACCCTAGATAGCAGATCCATTGCTGTTCTAGATCTTGGCCCATTTTATTGCCATTAACAGCCCAAAATTCTCAATTTTCGGGTTCGTTTTTCGGCGTTCGCATATGGCTTTCGCCTCGCGGCTTTTTGCCCAACAGTCGCACGGCTCATCACGATTGCAAGGCTCTTTTCCGCGCGGTTTACCGCAGCTTTGCAGCCAATTAGCGCGCTACACATCGTGGCTTCGCGGACCTTTTCCACGTTGCACATCGCGACTGTGTGACGAAATCCCGCGCTGCACATTGCGGCTTCGCGGCTGAAACCCGCGCTGCCCATCGCGACTGTGCGATAGAAACCCGCGCGGTCCATCGCGGCTGTTCTGTCAAAACCCGCGATGCCAATTTTTTCATTCGGCCGATCTGTTTAAAAAATTAAATTTTTACTGTATTTTCTGCCCACATAGCACATTTTCCAGTATTAAAATTCATGCAAATTTTACAGCCATATAAAAATTTTACTATTTAGAATGCACCTTTGAAAAAGTCCTTTTAAAAATTTTCAGGAATTGAAAGAAGGATTTATTTTGCATTTTATCTAGATTAAAATTTTGCTGTTTACTTCCTTGATATTTTGCCCATAGCAATTTTTGAAAAAGAAATCCATCTATTTCTTGGAAAAAGTTATATTATTTGCCTTCCTATTTCAAAAGATCCTTTGTTTTTTGAATAATCTTTGCAAAGCATTTAATTTCCATTTATTGAAGAAGTCATATTATTTGCTTTACTATTTCAAAAGATCGTTTGTTTTTTGAATATTTTATGCAAAGCATTTACTTTTTCAATTTCAGTTTAAAATACCACACGTGCACCCACTCAAACACTTAATTTAAACTGAGCCTTAAAATTACCCTAACTTCAAACCAACTTTTAACCCCACTTGGGGAGCACTTAAAAGAACTTTGTAGCTAGGTAGTATTGAGGGGATAGGTGTTCCAATAACACCCCTCAGTTATTACATCTGAGACATAGTTATTGTCCATTAGGGAACCAAAATCTCCTAGTATTTTTTGGCACGGTCATAACTAGTTTATCGGAAGGCCTCTCCCCTAGGAGGGTTGAAGTCGCGAGGATGGTTCCGGAATCCTGAGTGGAATACCGAAATCCATTCAGTAACCGAAGGGCTACCATTCGCAGTTCTCGGGATATCCCTGTATAGGGGTATTGCGGTAAAAGGACCAAATGGAAGATTTACCTTTCTGGACGTGTCATGAACGGAGTATCCTAGTTTCCATTCTTTAGGATTGATTACCCGGTGTCCCTCCCGGTACGGGGATATCTAGCCGTTGATTCAACACTCAATATTTTCTGACTTGGATTTCATCACCTTGCAGAGAATATCATTTGTTGATTCACAATACTTTTAGTTAGGTGTTTGCATGATTCAATCCACCTTTGGTCTAGTTACACCTATTTTTTCTAGAAGCTGTTTGCATGTTGGTACTCTGACCATTTTTTGCATCCCTCCACTTATTATAGCACAGCTTCTATAATAAGTGCTTTTTGAGGTTGATTTTTTGGCCCGACAGCCTTCATTTTCACTCCCCTTATTGCACCCTTGGTTGCATTAGGGTTTTGATTTTTTCATACATTACCATTTTTTTACCACAAGATTTTTACACAAAAAACTCATTTCTCATGATTGAGAATTTTAGACGCTCTCGTCGTCTTCAGGGCGAACTCCCAGAGTTCAGTCTACTTGGCTCTCCACGTCACCGACGTAGAGCCTTATCCCTTGACTCGACACATAGTCGGTCAACCATACAGTAATCTGATTCTGACACGCCTCACTTCACTTCTAATTCTGAGGCAGAATCCAAAAACCCTACCGAATTACTCCCAACCAACCTCATGGCTGGAACACAATTCGACCCACTTTTTACCAGCACCATAGGAGATACATCCACAAACCCTTCTACTACGGTGCCATCCATGGCAACCACCACCCCCCTAGGTATGCCTAATATGGCGGACACTCCACCTTTAGGAATGCCCAACACAGGGCCACCTCCTGTTATAGGAATTCCCAACACAGGGCCACCACCTATTATGGGTATGCCCAACATAAGGGTCACACCCCCTCTGATTACCACAACCCAGATTCAAGGAATCACCACTACTATTCCTAACCCCAGTGTAACCCATGTTGCACTCGGAAACGCTGGTCCATACCAGACCACAGCTGTTGGAGGACACATACCTTCAATACCTAGCATACCCTTAGGCGCTACTGGACCCCTACATCATACCACCATGACTAGTCATGTCCCAGCCACTACGCCACATCCCTCTGCTACCTTACCTTACATGGTGAGTCTGAACTTACCAGACTTAGCCAGGCTCACCAATGACCCTATCAGACACGACCCTGCGTGGTCTCATATGCCCACCAAACTCCCCTCCGACATCCCTAAGTTTGAGGGCAAGGCAGGTGAGGACCCCCAGAACCATATTATGTCCTTCCATCTATGGTGTTCCTCCAACTCTATAGTGGACGACTCTATCCGCCTCCGTCTGTTACAGCGCACCTTCACCGGCTCTATAGCTAAGTGGTATATCGAGCAGCACCATGGGACCCATGCCACCTTTACCTCCCTTGCCTCGACCTTCTTGGAGTTCTTTCAGTTACCTGTCCGCTATGCTGCGGGAGTCGAGATCCTACTGTCTTGCAGACAGAACACGGCCACCCACATCACTGACCACATTCATGAATGGCGTCGACGTCGAAGCCTCTACAAAATCAAGTTAGATGACTGTATCTTCTTAGATTGGTTTCTAAAATCCCTCCTCCCTCTCATTGCGAAGGATGTGGCATCCGAACGACCCCAGTCTGAAGAAGAGGCCATCCTCAAAGCCCAACAGTTTGACCTCATTTACGCCCAATCGGGTTATCTGTATACCATTATACCAGACGCCCCTCGGGGTGAGTCATCCCAACACGATGCGCCGGGGGCATCCCATGCCGCAGATGGTATCATTGGTCGTATGGCTTCGCATCCCCAACCCTTTTCCGTTGCACATCCTAGCCAGGGTCCCGACCTTTCGCGGGCTATATCTCAAACTGGAGCAACCAATTCATATGCTCCCATGGCACATCACCACCATACCCACGGACCTTCATGTCCACCTCAGTGCTTTGGTCATGCACCACCCGCATACACTCCCCCAGCCGTACCTCAACCAGTGTATTATCCACAGCAAGCTGCGACAGCTAGCCCAACACCTCCAATAGCTCAGGGTTACCAACAACCACAGCAGGTAACTGGACCACCTCCAGCCTCGCCAGCTTATTATGCACCGCAACCTGCTCCCACACCTGCGGCGAACCAGAATCCTCCCACTGCTCAAGGGCAAGTGTACACACAGCACAACCAGCCCCAGCACCAAAACAACCAGCGCAACCAAGGTGGGCAACAGAACCGTGGAAGAGGACGTAACCGCGGAAATAACCAACAACATCAGGAAGGTCCTCCACCTCCCAATCCTACGCAAAATAACAATGCTGCTCCTCCCAACCAGAATCTGGATCGTAATCCCAGGCAGCCCAAAAACAATAACCTTAGAACAAATCATCCTTGTTCTATTTGCGGGGTTTATGGTCATTACACACATGCTTGCCCACATTTGGAACGAGCTCGGCAACTGTGGACTGACGATGCCCATCGTCAAGGGGAAGCGGCTCCTCAGCCGCCACCCAACCCTCCACCACCTCAACATCAACCTTTGGTGCTACAAAATCCCTTTACAACCCAAGGCGTAGTGAACACTCAGCCGTTAGCTCCCCCTCAGAACAACGAGCCACCACAACAAATCACTTATGCCACTCCTGATCAACCCATGTTCGATTCAGGTACTCACCACTTCTTGATGATGTCAACCGCTGATGCTAACCTCCAAACCAGTCGGAACCAATATGGCTCCACCTCTGAAGCCCCTCCCTCCGACAGGAACACTAACGTTAATCCCACAGATCAAACGTTACGTATACCTCCGGCTCCACTTGATGGTGCTTCCAAAGCACCTCGCTTCCCACTTCATCACATCAATAATAACCCCAATGCTCGTGCTGTGTCAAATTACAACATTGTAGATGACTTAGCCCAATCTCCTGCAGCCATGTCTGCTTTAGAAGTCTTAAAAAACTGTCCTTCGCAGCGCAAGACTTTGCTCTCTACCATTGGCGCTATTGATCCCAATGATTCACAATTGATCGCATTCGATTCAGACCAGTCCGAACCACGCTTACCATCTACTTTAGCGTTCCAAGTTTTCGTTTCCATTTGGAATCTTGTCATCCATCGATGCATTATCGATGAAGGTGCTTCCACATGCGTTATGTCCACATTCGTTTGGCAGAAGTTGGGATCCCCTACTCTCCAGCAGTCCACCACTTCATTGCGAGCCTATGACGGCCGTTCGGCACAACCCCAAGGTCTATTAGCTAATGTCCCCGTCCAGCTGGCGGGTAAAACCATGCTCATTGACATTGAGGTCATCAATTCCCAACTTGACTATAACCTTTTACTTGGTCGCAGCTACATGTATGCCATGCGGGCTATTGCCTCATCCATTTTTCGTACCATGCAGTTCCCCCATGAGGGACACGTGGTCAAGGTCGACCAATTCACCTATTACGATCCCAAGGCCCCCGCTGCACTTGAAAATGTTCTCCCCATGGTTGAACAACCTGTTTGTGGTGCAACTACCTCATTCGTTTCCTCAGTGGGACCTGGACTGTACTCCGACACGTTGATGACTTCTACATTCCAGTCCATTCCACCACCGTCACTGGAGACCCACGTCGCTGACCTCTGTACTCTTTCACAGAATACACAAACACCCGACAATCAACCACCCTTGTTCCCTAAACCACCATTGGTCCCTAGTCACATCGGTGTTACACCCATCCACACAATCCCCTTCCTATTTCCTCCCTCAGGTGTAGTAAGCACTCCGGTTATGGGTACCCTTAATCTCCCCGGGTTAACATTGGGATTACCCGTGTGGTACATTTCGCCTCCCGTTCCCCTGCTGACACCAAATGTCATCCTGCAACCGGTGCAACCCATTATCACTTCTACCCAACCACCTCCCGGTATCACTACTCCTTCATCATCTACGAATCCCCCTCCTCTCATCAGGCCCACTCGGGGCATAGGCCCACAACCATACACTGCGGTACCCCCACCCAAAGCAGTTAAACCTCCCCCCGTGTTCCGTTCTCCTCCTAAATGCTCGTTGTGTGATGAGTTAGGCCATCCAACCCATTAGTGTCTACAGTTACCTGTATTATAGGAACACATGCAAATTCTTGACGATGACCCCAACATCTCGGTTGTCAAACTCGACCCAAATCCCAAGCCTCGTGATAAGTCACTGCGCACTAACCACCCTTGTACCATATGCGGTGTTTACGGTCACTACTCACATCACTGTCCTGATATCCCAGATTACAGAGTAGCATTGTATGAGTTGAATAACGTTGACTTAGAAATATCTCCTCTCCTCATCGAGGAGATCTACCCTCCCTTATCATCCTCATCCGGAGAGATAAACACCATTTATATGATCTCTTCGACTACACAAACCTCGTCAACTTACTTGATTCTCGAGGCTCCTACTGCTCTCGATGCCTCTCAGGAAAATAACATGGCCAATATTTCTCCCGTCATCCACATCGACATCCCTGACCCACCTAGTTCCCTTCATACCATTACATTAGGAGCCTCCCACAGTGAGCATGAGACTGGAGAATACAAAAAACTGTTCCAAGAATTCACTGATGTCTTTACTTGGTCAGATACCGAAATGCCTGGCCTTGACCCCGCCATTTATACGATCTCCACTGGATACCCCTCTGTCCGGTCGGCCCCTTCCATTGATCCCGTTCACACACATGTTCCACTCTGCTACGTCGGTTTCGCTGATGGTGCAAGCCATTAGTCCCCCAATCTGGCCTCCGCAGCTTGGGTAATATATTCCCCTTCACATGAGTTGATCCACATCGACGGAGTGTGTTTAGGTGCCGCCACCAAAAACCAGGCTGAATATGATGCCATGACCGGTCTCCTGGCCGCAGCTCTCCAAATGAACATACGTCACCTTAACATTTTCTAGGACTCACAACTCCTTGTTTCCCAACTCAACAATGATTACCATGTATGCGATCCCTGTCTTTTCAGAAAATTCCTGCGCACTAAACAAATGGTTAGATAGTTTGAATCCATTTCATTTACACACGTCCTAAGGAACCTCAATAGTGTAGCGGACCATATGGCCAACAACATTCTAGATTGGCACACTAATCGCATTATACCAAAACAAAATGTGCATCCACGTGCATAACATGTGCCTCCACGGGCATAAACAAAAAATCAAAATTTTGCATCCATGTGCATAACATGTGCCTCCACGGGCATAAACAAAAAATTAAAATTTTGCATCCACGTGCATAACATGTGCCTCCACGGGCATACAGAAAATCAAACATGCCTCCACGGGTGAACATAAATACAACAAGTGCATCCATGTGCATACACGACTATATACCAACAGCATATATATATATATATATATACATCATCGTATAGTCAAAACATGTCATAGGTGCCCTCAGCACCCAATATACAAAAATACAACAACCATACAAAAAGAGCTTCCCCATATGCTCATCAGCATTTGGGGGAAAATACATATCATCTACTCATCATGGTCCTCTAGCGCCTCCTCCGCTGGCACCGCCGGATCATGGCGAGCCCAAACTCTCTGGTCTGCTGGTCCCGCTGGATAATCCCGTAGACGGATCCTCCTCTCAGCCGGCCCTGCCGGGTCATCCCGAACACCATCCCTGTGCTCTGCCACAAAAACCGCTGTCCTCAACAAGATCGACCACCACTCACACAGCGCACCGAAGCAACGCTCCACGATGTCCCGATCCAAGTCTCTCCAGCCATCCTCGGGGAGTCCAGCTAGAATCATGTCAAATGTCTGTCTGACACCCTCTATGGCATCATCTCGAGGGCCAACCCCTCGCCCACGAGCCGCAAATCCTCCACCATGTGGAGGCAGTACTGCTGCTGGAGGTTGAGCAACCACCATCGCCCGCCCCCGACGAGCCAGGTAGTCAGCCGGTGGTATAGGACCAACATCTGCACAATGCAAGTAAACCATCATATACATATCTAACTATAATCATAAACAAATCACATGATATAGTATAAAACAAACCACAAAACATACCGTCTAAACCCCAGGCCTGTCCCTGGGCTCGAGGCATCTTTGGGTCGCCTCGATAGTCCATGCCAGCATATGGGTAATCCTTAATCACCAGGGGCATCTGTTCCCACTGCTCATATACCTCCTCCGTAAAAAACCCGCGGACACCACCACCACCACGAGGCATCATATGCCCCCACCGCACCATGCGCGGCTCGCTCACCAGACCATCACGAATGGGCACCCGTGGTTGCAAGGTCGGCACCCGCTCGAAGAAAAAACAGCATAGAAAGGAGGCATAACAGAACTCTCCTCCCTCTCGACTGACCTTGTCCAGATCTCTCCGGACACCAGCTAGAAACATCTGACCCCACGCATAATAAGTCCACCTTTAGGAATGCCCAACACAGGGCCACCTCCTGTTATAGGAATTCCCAACACAGGGCCACCACCTGTTATGGGTATGCCCAACGTAGGGGTCACACCCCCTCTGATTATCATGCCCAGATTTGTCGGGCATTTTTTCAATGCCCCCTTGCCGTCTCAATTTGCGTGCCACATCGGTTGTCGTCCATTTTTGACATGCCTTATATCACCGAATTCAGTTTTCCGCACTCGTGATGATGCTTGAGATCATTTCTCGCTCTCACGCCCAGATTTATCGGGCATTTTTTCCACGCCCCCTCGTCACCTCGGTTTGCATGCCACATCGACCGTTGTCCATTTTTGATGAACCTTATATTGCCGGATTCAGTTTTTCGCGCTCATGATGATGCTTGAGATCATTTCTCGCTCTGACATCTAGATTTTTCGGGCACTTTTTCCATGCCCCCTCGTCGCCTCGATTTGTGTGCCACATCGACCGTTGTCCATTTTTGACGAGTCTTATATCGCTGGATTCAGTATCCCACACACATGATGATGCTTGAGACCTTTTCTCGCTAACATCAATCCCTTTTTGTTCAGTATAGTTTTATCCCTTTTTCGGGCCGAGCAATCCTTTTTACGAAAAAGGCACTTAAGGAGTTTCTGTTAAGCTCTTTTCTGACTCCTAAAATAATGAAAATATCACCGAGCAATCTTGCTTCGTTTCATGCTCGCTAAACGTATCTGAAAGGGCATCTACCTGGTATAAGTTTACCCCTTTTCCGGACCTTGTAGACTAATTACGAAAAAGGAATACTCTAGTCACATCGGCCAGAAGAGTTCTCCATTTGCATCATTTTATGCTTTTTCGGGCCTTGGAGACTAACTTACGAAAAAGAACACCAATGGAGTCCACTTACCGCTTTCAGACTCTCTAAACATGAAAGCGACCACGAGCAATCACCATCCTGGGCTCGTAAAACCAACAGGACAGTAATCATAACCACTGCAGTCTTTTTATCATTTTCAGACTCCTTAAAAATGAAAGCACCAATAAGCACGAACAGTCCTGGGCTCACAAAATCCACAAGACAATACCGTTTCAGAGCACACTTTTATCCCTTCTTGGAGCTCATTAAAACCCCGAAGAAGGACCCAATGGTGCTTCTCGGTGCCACAACAGATCACGTCCACTCATATGGCAGCTTCCCCATTTTGGTCGCCTTTGTTCAGAGTATTCTGCAGTATGTCACCGTGAGAACCCCTCAACAGCACCCATCAGCTTAACCCCCCCCTAGAGTCAATACATACCCTTCAGTCCTGAAAAGCTATGATACCCACACCTACAAGCCAGTTCCCTATGCTGCCAGGTCAACCATGTCATCATGCTCTGAACAAAGGAAGTTTGAGTCTTCCCATATATGACCCCAGTTACTTCCCATCCCCACAAGTAAGTCAGTCCTACCACCAGTACTACCGCAGTATAGTTTCTACACCTCACACTCCTATCAAGGAAACATCATTGCCTTGTTAGTTGCTGGTCTCCCTCTGTCGACGACAAACAAATTTATTCCAGAGGATAGACCTAGAGGTCCCTGTGTCTTGGACTCATCACCATTTATGATGAGTGCCTACGAATCATTTCGAGAAGAGTCCTCAGTGCCTCTCCAAATGGTTGTTTCTCACATGCTTGACTTCAACACCTTGATCGCATCGTTGAGACTCGCACAGGGTATTGGTCCGCTCAGTTATTAGTCGAAGACCCCGGATACCTCCCGACTCCTCCACATTTGAGAGTCTACCTATGGATACAACCAGTTACACTTTTTTCTATAGATATCCAGGTTGCGCATGGCGGCAGTATTCAGATGTACCCCATTTTTATACTCCCTCAAGTATACAGTTACATATACTTCTTAGAGATGGCTCACAGTCATTACGTCCCTACAGATGTTGAACACCTTCAGTTTCAGTAGTTCATCAGTTATTCCAGTGTATCAGTTATTGAGATCAGTCATGTCATGATCAAGAGTACATCCCAAAATAATGTCCCCTCTGGACCATTATGACGTACCAGTATATTTTTTATGTATTAGATCCCCCTTCTTGGGACTAATTGTTATGTATATGTCTTGATACGAGCATGGGTATGCCCGCCTCGTCCATTATCAGAGATTATTCCTCATTCATATTGAGGCCATGTAATATTTTTTGTTTTTTGCAACTTCCAAGGGCTGTGGATCCAGTCTCCAAATGGTCTCTTCTCCTCCCCAAACCCCAGAAAAAATACAAAAGAACTATGATGTCTATCGGCCATACGATGAGCTCTTGCCCTCACACATCAGGGGGCAATTTGTTAACACCCAAAAAGTGCTCACTAGCTCATTTCCTTATTCGCATGACCCATTTGTCCACTTTTTCACCATCTGAGCCTCTAAAAGCCAACATAAGGTCACTAAAAGACCTTAATACAACCCTTTTTCCACTCAAAATGAGTATTTTTCCTAAAAAAGCATAAAAAACCCTCAAAAAGGGTCCAGAATTCCCAAAAATATTAAAAAGGGAATAAAAATATTCAAAAAAAGAAAAAGGAGGGAAAAAGTACCTAAACCATGTTGGTCAATACCATTGGTTTCCTCAAAACCACAATGGTATTCCCCACCACCAAAACCTATAAAAAGGCGGTAGGGGCTCCTCATTTCACATCCATCCATCTTCCTATCCTCATGCTGCCAAAATCTCCCTTGAGCTTTTGGCCATTGTAGCTACCTTGGAGAAAGGACCCTTTGGAGTTTGGAGCTGCTCACCCTTGGAGCTTCTCAACTATCTTCATCACTTGGAAGTATTATTATTGCAAGCACTTTCTTGCCCCCATTATCAATACAAATTTATTTTCTCTATTTTCTTGTTCTTGTTTTTTAATTCAAAAGTTTATTAAGATATGCACATGCTAGTTTAGTTTAGATTTAGATTTAGTTTATTGTTTTTGCTTAATATTGAAACTGCTGCTACTAGTTAGCAGGTGCCCATAGCACTAAGCTTGGTTGCAAAACCAAGCCAACAAGACTAGGAGTGAATAGATTCATTGGATTCCATCGATGGAAAATTGTAATGTCCCCATCCCTCAATCCATGTAGTGGGAGGGGACATTAACTAAATATGGGGCCTATAATTTTTTCCCATAAACATAATCATGAATTCATAACAATAAAAATGTGTGTGGAGATGCAGAATGAAAATACATAACGTAACGAACTCAATATACACACATATAACATGCAACTTACAGGCGTAATTATCACATGAATACAATTAAAAATCATTGCACATCAAAGACATAACAATACTTATATTTAAACAAAGAAGATCCAAGTAACTAGTTGTGTAAGAGCGATTTTCCACCTAGCCATAGGCGCTCTATCCATCATATACTATTTTTGCTTAGAGTCCACCCCCAAGCTGGGTTATGAAGCTACCAGGGAAAAGGAAACACCTACATGCTTCTATATCTCAACCCACGACTCATTCTTCTCTCTATCCTTAGCCAAAATCTCCAGTTAAGCTCTACAGGGGTCTCACTAAGCCATCAAAACCATGGCACTGATCCAGGTGGATATTGATGGTGACCCACCTCTTCCAACTGGCTCAAAACAGTCTTCTGGCAATTTTGATAATTTACTATTTTTAACAGTTTTTCGAGTCCTGAACTTCCAGAGCCGTTTTGAGGCCCTAAATGACCTTTTTTGGTGATTTGGGGGGCCAAAAGGTTGCTAACGACATGCATTTGAACCCATTCGAAAGTTGTAAATCTTGGATAGACCTTTCCAATGGGCTACCGAGCGCCCGAAACAGAGATCGTATGCAAAAGTTACGACCCCAGGAAGTTGACTGTTCAACTAACCACCTTGGTGCTGCAAACTTTATGACGGTTCATCTTCTAGGGTTAGGTTTTTGGATGTTTGGGATTCTTTCTCTTGTGCTTATGATAAATAGGCCCTTCCGGCCTCTCTTTGTATTCATCTTGGCACGAATGAGCATAGTGACCACATCTCTTCTCAGAGATAGCTACCGCCATTCCAGCTATTGTATTTTATAGTCTGTTCTATTTCCGCTATTTAATAGAATATGTGTTTACTGTATCATTGTGTTTCTTGCCATATATTTGTGTATGTGAATATATATCTCTGTATATGATTATGTATCTGCTCTTTCATTTCGTTCCCACATAAATCCGGATCAGTGGTATCAGAGCGGTCTACTCTTTGATTGTTTCTCAGTGCATGTCCCCGATGAGGTCAGGATACAGAGAGTTGGGTCTTGAACTAGTTTCACTTAGGGAAGACCACTCTCGCCGCCCCAAATGGCCTCCCATGGTGGAAGAAAAGAGAGACGATGGAGCAGGAGATCCTATCAAGTTGTTGCTCGAGGAATCCCTCGCACGACAGAGGAACGCGATGATGGATAATTTTGCCCATATCCTTCGACGCATGCCGACAGCAATAGATACACCTTTGACAAGCAGTCATTTCGGAGATGCGAATCCCTTCAAGGTACAAGTTAACTTTGATATCCCTTTATTTGAAGGCCAGATCGATGCCTTAGATAAATGGTTGAATCTACTAGAAGGGTATTTCTCTGTCCACAATTTTTTTGACAGGGAAAAGATCGTCTTTGTGTTCCTTAAGGCCGTCCCCCATGTCAAAAATTGGTGGGAAACTTATTATGAGCAAAACTCGTCATATGAGTCTGGATTGTTTGAATATACCAATCCCACTTGGTCCTCTTTTATAGATGCCGTCAAGGAACAATATTACCTTGTTGAAAACGATGATGACCAGTACAGAAAATGGACCATTCTGTGTCAAGAGAGGGACCAAACGGTGTCAGAGTACACCAACAACTTTCATACCTTGCGCACAAAGATGGGTATCAGGGACTCTAAGCGGCACCTAGTACTGAAATATCACAGTGGCCTACATCGGTACATACGAACAGATATGGATTTCCTGGAAATCTCTTCACACGGATCCGCCTATTGATATGCTATCAAAATTGAGCAGAAATTTCAGCAAAAGAACAAGCGCGACTTCGGACCTGCGTAGAAGTAGGGCAAGGGAAACTCTGGCTCGTAAAACACGGGACAGGGAAAGGACAACCAGTCTCAACCACAAGCAAAGAAGGGTAACGAAAAGACAAAGAAGGACACCAAGAAGTGGTGCGAGTTCCACAAAATTCCTTGGCACAACATTGATGAATGTCGCTCAAAACAGTCATTGGTGGCTGAGATCAAAGCTTCAGAATCAGATCCCAGTTCCGATTATGAATTAAAACCTAATTTCACAGCTGCACAAAAAGGGAAGCAGATCATTGATGCAGAACCCAGTGTCGTTGTTGCCACCATGCAGATTCAATCAGAGGAACCTAAAGAATTAGAGGCAGAGGAGCGCCTTTTCCACTCACATATGTGGGTGAAGGGAATTCCCTTACACTTTGTTGTGGACAACGGTAGCCAAAAGAACCTGATCTCTACAGAAGTCATCAATAGATTGGAGTTACCAATAGCACCACACCCGCAACCATACACCATTGGTTGGCTGAGCCAAGGATGAGGGATCCACGTCAATCATCAATGTCGCCTACCATACGACATCAAGCACTTCAAAGATGAGGTATTGTGTGATGTGGCCTCACTTGAAGTATGTGATGTTCATTTAGGACAACCATATATGTGGAAGTGTTATGCTGTATATGAATCCCGACCTCGCAGTGTCATTGTCACTTTGGGAGGACAACTCTATCAGATACCACAGATAGTTTCACCTACCCCAACCAAGCAGGGCAGGAAGATAATCTCCCACACTGGGAAATTTTCCGTATTGGCAATTTCCACTAAAGGATAACATCAGATTGCAGAGACATCCACAACCTCTTCCCTCTACTTAGCAGAAACAAGAAAAACACAAATTCAGTGCAGCATCGCCTATTCGAGTACCTCTATAGTGCAAGACCATGCATTCAAGGTGCTCCTCCAAAAAGAAAACATCCACAACAGTGCAGACCAAGGATACCACAACAACCAAAACTGTTGAACAACTCCAGCGCATCCAACAACAACAATTACAACCGTATGAAGATTTCAAAGAAAGGCAACCTTTTTCCTTCAGCAAACGCCGCACTAGGAGCTCAACTCAACACATAGTTTGACATATGATAAGGGATTTGATGCAATGGAGACCATTGCTTCCTAAGGAGGGAGGATTTATCTAGGTGGATATTGGTGGCAACCCACTTCTTCCAACTAGCTCAAAACAATCTTCTGGCAATTTTGGTAATTTACTATTTTTAGCAGTTTTTCGGGTCCTGAACTTCTGTAGCCGTTTTGAGGCCATAAACGACCTTTTTTGATGATTTGGGGGGCCATATGGTTGCCAATGGCATGCATTTGTCCCTAGCTAAACGTTGTAAATATCGGATAGACCTTTCCAACGGACTATTGAGTGCCCCAAACGGAGATCGTATGCAAACGTTATGACCCCGGGAAGTTGACTGTTCAACTAACTATTGAGATATTGTAACTTCTAAGAATATTATATTTGTACTTTATTATTCCGGAGATGTTTCATTCCTCCGTGAAGATCTTATTGTATATCCGGAGATGTTTATTCCTCCGTCGAAATGTGGTAAATTGGGTTATTAGACTTCCCTAGTGGGGGTCGGCCCTGTATGTGTTATGTGGGTCAAAGGGTTGTTAGACCACCCTAGTGGGGTCGGCCCAGTCAATTGTAGTGGGGTGTTTAACCTAGTGGTAAAGTTGGGGCCGACCTAGTTAATATAAAGTATAAGTCGGAGATGTGTATATATAAAGGAGGTGTGTTCCTCATTTGATACACTTCCCTCACTCAGAATGTAGTGCACTTGTGGAGGAGAGGTCTTCTATGGTGGAGGAGGAGATCATGTCTTTGGTTTGCATCTTTGTATATTGTTGGTCATCTATATTGAGGAAGCTTTGCTGGGTTTTCTACCCCATGAGGGTTTCCCAGGATAAATCTGTCTCTTGTGATTATGCTGTGCTTGTTGTTTCTTCAGTGATCCTGTATATGCTATTATTGTGAAATAGAATGTAATGATGCTATTTTTATGTCTTAGCATATTTAATCTTAACATGGTATCAGAGCTAACCTGAAGGAAGGCAATGTATGGCACTTACGACACTTGCTTCACTTGCGACAATTTCAAGGTTTGGGTTTTGTATAGCAAAAACCCGTCATCGTGGAACTTTCACTATAAATCCATTTTGGAGAAGGTTCAGGATCTGAAACCTTTACAAGTCGTAGATACCATCCCTAGGTACCTTTTGTCCAAAGGGCACCCTTAGATTCATTGTACTTTGTGAGTTATGATCAATACAAGTTAGTGTTTCTGCCTCTTCCAGATCTCAGTCAAAATCAGGTGACCTAGGAAAAAAAGTCATAACTTGGGCTAGGAAGATCCAAATGAAATTTCGTAAAAAGTGACAAGTAGTACACATATTGTATTATCTCAAGAAACTTTTTCAGAGGCCGAAGTTGAACCAGTGACATGTGGAACGCCGTACAATTTTGTTCTCTTGTTTTATCCCATAAACAGGTCACGTTGCGACACTTGACATAACTCTCTCTCAAAAAATCCAATTAAGGTCAGACCTATCGGGATGGAAAGATGATAGGTAAGGCTACGACAAAAAACGTTTTTAGACCTTGTGGATTCAAAATTTTAGAGTTATAGCAGAAACAATCAGGTACATATTTCTATCAAAACATAATTATTTTTGGAGCACCTTCATTCATGGCTTCCAGAATTTAGGGTTTTGAAGAATGTTAGAATTTTTGGAATCAGAGTTCACGGCTGAATGCTACTCAGGAAAATCAAAATTTAGAGACCAAGATCGAATTTTTTGGTTGGGTAGAAGACCGGGCTTGATCAAACCCCAGTTCGGGATTTTGATCGGAAAGGTGGAAAATTAGGGCTTCAGCAAAAGATGGAATTTTTGAAGTCTGTAACCACGGCTGGAAGCTCCTTAGAAACATATGAGTTTAGAGCCTTGGATCAAACCTTTTGAGTGGGAAAAAGGGTGGGCTTCATCAAACCCTAGTTCGGGATCCTGTCCAAAAGATCCAGAAGTTTCGAAGGCAATTTTGAGGGGTTAAATTTTTGAGATTTCAAAATTGGAGCATGCTAGTTTGATCAGCTCAGCAAGACACATCCTTCCATACATTCAGAAGTGTGAAAGTCTAATATTGAATTTTTAGGGTTTCTCTAACAAACCCTAATCAAGCTCCAAATCCAGTTTCAAGGGGAGATGAGGCTAAGGCCTTAGATAAGAATACTACAAGAAGTCTCGACAGGTATGAATTAAGAAGATACAGGTATATCTTGAAATCTGATTCTTGATTAAGTTCATAATATGTTTGTCTTCATATTATTTATTAGTACAATCTTGATTAATGTTAGAATTGTCTTATCACCCTAGTAAGAGTATGGGAATGATAAAAGACATTCATTGATTAGGGCTATATGCTTGTACTAATACACTGTGGTGTTGTATGAGGATGATGTTGTCTGCTAACAAGATACAGGTACATCACGAAAGACAAGTCAAGTTCCATGACCATGACAACATGAAGACAAAGACTCCTCCATAATCTTTGATCACATAGAAGTTCTACTTACGAGGTATGTATGACTTTGTTCTAGTATGCTTAACCTATGAGATATGTATGACTTTGTTCGAGCACAGGATCTCTAAATGATTGAAGAGAACAAAGAAGATATTGATTAGGTATGTTAAACAGATATACTAATCCAGGTATGTTTCCTATGAATCTTACCTTGTGTTAGGATCCCTTATATAAGTATACTTGGTATGATTGGTTATGATTATTCATAAAGCTGGTTATCAAGGGTTTATGCATATTATGTCTCTTATCTTGATTGATGATTTAACTAACCAGAAGAGTCCTATGATCAAACAAGAATATGCAGGAGTAAAAGAAGACTTTCCTGAAACCTTGAATACTAATGTTTATTATCTATGATCATGACTATACATATTCAAGATTATTTAGAATTATTATGTTGAGAATATACTAATGAATGTATGTTTGTGTATGAGATCATGAGGATGACACTAGTGCACACTTGAGCATGCACAGTGGTACAGAATGAATAGAGGTTCAGAAGACATATAGAAGATCAAGCGAGAGACAACCACACAAACATAAAAGATAAGTATTTGAGTTGTTATTTGAAATAGTAAATGATATTGCTTGTAATAGTTGTATGCATATTTGTATTCCTAGAATATATCATGTTGAGTGTAAACATTCATAGAGCATTGAACAATATACTACTAATATGCATATGATCGGTAAGTTGGACAAACATTCCATTGTTGCTTGTCTAGAATGAAACCTCTTTGATGACATGCTGAGAGCTGTGCACACTCTCGATAGTATGTTCTGGTAGAGATGGAAGGCATCTAGATAGCCACTGTATGCATACAGGATATGGAAATGTGTTGTTCCAAAGTATTGGTCAAGATAGTTGCATAACTATGTAAATGATAACTGTATGCTTAATAGGTTATCATATCAACATGATTTCATGATTATGAAGTATTACTAATCATGTACTTAATTTTGATTTGTAGGAAGGATCATGAAGAATGATGAACACCGAACAAGTGATGGATGTTCAACAAGAATATTTACAAATCAAAATATAGAAGGCTCATGGCTAGAAGATTCTATTAGAAAGAGGAAGAGAATCATGACGAGATGTTTGCTCCAAGTGACTAGATAGCACCATTCTCTTAATGATGTAATTAAAGAAGAAGTGTGAATCAGGTTCTGTATGGGTACCTAGGATTGATAGTCAATTGATGAGCTTAATGATCACCATGGGTGATGTGGATCTCAACCTTTGCTATAAGGTTGAATATGGTTTCTATACATAGATGACATGGATGCAAGAAGGAACTCACCACAGAGTTCGAATGATGATTGAGGCTTATATCAGTAGACCCATGTGATGGGAGATGGCACAGATAGATATGCAGAAGATCACTCAATGCAAAGTATTAATGATGTTCAGTCACAGAAGGAGATTTGACAGTTTCTTGACAAACTTGGGTTTTACCAGAAGTAAAGTTGTTCCTAACCTTTACCTTAAGGTTATGGATCATACTATTATTGTATGTAGATGATCTCTTTCTGACAGGGAATGAGAAACAGATCATGGAAAGCAAGAAGAAGCTAGCTACAAAGTTCGAGATGAATGATATCGGATTGATACATTACCTCCTAGGACTGGAAGCATGAAAAGGCTCAGAAGGAATACTTCTCAACCAAAGAATGTATGCTGTGAAAATCTTGAGAAGAATTGATTTGTTCGAATGAACAGCCATGGCCACTCTCATGGATTCCAATTTGAAGATGTTAGGGGATGACTCATCAGAGTTAGTGGATATAACTCTGTACAGTCAAATTTATTGGGTCATTGATGTATCTAACAAATACTAGGTCAGATATATGCTTTGCTGTGAACACCTTAGTCAGTATCTAGTGGAAACTATATGTGTTCACATGATAGTTGCAAAGCATGTGATGAGGATACGATAGACCTTGATCTATGCTATCTTGAAGATCATGACTTGAGATGACTACACAGATGTTGATTGAGCAGAAAGTGTATCAGACAGGAAGAGCACATCGAGAGGTTGTTATTGTCTGGGATCATCCATGATCTTGTGGTTTAGCAGGAAACAGTCTAGTGTGGCTCTCGGCACAAGCGAAATATATGACTGCTTGCTCTGCTAGTTGTGAAGAAGTATGGCCTCAAGATTGTTTGACTTAGACCCAACTATGATCCTTTGTGACAAACATAGTTGTATCAAGATGACAGAGAATCCAGTGTTCCATGATAAGTCAAAGCACATAGGGATCTAACAAGATATGGTGCAGAAAGGAACTATAAAGTTCGAATTTGTAACAAGTTGCTGATGTACTAACCAAACCTCTACCTCAAGTAAAATCTTGAATATTTCTGAGACAAGCTTGGTGTATTTCAGAAGGACCCTCCTCGAAAGGGGGAGTGATGTGGTCACCTATGATGAGATTGCCTACATCGACATTAAGGTTGATGATGTGGATACCTATATTGGTGATGCCGACAGAGAGGTTGGTGGATGCTCCTTAGACAGGGTCTAAGTTGATGAGGGGATTGCATCATCCTTGAACACATGTTCTAAAAGGATCCGTAGACATATATCTACGAGAAAGAAGAGGGATTGCATCATCCTTGAACACATGTTCTAAAAGGATCCGTAGACATATGTCTCCGAGAAAGAAGAAGGATTGCATCATCCTTGAACACATGTTCTAAATTGATCCGTAGACAGATGTCTTCGAGAATGAAGTCCTTGGTGGACATTGGGGGATTGGATCATCCCTGGACTTCAGTCCTAAAGAGAGATGTAGATGTATGTCTTCGAGAATGAAGTCCTTTGTGGACATGTGAGGATTGGATCATCCTTGGACTTCAGTCCTAAAGAGAGCCGTAGACGTGTGTCTCCGAAAATAAAGTCCTGAATGAATAGGTAGGGGATTGGATCGTCCTCGGACTTTGGTCCTTTGAATTGAGCCATAGACAAGATGTCTCCGAAAATAAAGTCCTGAATGAGCAGGTAGGGGATTGGATCATCCTCGGACTTCGGTCCTTTGAATTGAGCCGTAGACAAGATGTCTCCGAAAATAAAGTCCTGAATGAACAGGTAGGGGATTGGATCGTCCTCGAACTTTGGTCCTTTGAATTGAGCCGTAGACAAGATGTCTCCGAAAATAAAGTCCTGAATGAACAGGTAGGGGATTGGATCGTCCTCAGACTTTGGTCCTTTGAATTGAGCCGTAGACAAGATGTATCCAAAAATAAAATCCTGAATGAACAGGTAGGGGATTGGATCGTCCTCGGACTTTGGTCCTTTGAATTGAGACGTAGACATGAGGTCTCCGAGAATTGAATGATAGGCCCTGGACCTTTGTTCAAAAGGTACATGGTAGGACTGGATCGTCCCTGGACCTTGGTTCAAAAGGTACATGATAGGACTGGATCGTTCCTGGACCTCGGTTCAAAAGGTACATGGTAGGACTGGATCGTCCTTGGACCTTGCTTCAAAAGGTACATGACAGGATTGCATCATCCATGGACCTATGTCCTAAAGAGAGCAGGATTGATCATCCTGTAATATGATCGTGTGTATTGTAGGGTATACGATGCTGATGATCGTATGATGACGATGCTGATGATTGTGTGATGATGATGCTGATGATCATGTGATGACGATGCTGATGATCGTATGATGACGATGTTGATGATCGTGTGATGACGATGTTGATGATCGTGTGATGACGATGCTGATGATCGTGTGATGATGATGTTGATGATCATGTGATGAGGATGTTCATGATCATGTGATGGCGATGCTGACGATTGTGCGATGACGATGTTGATGATCGTGTGATGACGATGCTGATGATCATGTGATGACGATGCTGATGATCGTGTGATGACGATGCTGACGATTGTGAGGATTCAGATGTTGATGTTGCTGTAGCTGTTTGATTGCTGCAGAAGATAAAGACTCAGTACTGAAGATGTTGATGTTCCAGTATTGAATATGTTCCAGTAACTGGTTGAGTTACTGATGATGTTGAGAAAGCTTCCAATGATTTATAGATGTATCATGTTGATGACTCCTTGCTCCTGTAGATGTTGTTATAATATCCTTCTCGTTAAGGGGGAGGGTTGAGATATTGTAACTTCTAAGAATATTATATTTGTACTTTATTATTCCGGAGATGTTTCATTCCTCCGTGAAGATCTTACTGTATATCCAGAGATGTTTATTCCTCCATCGGAATGTGGTAACTTGGGTTATTAGACTTCCCTAGTGGGGGTCGACCCTGTATGTGTTATGTGGGTCAAAGGGTTGTTAGACCACCCTAGTGGGGTCGGCCCAATCAGTTGTAGTGGGGTGTTTAACCCAGTGGTAAAGTTGGGGCCGACCTAGTTAATATAAAGTACAAGTCGGAGATGTGTATATATAGAGGAGGTGTGTTCCTCATTTGATACACTTCCCTCACTCAGAATGTAGCACACTTGTGGAGGAGAGGTCTGCTATGGTGGAGGAGGAGATCATGTCTTTGGTTTGCATCTTTGTATATTGTTGGTCATCTATATTGAGGAAGCTTTGCTAGGTTTTCTACCCCATGAGGGTTTCCCAGGATAAATCTATGTCTCTTGTGATTATGTTGTGCTTGTTGTTTCTTCAGTGATCCTGTATATGCTATTATTGTGAAATAGAATGTAATGCTGCTATTTTTTTGTCTTAGCATATTGAATCTTAACACTAACCACCTTGGGGCCGCAAACTTTATGATGGTTCATCTTCTAGGGTTAGGTTTTTGGATGTTTGGGATTCTTTCCCTCATGCTTATGATAAATAGGCCCTTCCGACCTCTCTTTGTATTCATCTTGGCAAGAATGAGCATAGCGGCCACATCTCTTCTCAGAGATAGCTACCGCCATTCAAGCTATTGTATTTTACAGTCTGTTCTATTTCCGCTATTTAATAGAATATGTGTTTACTATATCGCTGTGTTTCTTGCCATATATTTGTGTATGTGAATATATATCTTTGTATATGATTATGTATATGTTCTTCCATTTCCTTCCCACATAAATCAGGATCAGGCACTCCTTCCAACTGCTGCACACAACACAAGGAAGGCATTTCCCTTCACTAATCCATATTTACCTCAGGAAATTCAACCGTTGCAGTGCTTACCAGTGTGTGCAGTAAGAGTCCAACTTGTTGTATGCTATTGGAGAACCTCCTGCAACATTAATCCATGGATTCTCAATCATCCAAAATTAGCAAGAGTCGATGGGTAAAGGTTCTTAGCTCTCCCAACCTCCATGCTCACCTACAACCATCTATTTTCCATTCCAAAAATGCAGCTCTGTCTTCAAATTTGAATTTCTGGGTTAAAAACAGTCTGGTAATGGTCATGAACAACAATGGAAAACTCTACATAGTGTAGGAACATGCATTAGATAATGATCAAAAGAGTGTTGAATCCAAGGATGTGAGGTAAGGGTGAAAATACGATTGACATAACTTCTGACCATAAAATAAATAAGACTGTTGATAGCTGACATAATTGTCACAACCCTCATGCTTCAATAACCACATGAAGTGACTTTTCCCACCAACCTCACATATGTATTCAATGATTGGATTTAATAGTCAAGACAAAGTAATTGGCTTATTTAAGGAACATGGCATATTTTCAATGAGTTCTAAGTTTGAAACATGGCACCATAGGATTTGGTTTCCCCATAGGCCCCATTTCCTCTTCCCCTCTGGTGGAATCATAACCCCTATAGTGCTCTTTACAAAACCATCTTCGACGATTTTATTAACGTTCAACATAATATTTAGGTACATTTGAAATTGGCATTATAAACCAATCATATGGTCCAAAGAAAAATATATACATCATACATGTCTAGCCATTCTCTAGTTGGGCCTTGGCCTTGAGATCCACACTAGGAATCGATACAAGCATATTTACATCATTTACATAATTTTGATTAAATACATCCCACGTCTAAATTGGGGGTATTACAAACATAAGGATGAACCTAGTTCTTAGGGATATTATCAAAGGTAATCTACATAAATTATTGACAAGAGGATTCATTTTCCCAATATTTGACAGTGAATTGGTTTCACCTTTAATCATCATGCCAAAAAAGGGGGAAAATGGTTTACCGTGTAGAGTACAAGGAGTTAAACAAATCTACAAGGAAATACAATTTTTCACTCCCCTTCATAAACCTTGTGAACATGATTTGACCTTCTTCCTAAACCATTAAGACCTACTACACCCATGATTCCCCTATCTTGGACATTCTATCGACCCTTGGTCATAAAATTATTATAGTTGGGAGCCATGAGAGTAACATCATTGTAGGACTCATCTAATGCAAATATATATTGCTTTTGTCCTTTTGTTGAAAAACAAATCCCCTATGTAGACACTACTAATCTACTTCTATGAGTAATATTTTCCATCTTACTACGCAGAACCCTATGCATATATAGGTAGAATCTAACTTTACACAACAACATCGATAAGTCCTCAAAATGAGATTTGATAAATAAGTATATATATAAATGTTTACTACATTTTCTAGAAAGTACCAAGATAATGTGCCTCACTTCTATATCATGCATAAGTGTAATTGCAATCACGACTAACATACTAATAACATACATATTTATGTCTACTTAAACTAGAAGGACAACTAGTGATGATTATAAAAGTATACATATATACCTAGTGACCTACAACATAAATCAAGAGAGTCACCTTATATTTTAACATGCATATATGTAATTCTAACCATCGATGATATATTAACAAAACACACACATATATAAAGGATTTCCATAGTTATCACGAAACTATTTAAAGAGCCTAATTTATAGTCATTTTCAAGTAATTATAACCATCAATGATGTATTAGCATCACATATATATTTATCAATGATTTCAATAACTATCATGAGTCCATTTAAAGAACATAAGTTATAATCATTAGGTAACACTTTATTACTATGTTAATAACTAATTTATAGGCATCGGAATGCTCTACTTTATTTCATAGCATGCATAACATGCACATATGTGTTTATAATCACCACTAATATGCTAGAAACAAATACTTATAATTGATATCACTAATTAATAGGTATCTATTTAAAGGACATAAGTCATAAACAATTTCTAATATCAAACAACCATTCATTCCATGTTTAATAACAATTTAAGCATATGAATGTTCTACCTTCTTTCATAGAATACTTAAAAGTAAATGCAATCTCAACCACCATAATAACCATATACTCATTTACACCAGCTGGATTTCGAATAGACAACTCAAGCGTTATTTAAAACAGTAAGTTTTTTATTAAAGGATCAGATCTTTTATGTTTTAATCAGAGTTTGAACCAAGTAGTAAATACTGATCGGACTTCGTGAATTTAAGCAGAGTGAACTAGGTAGTATTTACAAATCGGAGTTCATGAATTAAGCAGAGTCTACTCATAAAGATAACTACTTCGATGATATATGTATCTCCAGATTGGATTCACGAATTAAGCAGAGTCTATTCATATATATAAATACTTGATGATATGTATATCTCGAGATCAGATCCATGAATTAAACAGAGTCTACTCGTATTTATAATTACTTTGATGTTATGTGTATCTCCATATCGGATTGACGAATTAAGCAGAGTCTATTCGTATATATAAATACTTGATGATATGTATATCTCTAGATCAGATCCACATATTAAGCATAGTCTATTGGTATTTATAATTACTTTGATGTTATGTATATCTCCAGATCGGATGCACGAATTAAGTAGAATCTATTCGTATATATAAATACTTTGATGATAGATGTGTATCTCCAGATTGGATTCACAAATTAAGCAGAGTCTATTCATATTTATAAATACTTTTATGATATATGTATATCTCTAGATCGGATTCATGAATTAATCAAACTCGATTCGGATTTAGAAATAGTTGATGATATGTATATCTCTAGATTAGATCATGAATTAGGCAAAGTCTATTCGTATTTATAAATACTTTGATGTTATTTATATCTCTAGATCAGATTCACGAATTAAGTAGAGTCTATTCGTATTTATAAATACTTTGATGATAGATGTGTATCTCTAGATGGTGGACTAGATGGTCTGTAAAATTTTGGAGGAGCTCTGCATCTAGGGTTTGAGGGAAGTGCCCGGCGGCCATGGCTCCCATGGCCACCACACCGTGTTTAACTGAGGATTGATGGCGTACCATGCGCCTGGGTGTGGGCGGGGCGGCTCTTTCGCGCGGTTCCATTGGATACGGGCACACCCTGCTTTTGTGGCGGCGGCAGTAGCTTCCCGAGGTTTAATGGCAGCGGTGGCAGATGGCGGCGAGACGAGCGATGTTCTCCTGGCAACGGCGGTGGTAATGGCGGACTTCCTGTGGCTGCGGCGGCTTACCAGGCCACACAATCTTGGGCGAGGGTTTTTCTTTCACCCATGGCTTTCTTTGATAATGTCCCTGAAAGCTGCCAGTCTTGGTCTCAACATGGTTGCTGCATGTCATCTTACAACTGAAGACCAAGCTATTGACAGAGCACATCAGTTAAAGATATTGTTGAAGACCGTATTTTAGCACTCCAGGAACGGAAGCGAGAAATGGTTGCATCAGCATTTGGGGAGGATGGAGCTGATGGTCGTCAAACGCGCTTTACAGAGGAGGACTTGAGATATCTTGGTTTGAGGACATTGCCTGGACAGGAAGAAGGGGAAAGCGTGCAGATCCTCGTCGCTACAGGTTAAAAATGGCTCGTGAATCATTAACGCAGGGTTACTGCTACGCTCTACTCGAACCTCACCATTCTCTTTCCAGACGATACCTCCTTTTCTTGAACGAGAAGATTTCTTGATTTTGTGGTGTATCGTGCTTGACTCTTGCTCTACGCCGATATTGGCCTGCGGGCACCAAACGCTCAGGGATCAAGAACCATCTTCATCGGTGCTGGTGACCACCTATTCGTCTACTATGTGAAGGAGGACGACGCGCACCCATTGGGTCGGTGTCGGTGGAGGTGTCTGGGGATTTTGGCCCGGGGCGCACATGCTACGGCGGTGATCTGGTTATGTCTGGCCGATTTCTTCATCAGGAGACGCTGGCTGAGTTTGCCGGTTTGGGAGATCCATAGAGTTTGCTGCTCGTCCACAGACTTGGATCTACTTTTTCTTTTGATGAGGGTTTCGGTTCTGATGGAAGCTGAAGACATTTCAAGATCTTCTTCTTATGGCATCGTTTGGGTTTCTCTTTGCTGTTCAAGATTTACATCTTATTGTGGCGAAGTTTTACTTTGGGTTTCTCTTTTTTGGTTCAGCTCTTAATAAGCTGTTGTTTTTGCTTATATGGGACAGAAATATGTGAAAATGTGGGTATCCTTGTTGATTCTACTACATGTGCAATATGTAATTTTAATCATCTTTTTGAAATAAAATTACGGACTTTTTCCAAGGAAAAAAAAAAAAAAAAAAGATGTGTATCTCTAGATCGGATTCACAAATTAAGTAGAGTCTATTCGTATTTATAAATAATTTGATGTGTATATCTGCATATCGGATTCATGACTTAAGTAGAGTCGATTCAGATTTATAAATACTTTGATGTTATAAGTATCTCCATATTGGAATTCTTACATAGATATTTGGTCAGGCACAGATTGGGGATCTACACAATTGTGATTAAGGACCCAAAAAAATAACCCTAAGCTGATTGGATTGGTTTATTAAGGTCCAGCGGATTCTGGCATTGGGATATCGATCAGTTTTACCCAATGATTTTCGTCGAAAGGAGTAGGCAATGAGCAGGGCGTAAAGTCTTACTCGTAGACTTTTCTTAGGTAACACGGAAATATAAATTCTACAATTGAACAAAAATAATTTTAATTCACTATTTATTTTAATTCTTCTCATATTATCAACCTAAAAAGATCGATCATAATTACCTTCTCAGGTCTCACGGAAATCTCGTCAACCGAAAACTAAAATAATTTATAAATCACTAGTCTTGTTATATAACTTTTGTTCATATTACCAATATTAAGAATCAGTAATATTTACCTACAAATGATGAAGAAACTGGAATTAATTCAGTCCCACCAACGATCTTCCACAAATCACCGATGGACCCGTCGATTGACCTCCCTACTTTATCGGGAGTAATTTGCTTTATCCCGAACTCCCGAAAAAAAAGGTCGTAGAAAACACACACTTCGAAAAGAATTCAGAAATGAGATCACCATCACCAAAATTCTTACCAAACTCACAATAGTAGCACATTAAGAAATTCAAATCCATTACAGAAGTCATCCAACAATAGTGTCCTTTCCCCAACTTCTCTTCTCTCTTAAATAGAACAATTTCCAACGACACATGCCCACTTCATGCAAAAATACTATTTGATGAAAAATGATTTAAAATCGATATTCACCCAACCATGTGCCACTCTTGTACCGCTCTCTCATGGGAGTGCACATATCTCCCACATTTTACTCCTAGATGTCCCCTGATGCTAAGATTCCAATCTCTAAATTATTGGGTGTATGTGGAGTTGACTAGTTAATGGATCCTAGTCTATCTTTTCCTCCAAATTAATTATATCTAATTATTTAATTATAATTAATCATTTCATGCACAACTAAATTGATGCTATATTATTTTACAATTAAATAGTTACAAATAAACATTTCCTGTACAATTTTTCCAATGCAATTATTGTACAATTTCGACAATAATTTCTCTTCTATCTGATGTGCGGGGATTCCGTGTAGTGATTTCGGAATCGTGACTATAAATCATCTAGCTACACTCTATGTGAGACTAATGGTGCTGAGGAGTAAGTTCATTCTTAGTGCGTGCCCCTCAACCTCATACGTGACCAAACCGTTATGGTCTCACCCATACGACTTCATGCTCACCCGATTAAAGCTGAACGTCTTTCAACTCATGCATGAAAGTTATCGGGAGTCGACCTCATCGTCGTACTCTCGTGTGTGCATTTCCCGTTCTCTATGGCCCCTTTTTTTTATTCCTTTGTGAGTCTGTTGGTGAACCATTTCACCTATCACTACACATGCTCAAAGCACACATTAATAGCTATGTTCTCAATCATCATAATTTATTTCATAAATTGCTAATTGTTGAGAAAACATAATTTACCCATAATCATCATAACTCATTTCATAAATTGCTAATCGTCAAGCAAACATAATTTACTCATAATCATCGTAATTCATTTCATAAATTGCTAATCGTTAAGAAAACATAATTTATTCATAATTACTGTTTAAACCAATGGTCTAGGTTAGAGCATAATCCATCACCACATGAGTCTCACATCATCAAACAATTTTATTTTGAATCATTCATAAGTGTCCATTTATTAAGGATTTATTTCACCGGGTCACTTAGAAAGTGCCCTCGAGGTCTATAGACAGTCTAGGGGCATTACATTGTTGCATTGTTCGTATGGCTAGCCTTGTTTGGTTTCTCTCATGATCACTCAAAAGCATTCCAAGATATTGGCATGAGTAGAAGAAATGGATCATATACCCATAGGTACCTCCTCCCACTATGTCATCAATTGAAAGAGACCCACAATGTCAACTATCACTTCCTTGACACCCCATCTAGGTGTGGATGTTGATGATGGTATATAAAAGAAAAAATGAATTACAAACAATTTTATTTTGACACTAATCATTTAGCCATCTTGTTTTCCATGCGTGTTTTGAATGTTTGTCTTTGAAAATCAGTAATTGACTAAAAGACTAAATGGTTTTGAAATTTCCACCAAGTTATTGGTTCAAAAGACTCAAATAAAGATTGGGATGGCACAAGGTACATTCTCCCATTTCAAAAATAATGCAAATCATGTTGAGGTAATCTATTCTTTTAGCGAAATAATGATTAAAAACCAATCAACTAGAAAGAGAAAATATTTGTTGGAGATATATAACCCTCTAGATAATAATATTATAAAGCAAATTAAAGTGCATCTCAATGAAAATTAAGTCATTTCTTGATTTTCATTAATTATTGTTAAAAAAATTCATAAAAAACTTATTTTATTCTATAAGTTTTGAAGGATAAAAGAACTTTTTTTTTAAGTTATATTTAGTTTTAAATACTTAACTAACTTTTTATATATATATATATATATATATATATTGAAAATTATATTTAGTTTTAAATATTTAACTAACTTAATATATATATATATATATATATATATATATATATATATATATATATATATAACCTTTTTTTATGTGATATTTCTTATTATGAAATTAAGAATTCTCGACACTATAAATAAATAAGAATTCTAAAACAATAATAATTCAGTTATGAAAATTTAAAATTTTATGAAATAATCAATATTATTGAATAATCAATTTTTTTAATGATTGAAAAGACACATATAATTTTAATAAACAAAATTTTTTCTTAAAAATATTGGAAATTTCACCTCTTTTTTAAAATAGAGAAATCAAACTAATATAGTTAAAATACATACCTAAAATATAAATAATGTTATCTCATGAACACAGGATTTTACTATTGCATTAACAATGTTAGTCTTGAATGGGAGAAAATGTTATTACATTTGATTAATGCCTTACATTGAATATCCAAATTTATCCAAATTGAGAAAACTATTATAATCTAAATTAAAAGTGTATTTCACATGTTTTGTAAAATAGACTTATGTCAATTCAATAAATGTCTAAGGGCACATCCAAACAAATGATAAACTTTTTTGATCTAAAATTTTTCAGTTTCATTTAACATCGCATCCAAAATAAATGACAAAAATGGTTGGGATTGGAATTACAATCTAGGTTGGGATTTGAATTACAAGGATGGAGATTTAAATGATAAAAATCAATGCCATTAAATATTTACATTTTAATAGGAAACATACTTGGTTTTGTATACTCATTGCAATGTCCATATACTAATATATTTTGGTACGTATTCTAACATACAAGGAATCAAAGTCCATGTCGAGATAATTTATGAGATCAAATAGAAAATGTATCAGAAAGTTCTAGGAGAATGTTTCATATAAAGATGAATCATTAGTCTCATTGAATGCATGGGATTCGTCGACCCCAATAGGGGGAGGAGGGTGTGCATTTGTACTTATGTTATTAGGATAATGTGTTGGTTTCTCAGTACCACCCTGCATTGCACTAAATCCATTTATCTTACTTGAAATACCCAAAGAATCTTCTTTTTCTTTGATATTTCCTTTTTAATCACCTAGATTTGCAAATGAAAATGACCACATAATGATGTGACATACAAAGGGTTATTTTTCCCATTAGTTTTCAAAAAATAAAAATCAATATCTACAACCATCAAATTCATACAATTCTCAAACAAAGCTTATTCTATTGAATCCGACCCACATATTTTCCACTAGGATTGCGTTTGTATATGATGACAAAATATCCACATTCAAAAAAACGTGATTTAACAAATTCTCCCACAATTCATTAAGAAAGGAAATCATATCACGCATAATCATGATAGGAAAATTGAGTTAAACATTTCATGTATAATGTGAGAAAAAATCCAATTTACTTAGAAACTTCATAAATAAATGAAACATAAATTATAAATTTATATAAACTTATATAGATTATAAATGTAAATTATAAATTTATATAAACTTATATAGATTATAAATGTATTTATAATTTGATATATATGTGACAAAATATAGATCATAATTTCATTGAAAAACTAATCCATTTATTAATTATCTCCTTTTCAAATAAAAAGAACACAAATCTTAATCCATAATTGATAAACCATTTCATTTATTCCTCATTTCCTTTGTGGTACCTCAAAGTATTGTCAACTATGACAATGATAATGATAAATATTAAACTATTTTTCTCATATGTTTGTATGTGTGTGTATTAGTGCATATGTGCACGTGCGTGTGTGTAGATACAAAAATTCATTGAAAAGCCAACATATATTTACATTAACTTAAAGGAAGAAAGGAGTTTAAAACATATATTTACATTAACTTAAAGGAAGAAAGGAGTTTAAAACATATATTTACATTAACTTAAAGGAAGAAAGGAGTTTAAAAATATTAAAGTGTGAATTTCCATAGAATTTTAGTGAATTTGGGTTAGAAAAGATTTATAAATCAACCATTTAATGCAGTGAGATATACGTACATACCAGTATTATCCAAGATGCACATTTGACTTTCAAGTTGTTTTACCAAACCTAAAGTTATGCCATCACGGGAAACATTGTTTTAATTCAACTTATAGAATATGTCATTCAGCAATATGAGAAGTTTTTAGTTCAATAAATTTGAATACCCTTTTGACTTTTCAAAAAAAATAAAGTAAAACAAGTAGAACTATATGTGAATGTCCATGTTCCTAAGGTATTCATGTCCATCATTGGCATCAACATTCTATCTCGGTCACTCAATTTTGGACGATGGGCTCTGGTTTCTTTCTACATAAAGCAATTTAGAAGAATAAATTGCATGGTTTTAGTCTCATGTTAATTCAAGTATCTAATAACATCGTTCCTTATAATTTTGTATTAATATTCTAACTAAACAATCCAAATTAGCCTTCACGTGTTGTAAAATACTATTAGTGCATGATCCACACAAAGGGTATAATGGCTTGAAATATGTGAAGTAAAACATACACATTCATATCTAGTGAGAAAAAGTAGTATGATGTATGTGTGAAAAAGTAGTATGATGCATGTGTCTATGATGGTCCAACTTACGAGGACTACACTAAAAAATTTACATAATTTATATAATGTGTTTAATAGTTGGATTTTGTAGTCACCCATTTGGTCATTGATAGTTGACCTTGATTATAACTGTATTCTTTGAGGGAATTTGGTTGTGAATGACCCGGTTATGTGTGGATTCAGTCCTAAATTATGTGCCATCTTATTCTCTAAGGGGATTCGATTTCAAATGACCTAGTTATGTGTGGAACTAGTAATTTTTATAAAGGATAATTGCTTGGAAACTGTATATTGTGCTATTTGATGATGAGTTCACGTGATTATGTTAGGATTTCAATGTTGATCCAAAGTTCCTGTGATTATACTATGATTTCGACGTTGATCAAAAATGCTTATGTAATCTTATTATAGTTTCAATTGTGATTGAAATGCTTATATGATTTTATCATGATTCAATAGTGATTGAATGCATATGCAAAGTGTAAATGATGTCAATAATAAATAAATATTAATGGTTGCTTATGATTATTTCTATCATGTACTCCAATGGGTTGTTGAGTGTGATAGGAAAGGTAGTTACATGTGACATGAGTGGCATCGATACCCCATGGACTAGGGATGAGTTGGGTAGCATTGATAGGTGATGTCAATCTAATATTTATGATTTTTTTTAATTCTTGTTATTAAGATTCGATGCACATTATTTTGATGTGCAAGTGTTGGATTGCAATTGCCAATTTGTACTTGACATCATGTAACGGGGATTAACAATGATACGATTTTAGACTAGCAAGTTTTCGCTGTGGTGATATTTATATAGAATGAGAGAATATCTAGTTCATCAGATGCATGCGTCGTGACTGTAGGACATGGGTATGTCACTCACGAGGAAATTTCTAGGGGCATGCATTAAGGACCCGACCTTATTCCCTAGGAACCACTAGTTCCTAAACAGGGCAGGCAGATTGAGTCAACATGGGCTTAATCATCACACCATATCCTCACTTGAGGTAAGTGTTTGAAAGGCATGCGGGGAGCATGGAACCTTTGATATACCTAGTTGTGACGAGAATACAATTTGGTTAAGTGAATTAACTATTAATCGGGGGAATAATAAAATATCCCAAAATGGATTAGAAGATATTCTAGTAAATTAATATATGATTTTTAATATTGATTAATCAATTTATTAATAAAGACGGGAGAAAATACATTCAGTTAACTAAAAATAAAAGTATTGAACAAATCATATTAAGAGAAAATTAAGGAAACTTAACGAAATCAAATCTTAGCTAAAATTAAAGGAATATAGAAAAAGCTAAGATAACTAAGACTAGTGGGTGAATAAAAATTAAAAAGAATGAAAATAATACAGAAAGTCATGCATGTGAATGCATCGATTTATAGAGGTTATTAAGAGGAAAAAAGGGCATAAATCTATTATCTTTCTCCTACCGTAGTTTTTTTTGTGGGGGGGAAGGATAGCTTGAGTTGTTGCTATTGTCATAGGTGACTTTTGGAGGGTGTGGTTCACTTCGATATCAAAGGAATTGGGAACCACACAGTAGGAAGCTAGTATCAAAGTTCATTGCTAGTTGTGTATCATCAAGCATGTCACAGCTCGAGGGTCCTTGGGGAAGAATAATACCAATTTGGTATATTAGGGTGGAATCTGGTGGACCATTTGCGATTTGAAATTTGATGGTGGGACTCATGGTGGATCTTCAGCAATGAAAACAATCTTCAACATTCCACAACAAGCAGATAAGGTCAATCCAATTTTTTATTTAATGTTTTATGTTATTTCTTTTGAATGAAATATTGCTTAAATGAGAAAATTAATTAAGTAGATCCATTGATTGAGTTGTAGAAAAAATTTACTTGTTACAACTTTACAGTCACTATTTAAAAAAAAATATTGCATGTTTATTTAGTAGATTCAATAGACTTCCTTGGAGGGGTGTTACATGTCATGTTATATGGAATCTAATACTTTCCATATTAGAAGGACCAAAGGAGTCTCTAGGTATGATTAACCTTGATACCTTCTAGAATCTAGGGACCAGAGGAAGTGAGGAAAGCCTATTAAGGGTTCAACCATTATAAGGTTTATTATAAGGTTTATTTAATGTGGATCAAATAATATACCTAGCATACCCTCAAAGCAAGGCAAAGGAAGGGTGGATTTTTTGTAAAAGAGGAGTAGAACATTTTTTGGGATACTGCGTTGCATTGCTACTAGCAATTTTATTTCATGCAACCCATTATGTTCTACATTGCATTGCATTTCTAGTACATTTCTTATGAAATTACTTTCAAAACCCACACACCTTAAAATATTTTGTAATATATTTAGAGGTTTAATGGTGAAGAGCATGTTTTTCTTCCCAAGAAGTTATAGGTTCAAATCCATATGGGGAAGGGTATGTAATCCTATGTAGAATATATAGAAGTTACATCGTTGCACATAAGGGGGTTCCTTGTCCCACAAACAAGGAGGTCTCATACACTAAGAAAATAATAGAAGTCCACTATGTTATATCAAAAGAAGTTGCATTTACTGTAATGATTTCGTTGTTCAAATATCAAAACCATTTTATGATGATAGGTTTAAAGATGATTTTATTTTAACTATTAAAAAATAAAATAAAAATATACATTTTCTTAGAACAAAAGTTGTGAGAAGCCTAGTCCAAATTTTTTTAATAATTAAAAAAAAAAATTGCTTTTCTAAAATTAGTAAAAATTATTATTTATAGCAATTTGAACCAATGCATAAAAATGAGTAGGGAATAGAATTAGTTTGATAGGTTATCGACATCATGAATTGAAATCCCAACTATTTTGAATAATAAAATTCACATTTAAAAAAAAAAACTTTAAGATTAAAAATGTTGGGTGTTTCCTTGTACAAGTGCATAAATTCATTTTACATCATAGTCAACCACTTAATTAATCACTTAATACTAAACATAAAATTTTAATTAAGTAATATCTCTACCTCCAAATTAGTGTATTTCTTAAAATTTTCATATCTTAACCAAAATTTCAATGCGAATAATGTTATTCAGATGAGAAAATGCTACATGTATCAACTGGATCTATTTTGCGTATTGGCATGCATAGTTTGGATTTTCTATAACCGATTTATTTGAGAAGAAGCTAGAGAGTTCTTCTCCAATCTTTTGGCTTTTGTAAAATACGTCCTTTTCCCTTGGAAACCAACAACATAAGTTACCACTTTTAGAGATTTTCAACATATTGTTTTAGCAACATTAAGCATTGGTGTCCTATGAATTCTTAGCTCCTAAATCGTAAACCTCTTGCAATTCATTGCTTACCTTTATCGTCTCGATATTCACAAGTGTTGGTGTCCTCTGGATTCTTAGCTCACACCTCATAAACCTCTTGCAATTCATTGGAAATGATTACCTTTTGCCTCTCAAATGGTCTTCACTTTCTACTTGCCATATTTAGGATTTGCATGATTTATTTCTCTAGTTGAAATGAATAATTTTGTGTTAAGTTAAATCAATCCCACCAAAAATTCATAGTGTTAATTTAAATCTGCAACTCCTTGGTCTAGTCATATAGTGCATATTTAAAGGCAATAACAATGTTTCCATGCCAATACTATAGATGAAAAAAAGCATTAACATCAAGATAGGGACCAATGATAACCTTTTACTGTACAAGTGGAAGCCTTGATGCTAAATCCTAGTAAAGAAGTCAACGAGACCATTAAGAATGACACTCTTTGTTGAGTGTGGAGAGAAATTCAAGGATAAAATTATCATTATCACAGGGTGAATCACCACAATGTCTCATACGAATGAACCATAATTAACAATAATATAGACATCCAAACTTATATATTTATCATTTGTGAAATCTAACGCACGGTAGGGACCCACTTCTAGGAGAAAACAAATAATTTTTTTATCAGATCTTAGATATCTCGAGTTTTCTTATCTAGGTATTTTTAATAATAAAGAAAAGGTATCTAACTAATTATTTTATAATCTCTCACAACATTCATTTACATATCAAGAGCATATAATTCTTATATGTCTACTCTTATAGTTAAATTTTTCATCAATACATAAGTAAAGTTTTCATCAATACATAAGTAAGAAGGTTCCTTATTAATAACTTATTCAATAGCTTTATAAAAATACATAAACACATCACTATTTATAAAGTTCTATACTTATAGAATAATCCATTAATTGAAAATATATATACAAACGTTGAGAGGGATCAAATCTCCCGAGGTGTAAACCTCTTCTTGAAAAGCTCCTTGAGTGCAATAGGTGAGCAACCTAATCATAAGCTCTAAAGTCTCTAGTTTAAGTCTCATATTTACTTTTTACTTTGTATTCTTCCTTTTTGTTTATGACCACATAATATTTATTACTTTTTACTTTGTATTATGATTTTTTGTTTACTTTGTATTATTTTGTTAGTAGACAAACACTCTTAAGTCTCATATTTACTTTTTACTTTGTATTAAAAGAAAAAAGTAAAGTCTCTAGTTTAAGTCTCATATTTACTTTTTACTTTGTATTATTCTTTTTTGTTTATGGCCGACATAATATTTACCACCTAATCCTAAGCTCTAAAGTCTCTAGTTTAAGTCTCATATTTACTTTTACTTTATATTATTCTTTTTTGTTTATGGCCGACATAATATTTATTACATTTTACTTTGTATTATTCTTTTTTTGTTTACTTTCTATTATTTTGTTACTCGACAAACTCAAATTCGACAAACACTCGACTCACAAGATCTCCCCCATATTAGGATGTAGAACGCTTCTCGACGCAACAATAAAATGATGTTATCTTTTCCCTACTAAATTGATAAGTAAATATCGTATAACAAAATCTCAACCAGATATGAAAAAATGTAAATAAGAAGGATTTAATTCCACATCCATAAATAACATGCTTTCCATTCCTATTATGACCATATTCGTGTACACATAACTAACATGCAAGCCATACATATTAGGACCATATTCCCGTACCCAATTATATTGAAATAATGAGACAATAACTAAGGATAAATTAATAATCAATTAATTGACTTCCACATTATTTAAGTGACTGATATCATACCAATAGAATTAAGTAATAATCATGTCCCAACTTAACAATATCCGTCTAATTGATATTCGAGCGAAGTGGGCTAGAGTCAAATCTCAACAAGTGATAATAACCAAAGTTAACTTAATATCCAAATAAAATTCTTTCATATTATTTAAATAAATAAAACCATAGCAATGGGAAATTAATAATCATGTACAAACTTAAGTAATGCTTATCTAACTGATATTTCTTCCAAGAAACTAAAGCTAATCAAAACACGTGAAGCACGCCATTATCCTGCCGAATCAATAAGGGATTCTCCAATTGTTCACGCTGCATTCGTTAGTGCTCACCTAAATAATAAAATAACATGCAGATATTTATACATTTTACAAAGGTAAGTCTAGGCAGAGGTCGATACATCCTTAGTGATGTATATCTACTCTATTGGTTCAACGCAGGTTTAACTTCGAGGTGTAGCAGAGTGATGGAAGACTACGATTGCAGGGGATCTCACTATGTGGAATGAAGTGACTTATGTCCACCAGTTTTTAAACTATAAAGTCTCGATCTAACGCTGCTAACTAGCGTAGATACGAATTAATGGAGGTCTCTTACCATAGATAGATAGAACCGAAAATAAATGAGAGTATAACATTTTTAATAAGATGATTTCCATTCAACAGAGATGGAACACATACGGAAATCATCTCGCTTAAGGAAAAAATGCTTATTTTCTTAATTATTTAATTATATTTACCTCATGCAGCCATGTGTCTATTTCTCAAGAGAGTGCACCTACATTCTTTGATTTACTCAAGTATGTCTCCTGATGCTCCAATCTAAGTTTCTATTTTTGTGGATGCATGTGGAGTTGGCTAGATGATAATGTCTAGTCTATCATTTTCTCCTAAAACAATTATTCCCCATTATTTAATTACTAATATTCATTTCATGAGAAAATAGTCTAAATGCAAACTTATATGTTTAATGCATAACTATTCATCATTTGTTTTCATTTTGGGTTTAGGTACTACATCGTCGGGTTCTTTCGACCATCAATTTATTTTTACCATCTAGGTACCACATCGTCGGGTCCTTTCATTAATGCTTATTTGTTTCATTTGATTTGCAGGAACTTCATGTAGCGATTTAGAATTCGTTACCTTCAATCATCCGACTACACTCTATTGGAGACTAATGGCGCTGAGGAGTAATTATGTTCTTACTGCATGCCCGTCAACCTCGTACATGACCAATTCCATCATGGTCAACTTCGTACGGCTTCACGCTTCCTCAAGTAAGAGGATAAGGGATTTTTAACTCATGCGTGGATTCTGTAGGAAGTCGACACTGTCGTCGTTCTTCCGTATGTGATTTATTTGTACTCTACAACCCATTTATTTCCTTTGTGAGTCAGTTGGTTATGATAATTACCTGCTGCTGCACATATACTCAAAGTACCCATCAGTAGTATTGCTCATCATAATTCATCAATATCCATCATGTAAATCATTCCATAATCATAATCGTCATTCATTTCATAATTCTTCTAATCATTAAGAAAAACATGCATTTCATTCATTCACATCATATATTTCATAGAATAGCTAATCAATAAGTAGAGCATGCATTCATTCATTACTTTTAAGCAGAATATCAGTTTTATAAGTGTCATTCATTTCATTGTTTTCATTTAAATCATTTTTTTTCATGCACATCATTCTCGATTATTCAACATAAATATTCAAAGGACCATGTGTTTTTCAATTATTCAACGAGTTCCCTCAAAGTCTACAGTCATTCTAGGGGCATTACATACACCCTTTCTTATTTAGAACTTCGTCCCGAAGTTCAGAACAAATATGGAAAACTACGACGCATCTCAACTGCGTCCTCCCAAGTCATAGAGCTAGGACTATAATTGTCCCACTACACCTTGAATTGATCTATCAAATGGTGTCTAAGCTGTCGTGTTCGCTGGTTCAAAACCTGGATCAGCTCAACCATCATGACCCCATTGTACGTAATCTACACATTATTCATATCAATAACATGTGAAGCATCGGGAACATAGTGACGTAAAATGGAAACATGAAAGACATTGTGAATTCTACTAAAATATGGCGTCAATTCAAAACGATAGGAAACTGGTCTTATCCGTTCCAAAATCAGAAAGGGTCATATGAACCTAGGGGATAAATTGGATCCCTTCCCAAACTTAATCGAACTCTTCTGTATTTTCACTCGCAGAAACACTTTATCCCCCGTCTCATAAATTCAGTCAATTCTATGTGCATCCGCATAGCTTTTCTGTCGGTCTTGTGCTTCTTTGAGTTAAGAATGAATGGTCACCTTCTGTTCCTCCATTTCTAGTATTATTCCAGGACCAATCAATGCTCTATCTTCCAACCAATCCCAACTCAATGGTGTTCTACAGGGTGATCCATAAAAGAGTTCAAAAGGTGCCATCTGTATGGAGCTCTGGTAGCTATTGTTGTCGAAAAATTCTACCAATGGTAAGTATTCTTCCCACCCCTTCTGTTGATACATCACATACTTTCTTAACATATCTTCTACCACCTGATTTACTCTTTCAGTCTCTCCATCCGTCTGAGGGTGGTAGGAAGTACTGAATTTAAGTTGTGTGCCTAAGGCTTCCTAGAAACTTGTCCAAAATCTTCCAATGAATACAGAACCTCCATCAGAAATAATCTTCTTAGGTATTCCATGCATTTGTACAATTTCATTGATGAATACTCTTGCAATCTCAAGATCTTGGTAAGTATTTTTGATAGGTAAGAAATGTGCACTCTTGATAAGAGTGTCTACTACCACAAGCATGGAGTCATGTCTTCGGTTGGTTAGTGGTAGGCCAACTATAAATTCCATATATATGACTTCCCATTTAGAGTCCAGGATTGCATGGGGTTGTAACAATCCTGCCGGGTGTCAGTGTTCCGCTTTCACCAATTGGAATTCCATGCATTTTGCCACAAGGTTCACTACATCATTCTTCATTCCTTGGAAAAATAATAAAGGTATTAAATCCACATACATCTTTTTGACTCCGGTATGTGTTCGGTAAAAAGATCGACGAACTTCTAATAATATAAATCCTCGGAGTTTCTCGTTCTCCAGTACATAAATGAAGTTGTTATATCTCAACAATTCGTCGGTGTCCAAAGCGTATCCTTCATACTTGGGAACCCTCATCTGTTCATCTTGGAGCATTAGTGAGGCCAAAGGGCATGAACAAAAACTCATAATGGCCATCATGTGTGTGGAAAGCTGTTTTAGGAATATCATCCTCATGAACCCGAATTTGATGATACCCAGAACGAAGATCCAACTTGGAGAAAAAGTGAGCCCCATGAAGCTCATCAAGAAGCTCATCAAAAACAGGAATTGGAAACTTATCCTTGATGGTGAGGTGATTAAGTGCTCGGAGGTCAATGCAGAGGCGCCATGATCCATCTTTTTTGCGGACAAGAATAACTGGAGAATAAAAGGAACTAGTGCTTGGGCGAATAATACCTTGCTTCAATAAGTCTCGAACGAGCATTTCAATCTCCGTTTTTTGGTGAAATGGGTAGCGATAGGGCCTGATTTTGGGAGGAACGCTGCCAGGAAGGAGATGAATACAATGGTCTTTTGGCTTGGAAGATGGTAATCCCATTGGTTCAGCAAAGACACCTGTATATCAATCCAGAATTTGTTGTAGATCCAAAGGAGTAGTGGAGACCGTTGATGGTTGCATCTGGATGGAATGGATCTGAGCGATGACACCATGTGAATTCTTCTTAAGGAGTTTTTCCATGCGATGTGAACTCATGATGCTGAGAGAAACTGGTTGTAATCCTATCAATGTGTGTTTGTGTCCATTGAGGGAAAACTACATCCAAATTTCGGCAAAATCCCATAAGATAGGGCCGAGTGTGCGTAGCCATAGAGCACCCAAAACCACATCACATCCGCCTAAGGGCAAGGCAAACATGTCAGAGTGCAAGGTATAATCTCCCATAGAGATACACACATTTAGACATTTCCATTTGCAAGGTAAGGTCCCCCCATTGGCAACCATGAATTCAAAGTTGGAGCAAGGACGGATAAAACAATGAGCTTGTTTGGCGATGCGAGGGTCAATGAAATTATGAGTGCTACCTGAATCAATGAGGATTGTAAGAGGAAGCTTCTTGAAGTAACCCCTGACCCGCATTGTTTGGGGGGTGGTGATTCCAGCTAAAGCATGGAGAGATATCTCTGGCTGGTCATCCTGAGACGGAGGATCAATAGGCGGTTCCTGAATATCGACCGGAGCATCCAGTGTTTCTGGATCTTCATCACCCATTTTCAGAGGCAGGCGGAGACTCCACATCTAGGAGATAGAGCTTTTGCTGAACACATCTATGTCCCCGAGTGAATTTCTCATCACAATTATAGCAAAGCCCCTTTTCTCTACGTTCTTGCATCTCTGTTTCAGACAAACGCTTGATAGGAGTCGGTCGAGGAGCCTACGGTATAGGTGGTCGCTAAGAACCCATATTTCGGAAGGGAACAAAAGTGGGCTTGGAGCGTTGTTGGGCTGCAATCTTGTCTTCTTCCAACTTAGCCAACCCTAGTGCTTCCATCATTGTGTTGGGACAGAACATTTTGACCTCAGAGCATATGGCATCCTTTAGACCACTGATTAAAACAACTCCGGTAAAATTCATCAGACAATCCTTTGGTGTGGTTAGCTAGATTCTCAAACTCGGTTTGATACTCTCTCACAGTGCCAGTTTGGCGAAGTTTAGTGAGGGCTCCTGTGAAGTCATCAAAAGCACTAGGACCAAATCGCTGCAAAAGGAGCTAGCAAATGTCTGGCCAGTTGGGCTTTGGATGCGCTTTGATGTACCAACGGTACCATTGAAGAGCTTCCTGTTCCAAATGAAAGGATGCCAATGGAACTTTGTTGACATCAAAAGTATTATGCAAACTGAAATACTGTTCTGCACGATAGATCCATCCAGTTGGATCGGTACCATTGAAGCGAGGAAAATCAAGCTTTGGACCACGGAAATTGCTGGAAGAAGAGAACCCATTGTCTGTTGAAGACTCGGACTGCTGTTTGTTGTTCATAGCTGAATGTTCAAGATGGAGACCGAGAAATTTTTCATCTAGATCCTGGAGTTTGGCTTGGATGGCTGCAAGTGCTTCCTCCATGGTTTTTGCTCCTGCACGGGTGACAAGCATAACCAGGATTTTTTTTTTTTTGACTCGGTAGGAAAACAAAAATAGGAACTACTTCAGTAAGGGAAAATTTGGATTTGGTAAAAAATCAGAAGGGTAATTGGGGTTTGACTAGGTTTTGGACACTGTTGGAGAGACAGGGAAGCAAAAATGAGGATTTCAGAAGCAGGGTGAAAGAATGGGAAAATTTGGCAGAGGGGAACAGAGAAGCAGAATTCAGAAAGGAACTCTGGGGGAAAATTTGAAGGTGATTGGGTGAAATCTGAGGGAGTTATGACAAACCCTAAAAATAGACAAATGTGGGATTTCGGGCTGTAGGAAGGGGAATTGAGGATAAGGTTCTCAGGAATGAAATATGCAAAATGGAATGACAAGGGTTCCCTGAAAATTTAAAGGGAAACAGAGGTAAAACAAGGGAGATATGGAGAAAAAACTTTTTTTTTTTTCAAACTGGAGCGACTACGGCTCGGATTTTTTTTTTTACAGACTGGAGCGGCTACAGCTTGGAAGGAATTTGGAACAACGTCGAACGGCAAGATCTGTAACGGCTTGCAAAATGGATCTGAAACGGCGCAGCAGTGATCGACAATAGTTCAGCTAAAAGTAGATTTGGACCCCAGGTATGTGCGGCTTCCTAATAGTTCAGGGTTTTCACTCGGCCACCAATGCTGTCTGACGGCTTGCGTATTGGGGAAGTACCCCTCACTCCACGGCTCGGGTAAAACTGATAACCGCTTTTCCACAAATGACAGCTCTTGGTTTACCTCACGGGTGGGAACTAGTCAATCAGGTAGGGGTCGTTGCCATTTTCGCTGGCAGGTCCTTTCAATGGGCTAGCTACTTTGGGGTTCCTGTGGTACTCCTCACAATGAGTTTTAGGGCTTATGCCCAAGTACTTCCCACAGTTAAGCAGATAGGGATTATTCCCAAATCCGAACCTGCAACAGATGCGAAAAAAAATTTGGCAGAAATTTCACCCAGCGAGCCCAAGAAAGTGCTTTGATACCAGATGTGATGCACCTGCAACAATTACTTAATAAAAATATGCGAAATAGCAGAATGACAGAACTCAGAATCACTTTTATATTGATCACAGGCCACCTCGAGGGGGCAACCTCCTATGAGCAAGCTCAATACAAATAACTTCACGGTGCCTTCATAGGTCTCAACACACACTTATATACTAATTCTAGGCGCCAATACTATGGTTCGAAACCATGGGCCGTTACAAACTATGGATCAACAATACTACGGGCAACTTACAAAGCATGTGCGCCAACAACAATAACACAACTATTGATCAACAAATACTACGGTACGACTTATAAATCATATGCGTCCAACAACAACATACTAACAAAGTAAAGACATGGGTTCCTAACAAAGATCATTTGTAACTTTCTTTATTTTGCATAATAAACTGCCTCAAGTAGCTATTTGGTTAGGGCCATGTAGTGTTCCCATTTCGAGGGTTTAAACCATGTGAAAACAACGGTGTGTTGATCTATGATATATTTGTGTGAACGGTTGCACTAAGTGTTCGGTCTGCTAGAATTATCATGTGTAGTCGAACATGGTATCAGAGCCTTTCTGAAGAGTTGCGTCCATTGGTGATCTAGATCTTGAACCGATATTGTGGAAGCTTTGAAAGGGTTTCTGGTTCTGAAATTTATGTGCATTTTTGGGCTGTGAAGAGGTGTTTCATTGTGTCTAGAGCGTTGTTTCCAGTGGGGACCAATTTTTTGTTTCATCAAAAAAGGATTATTTTTTCCTTAAGTTACTTGCATTTCATCAGATCTAGCAGTATATTGTTACAGTGATGTTTTTTTATTCAAAATAATTTCTCATTTTCTTTTCAGATCTACTCTTTTTTGTTTTGTTTTAGGTTGTTTCCTTCTCTTTCTGCATATGATATTTTCCCTATGCCTTGTATGATCTCGACAAATATGAAACAAAAGAAAAAGGGTTTTCTTTAATACATACGCTCTTTTCCATGCACTTTTTGCACCCATGACAAATAGGAAACAATGAGAAAAAATATACATTATGGGAAAGATAACAAGGTCTAATCTCAAATTCGAGGCATATTATTTTTTTATTATTTTTTTTTCGGTTTATGTGAAGCAATTTTTAGTCAGAAAGGTCTTTTTTTGGAAAGCACGAAGTTCGAGACAAAAGAGTAAAAACCAACCTTCCTTATTTCCATCTTTTATGTACCTTTTAATATTAGCTCACTTGGTTAAAAGTTGCTTTATTAAAAATAAGAGATCTTAATTTCAAGTCTTCTTGTTAGTTACTTTTCTAAAACTGCATGTAATTTCTATTTTTAAGTTACGTTATTGTAAAAGTGCATCTCCCTTAAATTATAGAAGTGAGTCACTTAAAGTGTTTTAGTTTTTTGCATGTAATATTTAAAGTAGCATTATTGTAAAAGTGAAACTCCACTTATTTTACAAAAGTGGTTCACATAAAGCAACATTATTGTAAAGTGGGTTTAAGCTGTTAAGCTTGGGAATAGGGGGAGGTATTTTTTTCAGTTGGGTCAATAATTTTCCTACCTTCTATCTGTTGGGATCACCTGCAACTATTTTTTCAATCAAGCATAACTTCCTCATTCAGAGTCAGTTTTCAGTGTCATTTTTTTAAACAGCATGGTTTTTCGAGATATTTGCATCCATAACATTGGTTTATATTTTTTATGACCTTAATGTTACAATATGGTCTCACCATGTGATATTCTACTTACTAGTTCCAACTACTTCTCATGGAAATATAGTATGGAGGATGTCCTACGAAGTAGAGTAATTTATCGAATTACCTCAAGGAAAGAAACAGAGTCCATTGATGCTGATAAGAAAATAAAATGGGCCAATAAATTTGATGAATCTCATGGATTGATTGGTATGTCAGTCTCTATTGATTTATGATTCCACATATCTGTAATTGATGAACTAGATAAAGCTTGGGAAAATTGGAATCTATGTTTCGTAAACACAATGAGATTCGAGGTAACTAGCTAGAAAATGAGTTGATTTCCTTAAATGCAACTTATTTTATGTGCATTCAATATTATCTATCTAAGTACAAAAATCTTAGACTCTTATGTGTAGAATGAAAAATTAAAAGAGAAGACGAACAATGCATTTATAATGCTCTTTCCAAAATTGGACCTGCATATTTTGTTTTTATATCTACATTTTACTCCATGAAAGAATCCTTGGATCCAACTAGATATAAAGAGCCTACTCTTGAATCCTTTTTTGATTCTTTGATTAGAGTGCAGAATAAGCTCATACATTTTGGAGTGATTAGCAATGCAGATACATCTAAGAAAGCCTTGATGGCACAATAGAAAGAGAAGTCCAAGCATCCCAAAAAGAAAAATATTTGCAATAATAAGCCAAACAAGAGTCCCAAACCCTCTTAGCTAGCTTATTATTGCAATAACAAACCAAAAGGTAAGAAGACTATGCGTCATTGAAAATTTTGTGGGAAACATAATAATGATGAAAGTAAATGTTTCAAGAATATGGAAGCCTTGGAAGCAACAATGAATCAACACCACATCATCCTTGCTTCATCTACATAATCTTCATCTCACGAACATGCACTTTGTGCTTCTTGTTTTTTTCTATAATGAATCTTCATCTTCTACTTTGAATGAGTGGTTCATTGATTTTGGAGTATCTTATCATATGACTAGGGATACAACCATATTTTCTACTATGCATGAATGTAACACCATACAAATATTTGTTGGTGATGATAGATCTCTTAATGTTGTAGGATTTGGAATAGTTGGAGTAGATAATGGATAGTTTAGTGATGTACTATGTATTCCAATAATTTTCTATAATTTTTTGTCAGTCTATCAAATAACTCATTTTGGTGAAGGTAAAAATGTAATGTTTACACCTCACCAAATTGTAATCAAGTATTTTAAATATCCTAAGAATGTCCTAGCCACTGAAATTGTTGATGATATTAGCAGGTTGTGCAAGTTTAACAACTTTGGGTCATCACTTTTTCCCTGATTTTTTGTTGCTCATAGTGATGACTTCAACAAAATTTGGAATGAGCAATTTGGTTAGTTAAATTATCGCTCATTGTAACAACTATGTAAACAAGATATGGTGATAGATCTTTCGATGGTATCTTGCAGGTATTGTGTTTTTTCTGGTTTTGTACTCCGAAAACATCATTGGGATAGTTGTGACAAACATGCCTCTTGGAATTCCTCGACCCCCTTAGATCTTGTGCATAGTGACTTGTGTGGTCCTCTTCCATCTGCTTCCTTTCCTGGTTTCAAATATTTCTTAACTTCCATTGATGATTACTCTAGATGCACTTGGGTTTATTTCTTAAAACTTAAGAGTGAAGTATTTAACATGTTCTTGACCTACATGGCCCTTTTTGAAAAACAATCTGGTCATCAAATTCTTAAGTTAAGATATGATAATGGGGTTTGAGAATATGTTAACAACAAGTTGACTACTTTATGCACTGAATAAGGAATCCAACAAAAACACATTTTTCCATATACACCACAGAAAAATGGGGTAGTTGAATCGAAGAAAAACAATTTAAGATAAATGGATAATTGTATGCTTCAAGCTAAGGGACTAAGTATTCAATTTTGGGTTGAAGCCATAAATTGTGCAAATTACAAGATATCACATTGGAGGAAGCATGGAGTAAAATTAAACTAGATGTAAGTCACTTCTGTGTGTTTGGTAGTGAAGCATGGGATCATATTCTTGATGAAAAAAGAAAAGCATTGAATCCTAAAAGTGAAAATTACATATTTGTTGGATATTCTGAAAATGTAAAAGGTTGTAGACTTCTTTAACCACATTATCATGATATAATAATTAGAATAGATGTAAAATTTGATGAAATACTCTTGGCCTGCGAGCCTCAATCGACATTTGTGCCATCTATGGCCTGCAAGCCTAATTCAACGCGTGTTCCTTCTTCTAATCCCAACTTCCTTGATAGCAGTCCAATTCCAGTTTCCAATGATGATAGTGAGAATGAAAATCCACCTCCGCCTTCTCATTTTCCTCTAGTACAACCACTTCCTCTATGCATCTATTCAGCATGCGAAGTAGCTGGTGATCTTGTCGGTGATCCTAGAGACCAATGACGAACATGTTCTCAGTTCTAGTGAGCCTCTTCTCTTTTGGCTAAAGTTTCAAATAATAATGATATAAGGAATTTCATGGAAGATTCAGAGAATCTAGATTGGGATGCAGTTATCGATGAAAAATATCATTCCTTAATGGTGAATGATACTTGGGATCTTTCCCCTCTTCCCAAAAAACGAAAACTTGTCAGATTTAGATGGGTCTACAGAATTAAGTATGCCTCATACAAAAGTGTTGAAAGGCTTAAGGCAAGGTTATTTTCCAAAGGTTTTTCAAAGTTGAAGTAATTGACTACAATGAAACCTTTTCACTTGTCGCCAAAATGAAATCCATCCGCCTTGTTATTTCCCTTGCAGCCTTACATAAATGGGAGGTCCATCAAATGGATGTCAAGTCTGCTTTCTTGCATGGGTATTTGCATGAGAAAATTTAGATGTAAAAACATCCTGGATATGTTTAGAATGACTCTAGTATTGTATGTCACCTTAAGAAATCCCTATATGGCTTTAAGAAAGCTCCTCGAGCTTGGTATGCCAAAACAGATAACTTTCTCCTTGACACTCGTTTTTCTAGATGTCATTTTGATCCCAATGTCTATACCAAGAAAGTAGGAAACAACATCATCATGCTTTTTCTTTATGTTGATGATATTATTCTTATTGGTAGAGACCCTAATATTTTAGCCCATGTGAAATCCATTCTTAAGCTAAAATTTGAAATGTTGGAATTAGTACATTTGCATTATTTTATTGGCCTCTAAGTCTTGCAAACCAAAGAAGGAATCTTTCTTTATCAGTATAAGTATGCTTGTGACCTTCTTCGTCGCTTTCACATGGAATATTGTAAACCATCACCCTATCCCTTCCATTCTGGAGTGAAACTTTCTGCCACTTGCACTTCACCCGAAGTTGATGCCACCCTATATCGTCAGTTTGTTGGTAGTCTCTTATACTTGACTCATACCTGTCCTGATTTTTCGTTTTTCGTTGGTCGTATTTCTCGCTATATGAAAATGCTCCATGAAATTCATAGGAAAAAAAAAAAAATAATACTTCTATATATTCGAGCTACAATTTAGTTTGGGATTCATTATAGTTCAGGGGGGACTCCTTTGTTGGTTGGTTTCACTGATTCAGATTGGGTTGGAAATCCTGGTGATTGGAAGTCTACTATAGGTTATGTCGTCAATATTGGTTCTAGACCTATCAATTGGGATTGAAAGAAACAACAAGAACTTTCTCTCTATTTGCCAAAAGCAGAGTATTGTGCAGCTGTAAATGCAAGTCAAGAAGCTTTATGGCTTCGATAGATCCTTTAAGATTTTGGATTCCAGCAGCAGCATCGGACTCCCTTTTGGTGTGACATTCAAAGTGGCATCAAGTTTTCCAAAAATCCAGTTCAACATCAACACAGCAAAGACGTTGAGATACATATGCACTTCATAATAAATCTTGTTCATGATCGCGTTCTTGAAGTGCTCTTTTTCCTTACAGATGATCACGTTGCAGACATCTTCCCCAATCTCTTACAAGAGAATTTTTTTCTAAACTTTGATCTATGTTAGGAGTTCAGGAACTTGTCATTAAGGGGGGATAGGATCTAATTCCTCCTTCCTTCACCTAATAGTGTCACTTTTGTAAATACTTCAATCATATCTCAAGTTGTTCTTAATGGCGGATGTTAGGATATTTAGACACTTAGGATTTAGTTAAGATCAACCTGTTATAATATATCCGTTAGGAAAAGTGTGTTTCTATAGTATGATTTAGTATGCATTTGTAAATATCTAATCCGACATTCATAATATGTTCTAGACATAGAGTGATCTGATGGTTAAACTTATCTTTGATCATAACTACATTTGATATGTGGCTTAACACACAATTGGTCCATGCTATCTATTTAAAGAGCATGGACAATCACTTACTAGTTGATAGATTATGAGAATCTCATTTGTAACTTTCTTTCTTTTTCATAATAAACTACCTCATATAGCTATTTGTATAGGTCCATGGATTGTTTCCCTTTCGAGGGTTTAAACCAGGTGAAACATTAGTTTGTTGATCTATTATCTGTTTGCATGAGTGACTGATCTAGGTGTTTAGTCTTTTGGAATTATCCTATGTAATCTAACAGATGGAAACAAAATTAGGTATGATGATGATGGTACTTTTTAAAATAATTTTGAGCACATATTGGATGATTGAACCATTAAGTTCCCACTAAAATAAGTAGTATGCAATGTTGAAGGGGATTAAATTCCTAAGCTTTCATTCCATGGAAGAGATTGATCTCCAAACACTATATTTCCAAAACAATTGTCATTTATTTAATAGTGGAGGTTATATAAAACTTTAAAATAATAACAGTAACAAATTCACTGTGATCTGATGAGGAGTATACTCTTGTAATACCCCAATTTTGACCCTTATGATATATTGGCTTCTAATGTAAATATTGTATACATGCGTTGTATGTGTCCCTAGTGTGGAGGTCAAGGCCAAGGACCTACTAGTGTATGTTCGTATTTTATTTAAAACAAACAAGTATTTAATATTTTGATACCCATGTGCTATTAAGCCATGGAATATTGTAAATTGATGTAAATGTTAATATTTCAATAAAATACCAAAAACTGGCTATGGGAGCAACGAAGGAGAAGGATCCATGTGTATCCACTAGGGAGTGGTGAGGGGGTTGTGGGGATGAACCATATGCTTCCAAATGTCATTGTGAGAACCCATTTGACTTTCCTTGATGACATTTATTCTGTTGTAAGGAAGTAGTTGAAGTTTTCAATCCATGGCTTCAATGGAGCATGGGCAGCCCAGAAAGTCGTATTTGTAGGTATGGGATCTTTTTTCTTGTACCACAAGTCACTCTACCTCATGGGAGTTGCTTCTTCCTCATTTCCATTCCAGTGTGAAAGAACCCAACATCATTTTCCATCCAAAAAAAAATTCCCAACAGTGAGCAAAACTAGAAATCGCAACTTTGGAAGAACCCACGTTTTGAAGAGCCAAAAATGCCTAGATTTAGTATTTGACAGTGAAATCCAATGGGGGATCCATAGATATGAACCTTGGGGTGAATTTTAGAGTATTGGATACCTCGAAATCCACAGGAAAACCCTTGGTGCTATATGTGATCCTCCACTTCTTGAACCTTAGCTTTCGCTTTCAAGGATGATGTGATGGTCTGAGGAGGACAATAGCCATAAATGGTGATTTTTTTATGAAGTGTAACATACCCAAATTTTTCCGAGTTAGTAATTTTGTTTTTCCTTTCCAATAATAATTGACAACGGATAAGTTGAAATGATTCATCTAACCAATTCATATTAACTCATATTTCTTTGAGTTACCATTGTATGGAATGAACATGAAACATGACGCCATGTGAACCCTAGGTAATGATACTTGTAGATTACCTACCTTATCCTAATTTTCATTTCATACCTTTAATTTCATTAGCCATGAGCACAACAGAAATAAAGCGGCTAACTAACATACCTAATTCAACCCACATCAATAACATTACCTTGATCATCTCCATGAAATTCCTAGTTATTAATGGTAAAATGAGTCTAAAGTAATAACCACATCAATAGGACTATTACATGATCAACCTTTATAATGATGGAACACATAAGATGCACATAAAAAGGATCAACCTAAATACCAATGAAACACATCAATGAAAAACACAATATCAAGAAGAATACACACATAAGAGACACATCAAAGAGAAAACTTTTTTAAGGTGGTTCACCCAATCTAGGGCTACATCCACAAAACGTCGCATCATATATTATTCATCAAGAAGTGGTTTACATCTACAACACAATTTTTGCATTCATCAATTTCCACTTTATCCAAGCCTCTCGAATATCGATCATTTTAAGACATTCAACGCTACATCAAGCTATTACAGAGATCTATTCTCGTGTAGAAATTTTAAGATAGTTCAACTCAGGTAATACATATGTGCACTAAGTCTAATTTGGTAGAAAACCACTCTAAACTAATATGCATGCATACATCCCCTTGAACATAGATCTAAAAAGAAAACCGAGGCCATGCCCAAATTTCAAACTATCACCCACAACGTTTATAATAGTTAACTCAGATCTCTCGGATGTGATATATATAAGATCAATTAGACATATATAAATTCGATTATGCAATTAAGAGTAAAGCCAGAAAGTACACCATTGTAATACTTACTAGCAAGCCATATTAATAATTAATATGGCTTATACACGCCGATCGGTGTATATCAACCATGGACACACATTTAAATGTGGTTGATATACGTCGATCGGTGTATATAAGCCATATTAATTATTAATATGGCTTGCTAGTTGACGGTCGGCCTGCTGGTTAGGTTTTGTGAATTATTATTATTATTATTATTATTGTTATTATTAAAAACAATATTATGACCACACAATTAATAATATTAATTAAATAATAACAAATATGATAATTAAATATAATGACTATGGTTGACCTCGGTTGACCATTCTTAGCTATGGTAGACATTGGTTGACCATGGTTGACTATGGTTGAACATAGTTGACATTGGATGTTCATGGTTGAACATAGTTGATCATGGTTGAATGTAGTTGACCATGGTTGACTTCAGTTGACTTTAGTCGACTTTGTTAACCATGTTTGATTATAGTCAACTATGGTTGAATTTGTTTGACCATGGTTGGTATTGGTTGACCATGGTGGACTTTATTTGACTTTGGTTAACTATGGTTAATTTTGGTTGACCATCATACACCATGGTTGTCTATGGTTGAATTTTGTTAACCATGGTAGACTTTGCTTGACCATGGTTAACTATGGTAGACCATGCTTGACCATTGTTGACCATGGTTGACCTTCGTTGACTTTGGTTGTCAATGGTTAACTCTATTTGATACTGGATGATTTTGGTCGACCACGATTGATGATGGTCGACCATGGTTGGCCATGTTGAATTTGGTTGATCATTATTTAACATGGTTGACCATGGTTGACTTTGGTTGACCATGGATGACCATAGTTCACCATGGGTGACTATGGTTGTCTAAAGCTGAATTTTGTTGACCATGGTTGACTTTGGATGACCATGGTTAACCATGGCTAACTTTGGTTAAACATGGTTGACTATGGTTGAATATGGTTCATCATGGCTCGCTCTAATTGACGATGGTTGACTTTGGTTGACCATGGATAACCATGGTTGACTATGGTAGATAATGGTTAACCATGTTTGACCATAGTTGACTATGGTTTATCCTAGTTGACCATGGTTGAATATGTTTGATAATGGTTGAATTTGGATGTCCATGGTTGAACATGGTTGAATTTGGTTGACCATCATTCACTATGATTAACCATGGTTTACCCAAGCTGTCTTTGGTTGACTATGCATGATTATGGTTGACAATGGTTAATAATCTTTGACCAAGTTTGACCATAGTTGAATTTGGTTGACCATTGTTTAACATGGTAGACCATGGTTGACTTTGGTTGAACATGGGTGAACATGGTTGACCATGGGAAACTATGGTTGACTATAGTTGACTTTGGCTGAACATGGTTTACCATGGCTAATTATGCTTGACCATGGTTTACCATGGCTAATGGTGGTTGACCATGGTTGACTTTGGTTGACCATGGTCGACTTTGGTTGACCATGGTTAACCACAGTTGAATATGGTTGACAATGGTCGACGATGCTTGACCATGGTTAACTATGGTTGACTATCACTGACTATAGTTTCCCATGGTTTCCATGGTTGACTATGGATGACCATGGTTGATTATAGTTGACCATGGTTTACTATAGTTGCCCATGATTGGTAATGGTTGACTTCGATTGATTTTAATATCATATGGTTGACTTATTCGTTTCATCATGGGTGACACTGAGGGTTGACTTTAAAATCATATGGTTGATAATAATTCCACTATTGTATCACAGTTGTTGAATTTGATTGAGTATGGTTGGTTATCATTGACTTTGTTTAACAATGGTTTATTTTACTTGAACATAGTTGACAATGGTTGAATATGGTTGACTTTGGTTAACCATGTTTGACCATGTTTGACTATGACTAAACATGGTTGAATTTGGTTGACCATAGTTGACATTGGTTGACTTTGGTTAACCGTGGTCGACTTTGGTTTACTATGGCTCACTTTGGTTGACCATGGTTGACTTTTTTATTGGCTTTTGCTTAACCATGGTTGACATTAGCTAACCATGGTTGACCATGGTTGAATTTGGTTTACTTTGGTTGACAAAGGTTGACCAAGCTGAATTTGTTTGACCTTGGTTGACGTCTGGTTGACCATGGTTTACTTCGGTTGACTTTGGTTGACCATGGTCTACCATGGCTAACCATGGATAATGATGGATGACTTTGGTTGATTTTTGTTGATTATGGTCATGGCTGACCATGGTTGACTTTGGTTGATTTATGGTTGATTTTTGTTGACTATGGTTGACCATGGTTTACTTTGGTTGACCATGGCTAAATTTGGTTGACCATGGTTGACTTTATTTGACCATGGTTTACTTTGGTCAACCATGGTTTACTTTGGTTGACCATGGTCGACTTTTTGTTTGACCATAGTTGACTTCTTATTGACCATGGTCGACGTTGGTTGGCCATGGCTGACCATGTTTGACTATGACTAATCATGGTTGACTTTGGTTGACCTTGGTTGACTCTGGTTTACTATGGATGACTTTGGTTGAGCATGGTTGAATTTGGTTTACTTTGATTTATTTTTTGTTGACTTTCGTTAACCATGGTTGACTTTAGTTGACCATGGTTGACTTTAGATGAAAATGGTTGACTCTAGTTAAATATGGTTGAATATGGTTCACTTTTTTTTACCATGGTTGATATTAGTTGACCATGGTTGAATTTGTCTGACCATGGATGACTTTGGTGGAATTTGGCTTACCATGGTTGACGTTAGTTGACTTTGTTTATCCTTTAGTTTACCATGGTTGACGTTAGTTGACCTTTAGTTAACTTTGTTTGGCTATGGTTGACCATGGTAATCCATGGTTGACTTTAGTTGATCATGGGTGACTTTTGGTTGACTATGGTTGACCATGGTTAACTATGGTTGACCATGGATAACTATGGTAGAACATGGTTGGCAATTCTTGACTTTAGTTGACCATGGTTGACCTTCGTTGACTTTGGTTGACCATGGTTGAATTTGGTGAACCATGGTTGAATTTTGGTTGGTCATGGTTGACTTTGGTCGACAATAGTTGATTATCATCGACTTTGGTTAACCATGGTTGACTTTGGTTATGGTCAACCATGAAAAACCATAGTAAACAATGGTCAACCATGTTTAGCCAATGTCAACCATTGTGAACATAATGAACCACAGTAAACCATGGTCAACCAAAGTCAACCACGGTTAACCAAAATCACCCATGGTCAGCTAAAGTCAATTGACTTTGGCTAACCATGGTTGAATTTTGTTTTTGTCAACCATGAAAAATCATAGTGAACAATGGTCAACCATAGTCAACCATGTTCAACAAAATTCAACTATGTTTAACCAATGTCAACCATAGTGAACCATAGTAAACCATGGTCAACCAAAGTCAACCATGGTTAACCAAAATCACCCATGGTCAACCATAGTCAACCAAATTCAACCATGGTTAGCCAAAGTCAAATGGTCAACCAAAGACAGCCATGGTCAACTATAGCCTACGAACGTCAACCAAAGTCAACTATAGCTACAGATGACCATGGGTGGCTTTGGTTGACAATGGTTCACTTTGGTTTACCATGGTTAACTTTGGTTGACCATGGTTGACCAAAGTCAACCATGGTCGACTTTGTTTTACAATAGTTAACATTGGTTGAATTTTGGTTGACCATGGTTGACTTTGGTTTACCATGGTTAACTTTGGTTGACTTTTGGTTGACCATGGTCGACTTTCGTTTACAATGGTTAACTTTGGTTGAGCATGAATGACTATGGATGACTTTGGTTTACTTTGGCTAACTTTGGTTCACCATGGTTGACTTTGGTTGTTCATCGTTGACTATGGTTGTTTATCGTTGACATTGGACTTTGGTTGACTATGTTTAACTTTGGCTAACCATGGTTGATTTTTGGTTGATAATGGTTGACTTTGGCTAATCATGGTTGACTTTGGATTTTCATGGTTGACTTTGGTAGACTTTTGGTTGGTCGTGGTTGACTTTGGTTGACCATGGTTGACTTTGGTTCACCATGATTTAGTATGCTTGACCATGGTTATTCATGGTTGACCATGGTTGATTATTGACTATGTATGACTATAGTCAATGATGGTTGAGAATGATCAACTATGGTTGACCATTGTTTTCCATGGCCGAATATGGTTCATTACATTTTTTCATGAATCAGCATGGTTGTGAAGAGTTTACTATGTTTGAGTATGGTTGAAATGTTATATATATCGATGGTATGTCACATTTGCGTGGTCATCTAAACTTATGTTTAGGTTCAAAATATTGAATTCTTTATATTTACTTATGTTACTTATATATATGATTTAAAATAACATACACATTTATTATGATTTTTAGATAATTTTTTATACAAATTTATATACTATATTTTTTCTAAACTACGTTAGGATATTAGCTTTGAATTGAAAATTGAAATCTCTTTTAGTACCATCAAATTAAATTATTCTTAGTTCAAACACATATAGGCTTATTGAAATGTGATATTGCATGTTTCAACGTAAATATGAATTACTCTTAATATAATTTAAATTAATAAGATTTAAAAAACACACATATTTATAAAAAAAAATTATGTTCACATATATTTTTATAATCAATGATCTTGATTTAATTAACTTAATATATAGCTAAAATTAATTTAAAAAAAGAAAAGTAAAAACCAAAGTCATAATCATAATGCTATATAAAGCCTAAGTATGAAGCCAACTATGTGATATGTAAAAAATCAAACTCTCTTCATCTTCACCTAAACCATGTACATTGTCAATTAAGAAATGAAACTCTCCTGACCTTCACCTAAACCATGTACATTTTCAAAACAAAAACTCATATCACCATGCCTTGATGCAATTTAAGTGATGGCCCACCTTAATTTTTGTATGGATTCCACTTGATTCAAATTGGTTGAAAAATTACTTAAATGCTAAGATATCCATGTCCATTTTTATGCTATACATAAAATATTATGGTGAGTTATTTATTTGTTCATATCTTATATATTATGGTGAGTTATTTATGTTATATATAAAATATATGATTTAATAGAATAGCATTCATCGCTTTGTGTGTATTATATGGAAGCTAACTTTGAATGTCAAATTACAACATTTATTGCCAAATTATCACGTCAGAGATTTTTAATATATTAAAATATAAATGACAACAATTAAAAACACGTTAGGAATTATTCCATTGTTTTTCTCTCTCTGTCGCATGCGTTTGTAATGGAGGAAATAAATATGTTGAATGGATTGGAGGACATAAATACGTTGAATAGATTTTTCCATTGGTTTTGTTTTTTTTCTTGCTATTTGTTAATTAAACTAATCCTCCATTTAATTATTTGGTGAACACAAGAAATACAGTGTGCTGTATCATAGTCGAAATCAAATTCAAAGTTGAAGGTCGATCTCGAAATTGAAATGAGGGAATTAAAGTAGAAGTCAAAATTATTTATTTCTTAAAAGAAAATTACAATATTTATTTTAAATTTCTGTCAACCTAAACTTTGAAAGCATCTTTCTTCTCATTTGGTACTGAACTTTCCCTTCCCAATGTACTTCTCCCCGCCTCAAAATGGTTACTGAATAATGGTGGATGAATATTAGTTCAAAGTGTTTTTTCACATGTTTAATATTATTTTAAAGTGTTTTTTTACATTATTTTGAATTAAAACGTGTTAATTATATTTAAATTTTAATTGATATAAAAGTAGAAAAAATGAACATTTCCTCTTGTAAAGGAAAGTTATTGTTCTTTATATTGTAATAAAGATTTATATTGTTGTTTAGTATTTGTTTTCTAATGACTAAACCAAACAAGTCTTATATTTAATAAATTGGTGATGGTGCTTTGTTATTGTTTTTCTTGATTATCGTGTTTTTTTTCTGCATTCTATTTAACTCAAATTCATTTTTGCATAGAGTTTGCTAATTGTCTAAATGAGCATGTTGAAGGTTTAAAAAATGTTGAAAGATCACAAATAAGAACAATAACTTATATTAAAACATGTAAAATTGTCAAAAACCTTGATTTTATGAAAAATTGCAAATTCAGGAATATATTTTCTTAGAACAAAGTGGACGAAATTCAAATTCAAAACATGTGTGGACCCGAAGAACTTCAGTGCACGCAGTTACGCGTCTTTTCTACGAGTAAGGAAATTGATATAGTTATTTCTAGGGGAGGTTTGTTAAAAACAAACAAAAAAACATATCATTTTTAATTTTTTAAGAGATAAAATTCTTGAAGATATAAAATTTTAAGAGATAAGACTCAATTCATTTTTACACAGAGTCTGCTAGTTGTCTAAATGAGCATGTTGAAGGTTTAAAAAATGTTGAAACATCACAAATAAGAACAAGAACTTATATTAAAACATGTCAAAATGTCAAAAACCTTGATTCTACGAAAAATTGCAGATTCTGGAATATATTTTCTTAGAACAAAGTGGATTAAATTCAAATGCAAGACATGTGTAGACCCGGAGAACTTCAGTGCACACACTTACGCGTCTTTTCTACGAGTAAGGAAATTGATATAGTTATTTCTAGGGGAGGTTTGTTATATATATATATATATATATGTATATATATATATATATATCATTTTTAATTTTTTTAAGAAATAAATTTTTTAAAGATATAATTTTTTAAGAGATAAGACTCAATTCATTTTTGCACAGAGTCTGCTAATTGTCTAATTAAATGAGCATGTTGAAGGTTTCAAAAATGTTGAAACATTTTTACAATTGAATTGAGTCTTAATATTAAGCACCATGTAAAAGATAAGACCAATGTATCAATATTGACTTGTATACAATGAGATCAATTACAAAAGAAATCCAAAGCATTTATATTATGTGATAAGAAAGTAGACGCCCAACTGATAGTGATAGCCTAGCCTTCATAGGTACAGAACCATTTGATGCAGATGATTGGGAAACAAATTTCGATTTCTCATGGTATCAACTTAGCCAATTCGGAAAGCTTCATCTTGGATTTCTGGAAGCTTTAGGTCTTGCAAACCGTTCAGAAAAATCTGAGATCTTGCATAGTTATCCCGACACCGTATGCCTATCAGAAAAAGTTGAGATCTTGAGTAAGTTTAAATTGAAATGGATTCTGAGATTGAATTCGTAGAACCCGACCATAGTATCTGCAAAAAATAAATGGATCTAGCGCTGCTATTGTATTGAGGAGGTTAATCTACAATATTACCCATGTTACACATTCAAAACAAACTCCCTATGTTTACATTTGGAAAGTAATTCTTAAGTGATTAAAAATTTACAATTTGAAATAAATTCTGTACAACATTTAAACAACATGGTAAATGAGTATCAGTTGATAATCGATTTCATTCTACTAATTATGCATCTGTTGGTCATCGAATAGATTTTAATCTATTGATCGATACCTTTATTAATAATAAAAAAAAAACATGATAATCTCAATCCAAAATTGGTCCAGGATTTAACTCTTCATGTATCAACATAATCGAAATATATTCAATTTAACACATACGGCAGATCGACATATCCAAAATAGGTCCAGGACTCGATCGGCAGATCCGATCTAAAGGTAGTACATAGATTTATCTGAGATTTGTAAATCGTTGGCCATCAAATCTAAGATTACCCATCAATACATGCATTGCATCGATAAAGAATATCAGTCGATACAAACCGTTTGATGCAGATTTATACATTATTTCGAATAAAGTACATAAAGTATAAACCTAACACTGTAGTTTGATATCCCCAAGATCACTTTCCAGTTCATACATAAATACATAATAAATCCACAATATTTTAATCACTCCAATTACATAGTTGTGAATACTCATAATATAAAATTTTGCAAAGGATCAAGAGGGGATTTTATTCAACATCCAACTCCGTTCTCCAACATCCATAGTAAATGCTCGAAGAGCACCGCTTCACATGGCATTGAGAAGCCGTCCATGCCAAATACAGTGATCCCCAGGCCCTGAAAAACAAATACTCCACAAAGGGGATAATCTAAATCCAAAACGCAGGCAAACTTTCATTGTTTTCGATCGGAATTGCTGAAGACGACGAGAATCCAACAGAGTTCCGGTTGGATCTAAAATAAATTTTAATGTCCATCAAAACTGTGGTAGCCATAGCCTGATAAAGAAATTATTGATCACACTTTTCTAGATTCAGGTAGTGGTTCGTACGACCAAACTTTCTGTAGAAGGGGATCTGTTACCCAGTGTTACCTTAAATTCTACGCACCTATTTACACAGAAATTTACATACTAAGAAATTTCAAGATTCAAAGTGTGGTTTGTGCGGTTTAAGCTTTCAAGAAATCTGTGCGCAGCTGTACTACACAGTCAAGATTTAATAGTAAAGAAATCGTGAAGTAGCGTTGGTACCTCCTTTTGTTTCTTTCTTGGTGGGTGTTGTTGAAGCTGCGTCTGCGTCTTCTGCTGATGCTGGTCTGTGTCTGAGTCTTCTGCTGTCTGCGTCTTCTGCTGTTGGTCGTGTGCTTGTTGTAGGAACTCATAATGGAGGGTAGGATATATTAGGATAGCGGTACAGATTGGGTTGTCCAGCGTTACAGATTGGGGTGTCTAGCGGTCATCCAGGGCAGTGGATCAGTGTGGGGGAGTGGAGCGCTATAGGTAACCGAGTATGGGGGAGTGGAGCTGAGCGGACGGAGCATCAAATCAGTGTGGAGCAGTGGAGGGCTGCGGGTAATGGTCGTGGGGGAGTGTAGTTGAGGGACGATCTAATTCCAACGGTATTTGTAAATATTTTAATAAATTATTTCAAACAGTATGCGTCGTTTGAATTTAAAGCTGCGCATGAGTTAACACAGTAAATCTGAGTGCTTCATCAATGCACCAAACGAAGCATATTCTTCTATCATTAAAATCTAACTGTTGAATATTAAAAATACAATAAATCACCCACCCCCAACCACCCCAAAAGTTGAAAGAATATGCCTATCGGCGTAATTATCTACCTAAATACTGTGTCAAGTATCCATTGCACAGATTATTTAAATCAGACTCTTGTCGGATGACTGGTGTAGATATTACTACCATGAGAACCTGGGTTGGAATCGTTAACTAAAATTATGTCCAACAAGAAATAATACGAAATACACATAGTTCGATGTAAAGCGAGAAAAGGTGTATACCAAGGTTATTATCATTACAATACCTCTATCATACATTACGTGGGGATTTAACTCAAGACTCTATCAAGCCATTAGAGTCAGAGATGGCTAGGCTCATAATGGGCCATTAAACACAGAGATTATTTCCGGGATTGATCTATTAAGCTTTCCCTAAGTCATGATGTTGGAACGTAATATATATAACATATATTTTTACCGAAATTAAACGAAATTGTAACAGCATCCATTAATAATTATATATTCAGCAGGAATAAAAAGAAATCTTAGCAGCAATATGATAGGAGATCGTGGGATCTATTTAAATCGTGGTAGAATAAAAACATAATCATGGCAACATAAAAACATAAAAGCATCAAAATGATACAGGGATCCTCACAAAAAATATATCATAGGAACATAATACTCCTGATAGATATCCATCGTGGTAGTATATACAACATAACATACAACTGGAAAAGATGATCCAGCCAGGGTGGAATCTCTCCATTGAGAGGTCACATGTCTTGCTCCCAATACTGTTTATATACAGACAAAATCAAAACAAAACGCAAACACTCATCCATCCAGGGTCAATCCTCTCCATTGAGAGATCACCCATCTTGCTCCTGATACTGTATATATGTAGACATCAATAAAAACCAAAACGAATACAATCAAATCCAGCCATTGAATATTACATCGAATATAGGTATTAAGTTTAAAATATATATGCAACAATCGAATATTAAGACTGCTCCCCAACTGCAAACAAAACTTTCTATCAGAGAACTGGGTTCTGAGGACTATTCCAACTTCTTCTGCAAGGATAATGACAGAAAATACTATGGGCGATTATCCCCTTGTTGCTCAGTTAACCGGACTAGCAATATAAAGAAAGGAATCAATACCGAAATATAATATGGTAAGTACTAATTAAATTAGACAAAAATAAATACCAGTTTAATTACTAAAAGGGAAAGACGAATTCTCAGAATCCCATCAATATCATCGATCTGAAAAAGGAGACAATATCTGTGGTATAATACTTCATTTGCAGAAATAACCTTATCAAAACAACAAAATTAAACACTGAAAAGCATCCACATAAGCAGACACTGATCGATATATTCGATATGAAAACAAACAATAGAGATTGATTATGTGGGGTAAATACCTTATTCGTAGAAGTATAATACCATCATATATCTAAGTAACTGCACGCTCAGATTAGCACCAATTACTGAAATGCATATGCATTCAGATAGCGACCCTGGATCGTATACCACTCTATTTTGTAAACAAAAATACAGGAATCATTTACATGGACAAGAACTCCTAGTATTAGGTTATGAGGGGGACAAAACTATTCCACATAATATACAGGGTCATCTACATGCTGCCACTCCCATTCGACTGCCTATTACAGCAATTTTCATAGCAGAAGGATCCATTCAACCCATCCAATATGACCTATGCATACAGAGACTTTATTTTCTCCACGTCTCCCTTCGGTCACAATTTATCTAATGTATCCAATAACAAACTCCATCGGAGTTTTCCACAATTAAAACTTCGGGATCAAGATCTATAAATTCATCCTTCCCATTCCCTACTGATATTACATACAACAGGGCCTTTTTAATGACTAAGAGCTCGGATCCCTCCTCAGAAAGGCCACTCCTACCATACAAATAGTTCTTCACTCCAATGATGAGGCCCTACTCTTTATTTTATTTTTTTCAAGGAGGTCACCTCTTACTATTGAAAAACAGACACGAATACTCAAGCAAATAAAACAGGAAACAATCCAACTCAAAAGGAACTGTGATGCTCTCCCCAAGAGGTCACATGCCCTTCTCTTATATAATCAAGGTTCTTTGGTTGGCTTGGAGACTCCGCTTCATTTTGGAGAATTTTCCAGCCAAGTGGAGGTTTCTTGGTAGCACGTTAGGAAATGAGAATGCCAAGTGGTAGGTTTCGATCAGGACTCGGCTTCCTCTCTTTAGTGGTAGAGGCCAACCACAATCCCATCATATTAGGTTGGTGCCCCCCATCACTAGATCAGGTCGAGGCATTTTACATCTAACTCAACTTTGACTCTACACTTTTATAACATTATATAAATTCACAAATGAATATATACGTACAATGTAATATATCCAATTATATAGGCCTTTCTAAACATTTCCACCATGTTACCTCATTAAAAGGCTTTAGGAACTTCAATCAAGGGGTGCATCCTTCTCGACTTAATCTATATGCTTAATTTATTTATATAAAAAGGAACTCAAGGGATATTCTCCCCTTGCATAAATTCATTTTCATATATAATATGTTAGATTATCTCATAGTATAGCTCATAATCAAGTATACTAATGTTTACCAAATATTCGATAAATACATAATATTTTTATATGTTTTCATCATATAGATCTTTAAGAAATACCTTGTACACATATATTTCTATATGATAGACTACCAAGTTATCATAAATTATTTCGTGATAAGTCTCATAAGTCCACTATTGCTTTATATATTTGTATGTTTATTTTATTCAAGATATTACTTCTAGTTGTTTGTGATCACAACTATATTTATCTCTCTCTCTATATATAACACACACACATATATAAATACATACCTTTAATATGTTAAATCTTGTATCTTTCTTTATGGGTAGATTTTTAGCAATCATTTAGTTTATCTAGTGAAATTAATTAGCTTAAGCTAAATACTCGATTGTTGGTTTTGGCGACGATCTTAACCTTAGCTCCCCTTAGTGAATTTGGTTGTCGTTGTCTAATTGTGTCACCGCTCTTAATCTCCTAAGCTTACACTTTATGACTTTAGGAGTTTAAACCACATACTTACAAGGTTTACTAGTGGGGCCTTGGCCTTGAGATCCTCACCAGTAAACACGTACAATAAATAATTGTATTTACAAAATAATAAGGTTTAAAGGAGAGATGTTACATGTAGCATGTAAAGATGTGTTGTATCACCATTCTGCTAAGGAAAACCACATGACCATTTTGTATGTTTACCATTTGTAAAACAACAAATTCCCTTTTGGGAATTTATTCACAGTCCTAGTTTTCCCATTATATTGAGGATGGTAAGAAGATTTATGAGGCATTTGGGTGCGCAAACAAGAAAATATTTCCTTCCAAATATTACTAGTGAAAATTACATATCTATCACTTAAATAAATCTTGGGGATTTAATGTTTCTTCTCAAAATTTTCCATGAATGATAAAAATATTGTAGTTTCTTTAAAAGGATGTGCGTGTGTGTGTGTGTGTGTGTGTGTGTGTGTGTGTGGGAGAGAGAGAGAGAGAGAGAGAGAGAGAGAGAGAATATTGGCATCGTTTGTGAGTCAATAGACTACTACCATGCTGATAGTATTTTCTTCTAACTTTGATAGACATGTGATAAAATCTATTGAGTCCTCTTCCCAATGTTGAATTGGTATGAATAATGGTTGTAGAAGACCCAATGTCTTGATTTTCTCTCCCTTATTCTATTGGAAAACAAAACACTCTACCAAAATATTTTGAACATCAATTATAAGACCTTCCCAGAAAAAATACCTCTTGATCTTGTGGTATATTTTCAATAACCTTGAAACTCCTCCTATATAATACGTGTGTAATTTAGAAAGGACCTTTTGTTAGTGTTGATAATTCTTACATAAATATAGGTGATTTTGTACCATAGTCAATAATTCTTCCCTACAAATTCATCTAATAAAATAGGATCCTCTTATACTTGTTGAATTATAAAGCATGTCGTTTGAGCATATTTCCATTTTTCCTTGCATTTTCCACCCAATCAAATTGCATAATGTAAATAGCACAAAGTAATCCCTTTGCCTCATCTTATTTTCTTGAAACAACATTTTCCATAACATTTTGTTTCCTTTATATATATATATATATATATCTTATTATGTAATTAAAAAAATATATACAAAATACTACATTTTAGAATTCTAAAATAGATAAAAAAGTAAAATTTAAAATTTTATGAAATAATCAAATATTATTGAATGATCAATTTTTTGTGTCGAGAAGGTGCATTTCTATAGCCTGTATGAGGGAGAAGTGTCTGTATGTCCCATGACAATAAAAAATAAGAAAAATAAGAAATAAGAATGCATGAATCAATGTGTTGTAGCATGTTGGAGCCCGGGTGGGGGAAGTGTATGTTTCTCTCATTAGTATAAATATAAAAAGTAAGAATGCATAAATTAGTGTGTTGTTGCATAGTGGTGAGAGGGATGTGTGTTGTAGTTTAGTGGTGAAAGGTTTGTAGATTTGAATCATGTTGGCGCGTTGTTAAACTAGAGTTAGATGGGTCTATACTAGTATATTGATTGAAAATACAACATATATATTATTATAATAAATCAAATATTTATTTAAAAAAATATTGGAAATTTCATTTCCTTTGAAAGACAAATTTTTACAGAGTGGAGAACAAAATAAACTAGTTAAAATACATACCTAAAATATGAATAATGTTAGTATATGATCAAAGAATTTTTCTATTCCATTAACAATGTTAGTTTTGAATGGGAGAAAATGTTATTACATTGCATTAATGGCTTACATTGAATATCCAAATTGAGAAAACTATTACAATCTTAATTAAAAATATATTTCACATGTTTTGTAAAATAGAGCTATGTTAGTTGAATAAATGTCTAAGGACACATCCAAACAAATGACAAACTTTAATGATTTGAAAAGTTCCACGTTCATTTAACATCACAAGCAAAATAAATGACGAAAAATTTGGATTTGAATTACAATCTAGGTTGAGTTAGGGTATTTTTTAAGGATGATAAAAGTATACTTAAATATAGTACTCTAGGTGACTATTTTGGATTAAAAATACATATATATATATATATATATATATATATTGGTAGGCGAATATTAAGTATGAAACATACAATTTACTACTAAAACTTGTAAATTTTGGTGAATATTATGAATAAAAAACATATTTTATCTAAAAATAGGCAATAATAGAGACTAAAATTGACCAAAAAGAGAATTTATTTTTTGAAAAAAAACCTAAAAATAACCAATTGACGAAATTTTGCTCCTAAAAATTTCCATGGTTGGGATTTGAATTACAATGATAAAAATCTATGCCCTTAAATATGTCCATTTTAATAGGAAACATACTTTGTTGTGTATACTCATAACCATTTCCATATATTAAGAGATTCTGGTTATTATTCCAAGTCATCGGTAGGCAAGGCATCACAGTCCAAGTCGGGAGAATTTATGAGATCATATAGCAAATATTTTGGAAATTTCCAAGAGAATGTGTCATATAAAGATGAACCATTGGCATTATTGAATTCCTGGGATGCGTTGACCTCAATAGGGGGAATAGATTGTTGTTTTTACTTCCTCCATTAAGATCATGTGTTGGTTGCTCAATGCCACCCTGCATGATTGCACTGAATCCATTTATCCCACATGAATTGCCTAATGCACCTTCATTTTCTTTGATATTTTCCCCTCTAATCACCTGAATTTATAAATAAGAATGACCCATATAATGATGTGACATACCGACGATTATATTTCCCAATAGTTTTCAAAAATAAAAAATCAATATGTACAACCATTGAAATTCATACAATTCTCAATAAAGCTTATTCTATTGAAGCCCACTCACATATTTTCCATTGGGATTGTGTTTGTATATGGTGATCAAATCTCCACATTCAAGAGAATGTGATTTCACAAATTTACCTGCAATTCATTAAGTTAATGAAATTAGATCATGCATAATGGGGATAGAAAAAATGAGTTGAACACTTCAGGTATATTGTGAAAGAAAAAGCCAACTTGTTTAGCAACTTCATAAATAAATCAAACATAGATTATAAATTGATATAAGCTTATATATATTATAAATATATTTATAATTTAATATATACATTGCTAAATATATATCACAATTTCATTGAAAAATGAATTCATTTATTAATCCCCCAAAAAAAAGAAAAATATAAATCCATAATTGACAAACCATTTCATTTGTTCATCGTTTCTTTTATTGTACCTCAAATATCGTCAACTATAATGGTGATAGTGAAACTAATTGTGAGGATTATAGATTAAACAAGATTTCCCATATGTGTGTGTGTATAGTGAAGATACACAAATTCATTTGAAAAAAAACATATATTTATGTTAACCTAGAGGAAGGAAGGAGGATACAAATCCTAAAGCTTGAATTTACATATATTTTTAGTGAATTTCGGTTAAAATAGATCTATAAATCAACCATTCAATGTAGTGAGATATACATAAATACCAATATTATCCAAAACGCACATATGATTTGAGTTGTTCTTCCAAAACCTGAAATGATGACATCACAGGAAACATTGTTTTAATTCAACTTATAGAATATGTCGTTCATGAATTTGAGAGTTTCTAATTGAAGAAATTTGAATACCATTTTAAAATATAAAGTAAAAAAGTAAACATGTATGTGAATTTCCATGTTAGTGAGGTATCCATGTCGACCATTAGCATCAACATTCTGTTTGGGTCACTAAAGTGTGGAAGATGTGCTTTGGCTTCTTTCTACACAAAGAAATTTACAAAAATAAAATTGCACATTTTTAATCTCATGTTATTTAAAGTATCTAAAAACATCCTTCCTTATATTGTTTGATTAACATTCGTAGTAAACTATCAAAATTAGCTTTCATGTGTTACAAAATATTATTAGCGGTAAATCCATACAAATCCTAGCATGGCTTGAAATATATGAAGTAAAACATGCACATTCATATTGAGTGAGAAAAATTAGTATGATGTATATGTATGTGATGCTCTAATTTATGAGTGAGTACACAAAAAAATTCCATAATTTATATGATGTACTTAGTTGGATTTTTAGCTTTTCTTTACTTTAATGATTATATTCTTTACTTAGAGGATTAAATTGTTCTCTACCCACTACATTGATGATAGCATTTTCCCTCTAATTCACACCATAAGGAAATCTACACTTTCAAACTAGTGATATAAATACAATTTCTCAACACAATATTCAATATTCATTGAAACGTTTTTACTAATTGAATACCCCATTCTTTCCTAATGATCCATGATTATACTTACAATTTATTTTAGTTTTTTAAACATTATTACTATTATATACTTGTTTTATGCTTTTCCTATAAAATATCGGTGAAATATCCACCGAGACCAAAGAGACGTGAAGAGTGGGAAAATTAGTTACAAAAATAAATAATAGTGAAGTAAATACTAGTCAACTATTGACTTTAAGAGATCTAAAACTATGAAATAAAACAAGTTAGAAACATGATGAAATTTCATGTTTCTAACTTGTGGTATTTCATAGTTAAAAACTATTTCTTACATTAAATAGTTAATTAATATTAATATTTTTAATATGATTAAAGGAAGTAAATTAATTATTCACAATTTTGCTAGATTATTCTCTTAAGTTTGCATATGGAATCTTATAAAAAGTTGACATGCTTACTAATCTTGTGAATCGCAATTCTTCCTTGATTACCCACATCAGTGTTTCTAATATTTTTTCGTAGAAGAAAGATGAGATCCTCCTTGTTTATTTCCTGCCAAAAATCAACAAGAAAAATGAGTAGAACACATTTAATGCATCTTTGTTTCTATAATATTTTTATCCCAAAATTTAGTTATTAGTATTATTCTTCATTTTCTATACTTTCAAATTTCATAATGAAAAGGAAAAAAGTCAAAGAGAGTACACACATGATCTATTTCCTTTACATCCATGTCACCATGATTGTGTTGATGTCATCGCTTCTTATCGCGAGATCCCAATCTACTAGGTGAAGAATTAAACATTATGTGTGACAGTGTGCCCATTCTTCTCCTTTCTTTTATTATCTTTTGTTTGTCTCATAATTTCGCAGAATGTTGTAGAGGTGTAATTTTAGGCCCATGGAGTCCTTCTCCCATGTGACCAATAAGGTCCATCTGTTTTTGGCTTCCATTTATTTGTCCTAAAAAAAAATATCCATTGGAGGAATTTGCTTCATTAGTAACATTTATGGATGGAATCTCATGAGACACGAATATTTTAACATCTTCAACTAAAGTTAGATGGGTTTTACAAATATTAACGTAACCACACTCTATCCCAACTAACACATTACCATAGTCTATGGGATTTGGTGATTCTGCTTTAGACTGTTGGTTAGCATGTCAATGCTCGTTCATATACATATGGTTCCATGGATCATTGGTAAATTGTTGGTACCATGGCTCACTACAACTGCTACTTGGAAAATGTTAGAATCTTTTGTTAAAGTTCATTGGTTACGACCTTATGTAAAATATGTATCAAAGAATCTGTAGAGAATAAAACCTGAATCAATCTACTTTCCAAATAAAATGTACATCTATATATCTATTGGAATATTCTCCCCCTCATTTTTCAGTTTGCATGCATCCAGTCATCATCATGGTGGACCTCCTAGCTCCTAGAGCTTGGTTATATCTCTCCATAGCATGTCTACAGCCCCCAGGGGACCTCCCACCTACCAAAAATGCCCTTCTCCATCCTTTTGTCTAGTAAGTGCGCCTTTCTTTCCTACCACATCCAATTAGGTGTATTTCTCACCTACCAGTCAGTTATCACTCAGTTCTTCCTTGATTTGAGGCTAGATTGACTCCCCCACTGATTGTTTCACTCCGATGGACTTCTAGTGATACTAGACAGCCCATTTTGACTCCAGTTAGCTCCTCATGTGCCCTCCACTGAGCCTCCTTCATTTAGTTAGTGCCTACCACACTCAGTTAAACTCAGTTAGCCACACTTGACTGATTGTTACCATTGATGACCGATACATTGACTGGATGATGAATCCACTATCATCCAAGCCACACTGTGAGTTAGGAATTCGAATTCCCTACTTGGACTATTCGAATCCTATATGATTCCATCTTCATGGCTATTGTATTCATTCACTTACATTCTTATTCATTGTATAATACTGAGATATTGTTCTATTCTACTATGTTTATGAGTGATCATTGAGTGTCTCCTTCTCTTCTTCTTTGCAACATTCTTGATAGTTGATAGTGAGTTGCTACAACTGCTAGATCTCTTGCAAATTCTTACATGGTATCAGAGTGGGAAGAAGCCATTTGAATTGTAGTAGTTGCAGCAGCAGTGGTTGCAACATTTCTTTGACCAGCTATATTTTCTAAAGGTAGTGGTCAGTCGAAGTGTAGCATTCTCCATCATCACATCTTTTATTGTTTTGCACGTTTATTCACCCATTCAAAATCTTCTTCAACTATTCGACTTTCTCTGTTCAGATGGATCTAAAGCTTACATCTTCCAACCATGTTGAGTGGAAATCCGAAATGACTCTCTTCATGAGATCAAAGAGCTTCACCCGAATACTCAACGGAATGATGGTAGAACCAACCAGTGCAGTTGAAAAGTCCAAGTACTTGGATCGGCTTGGTGAATAAATTGGTCTCCTCCTTCTCTCAATATCTGATGATCTACACTTTCATGTCATCGATCTTACATCTCCGAAAGAGGTGTGGGACAAGCTCGATTCTCTTTTTGGGCCAAAAGATAATATGGAAGCACACAAATTGGAGAATGAGCTCATATGTTTGATTCCTAGTAGCTTCGAATCTATCAATGCCTTTCTCAAGTTCAAAAGCTTGATATCATAGTTGAAAAGATATGAGATAGTGAAGGAAGATAAGCAACCTATACTTACCATTCTCTCAAAGTTGGGGGCAAACTTCTCAGTTTTTGTCTCTACTTTCAAGTCAGCTAGGCTGTCCATTCCAAAATGGAAGTTTCCCTCATTTGATGATTTCACACAATCTCTTACCCAAGAGGAAGAGAAGTTGATTTCGATGGGAATGATCAAACCCAAAATGGATTAAGACTTACAGTTGCAGAGAGAGCGAATGATATAGGAAAGCAAAAGATTTCTGGGAAGAAATATAATGGTACAAGGCCTACAAATAGTCCATACCAGTCAAGCAGAGCCTAAAAAAGGACTAATCATTTTTAGAAAAGAAGATCCAAGTGCCCTTATTGTCATAAAGCGTTTCATCCTGAGAGCTCTTACATGCAGAATACAATGGATATAGTGGCTCAGATACTTGAGAAGAACAAATTTTTTGTACCAGCATGTGCAGGAAAGAACGATCCTGGTATTGAATCTTCTGGATTCGAAGACAAAGAAGAATGTCATGCCCTCATGGAAAGTGATTCAACAGATTCTTCTTTCATTATAGATTCAAGAGCAACAAGACGCATGTCTTCTTCCAAAGATCTCTTCTCTTGTTTCGAAAGATCAGTTGGTCCTTCCGTTAGATTAAGCAACAATTCAGAAGTCTCCTCTGAAGGGATTGGAAGAATCGGCCTTGACTATGGTTTCTTTTCTGATGTACTTTATGTTCCTTCTCTTGCAGCAAACTTGCTTTCAGTATATCAAATGACTCACATTGGAGAGACCAAAAGAGTGATCTTCTCTCCAAATGAGGTAGATATACAAAACATGGTCTCAAGAGAAATCATTGCAAAAGGAGTTGCAAATCATACTTCAAAACTCTATGAGTTCTCCCACTTCTTACCTCTCTCCAAGCCATTTGCTCTCCATACTCATGCAAATGAAGAAAGCAGATTGTGGCATGAGATATTTAGATATCTAAAATACAAGCATTTACAGGACATGCAAGCTCAAAATATTGTTGAAGGTCTTCCAGATGATGAGTTTGCTTATAGGAACTATAAAGATTGCTTAAAAAGAAAAATTCCACAAAAGAAGACAAGGAAAAAGAAGGCTCTTAAAAAAGTGTGAATGCTAGATTCAGATCCAGAAGAACCTAAAGTTCTAGCAACTAAGGATTCATCTTCTATTGCTACAAAGGCCTCCACAGCTCCTATATCCACCAATATTTCACTCTCTCCCTCATATCCTTTTCTAGCTGATAGATGTTTTCTTATGATAGGAGCTAATCCAAAGACATACCTTGAAGCCTCCCAAGATCCAAGATGGGTAGATGCTATGGAAGAAGACTATCAATCTCTTCAAAGAAATAAGACTTGTGTAACATCCCGATATTTTCATAAAAAATTAAAAAAAATTCAATCGCCATTTAAAGCTAATATTTGTAAAATGCGGAAATAATAATAATTAATAGAGCAGTAGTTAATAAATGCAACATTTGGTAGGAAACAATTTAACTGCTGCGTCTTTTTGTCTTCTAGTGGTGTATCGTGTTGGCAACACGTCATGAATCTAATTAATGATTATGTCCTTTATTTATATGCTGGAATGATTGAAAATTGTGATGTATTTGGAAACAAAATTCTTCTCGACAAGTACTGACAATTTAATTTTTCTGGATGATGATGAAAGGGGTCCCACAAAGTGCCCCGAGGCTTACTTAGCTACTCGGCTAAATCATTGTACTCATCCTTCATGCGCAAATTCGTAGGCAAGGGATAGCGATAAAATTCAGAGTGTTTAATAACCATGATATTAATAAAAACTGCTCATGATTTCGATGCTACAGGCATGGTTTCCTTCCAATTATAAGATGAATTTGACTAGCTCAAAAACTGCAGATATCGTCAATCTCAGAGTGTGATTGTTATGAATGTTTTCATTAGACGTTTATGACTTCATGTGTGGTCATTCCATGAATGACTTGCGACTGTTAAAACAACTCTGTTATAATTTGACTATGACAAAATTTAACATAAGGACACATGGTCCTAAGCATACCAAAGAGCGAGTAATAAGGTGATTCTAAGTTCTCCATTACCTGGGCAATTATAATGGGGATGCATTATGCGTTAATACCCTACCATGCAATGTATGCGGTGGTTCTATGGGGAAACTATACCCTAAGGGTGTATTCATATAACTTATGATGTGAACAAAGCTTTAAGAGCTTTATAAAGAACCTTATGACGAACTTTATTAATGATTTTATATTAAGTTGGGGCAGAGTCAATCCATACCCTAGGATTGAATGCAACCAAGGTGGATATTCTTATGCTAAGAGTGTGCTCGAATTGATTAAATGGAACATATAAGACCTTACTATATGCAACCGGTGAATGTTATACACCTTGATGTAATTTATAAAGTCGATGCAATTAAACGTTGATCCATATGGTTGGCAAGTGGAATGATGGCACTGCCTAAAGCCTGCGTACGAATTCAAGGGTGTAGTAAATGATTGGGTTTGCAATTTAATTCACATGGCCACTGTGTTATGGGTAATATTACGTGCACATTGTGAAGGGTCTCCAGCATGTGAGAAGGTTCATCGACGCTAAGTTGTAACGGGCCTCCTGCCCCGATGTCAACAGAGTTGGAAACCTCGTGGCTTGGGAGGTAGATGAGTGATTTAATACTATTTCTGCCACCCTCCAACGTGGCTTAATGAAATTAGATCTCCGTCGTTGATTGTTGTGTGTTGGGATTGTGATGAACCCTAACGTAACTTATGGGATCTTGTAACGTTTTCTTGGTCATTGTTTCGGTGGTAGGGTTTTGGAGGTGAGGCCAACCGACCGAGAGGCACTTAGGGTTTTGATGTTTTTCTAGCCTTCCTTGGGCTCGATCCTGAGATCGGCAACATCCTCCAGACTATAAGTGAATGCTAGCAATGGAGGCCAAGTCTGGAGGTGAAAGGTGTGGCAATCCATAGGTTGGATGAGTGTGTCTATTGTGGCATTTTAGTAACTTGCAAGTTTGGGGTTTTGATCGGGTTGTAAGTTTCAAATGTATCACATAGTGTGGCCTTCGAGATGGGTGCTTCTCCTTCGCAGTGGATGGATGCTGGCTTCATCAAGCCTCTGTCACGACTTAGGTACAGTAAAGTTTCAAATATTTTAAGGTTTTCTTTGTTGCATGCATCGTTAATTCATGATTGATATTTAACTCAGTTAATGGTTTCTTGGCAGTAGCTCTCGGTGAATAGTAGGGTGCCAGGAAGGTTGACGGGGAGAAGAAATATAGCGAACCCACCGATAAGCTTCAACGGTATCCCTCCCTAGTGGTTCTCCTGGAATCAAACTTGATGAGAATGGTGTTGGTAGCATGCCTTCTCGGCAGTGACTTTTGTCTCGCCTGCAGCATGGGAAATCGTTACTGTTTATGTTTTGTTTGATAGTGTAGATAATGTGAATATTCCTTAAATGTATGGTCGGCCATCCTTTGGTTCGGTGAACTTGATAGGGTTTGAACCCTCGTTTTGTAAGGAATTTCACGGCATTTAATCTTTTGATGTCCGTCATTTTGGCATTCTAAGTCGATGGAAGAACAAGTGTGGAGAAGAAATGTTGACTATGCTTTTGTTTCGATAACTGAGTAGTGTAAAAAGAATGGATTTTGGATTGGAACCCTCGGTAAAAAATGAGGTGATCTGTAGGTTGCTGCCATTGTAAAGTTTAAATGGAAATGATAAATGTTTAGGGTTTAATGTCTATGTATGGTGTTTTCGAACTCTCGTTTTCGAATCTGTAATTGAAATCATGTTTAAGATGTTTATTTAAATAGTGGCTATAAGCCGAAAGTGATCTACTTGGCCTACATTGCATCTGTGCATACATGGGTTAAGCCGAGAATAGAAAGGTGTTGGTTTTGTTTGAATACAACTGTGATAATACTAAACCCTAGCTGTCGATGTTTAAAGAAAACAAGAATAATAGATCTTGATTCTACAGTTAGGTCATCTATGGTAATGAAACATTTGATTTGGCAACTGATAAATGTTTGTAAATAATAGTGTGATGAGAACAGGTCAACCCTAGTTTGGGTGTAGAGATACTGTAATATGCTCTGTCAATTCAATAATGCTATGTTTTTCTTTGCTTTTAATAACATGATATTTTGTGATGTAAATTCTGCCACATATAGTTGATAATACAGAAAACAAGAAAATGAAAGTGCATTCATCAGTTAATTTAATTGCTTATGAATATAACGGTTTTTCTATTTTAATTCTGTCTCCCTGTATTTTTCCAATTTGGACCTCTGGAGAAAATGAAAGAACAATGTTGTACTCTTTTTTTGCACAAAAATAATATAGTGATGACAAGAATTTCTATAACGATTAGTCATATTCAAATAACAAATAAAAGAATGAGTATGTGGTTAAACAGAATGCATGATATTGTTTTCTTTGAAAAAATAATTGAAGACCAGTAAACCCTAGTTGTTAACACAATGTTCATCTTCAGAAGTCAGAAAAGAACCTACTGCTATAACTAGTTTCTGGTATGTTGTTCAGCATACAGATTTGAATAGTAAAAATAATGCATGCAGAGATCTAATACATAGCTGCTAAATTATAAGATGCATGAGGAACATAAGTCTATGCATGGCTGGTCTCTTGGGTTTATATATTTAGATGCATGCTAGATTCCACTTTTAACTGAACATATTTAATGCTACCTCTCTGTAGTGAAGTACGATGCAGCTTCACGCGTGGGGAAAAATGCAAAGGAGTCATTTTATCAGTTCAACAAATTTAAATTAATTAGGATCAATATTTTACTGCTACTGATCATTAATAACATTACTAAGCCATTCTCTGAGATCATTCATGTGATTGGAAAAACACAAAAGAATATAAACTGAGTGTGATGGGAGGAACAAATCACTCAAGAAGCCTGTTCCACCCAACCTACTCCCAAGCAGCCAAGATGTCTGCCTTAGGACCCCCAAGCCTGTCCACTGATCCACCAGGAGGAAGAAGGTTCTACAGCTTAGGACCTCTACTTGCAGTAGCAAGACATTTATCCAGCCTTACAGGCTTAGTAAGCAATTGGACCAGCACCAACACCTCTGGTCTGTCCTTCTCATAATATTTGCAGAATTATACTTGCACTCTCCACAACCTCCCTATTCGAATCTCTCAGCCATCACCTGATGAGCATGAGGAATGTTTCTGCAGAAAACATTGTAAGAGCTCCCTGCTCAATTCAAATTTCCTTTTATAGGCTACCTAGGTCTTTTTGTAATTAAATGGTCATTAGTGAGCTACCTGCTCACCTCCCTCCACCTACAGGGGGAAATGCCACAAATCTAGGGGGATTTGTCCCATAACAATAGCTAATGGTAGAGTGCAAATGCTGCCATCTGTCACAATCCTTCCATTAGCTTCCATTCCTCCTAGTGGGCCAGTGGACACACTTGTAATAGCTTTCTTGAGTGTTTGTCTCCCATTTTTATTTATTAAATAATAATAATGAGTCATTACATTCATCTTTGACCTAATTGGTCATAATTACAAAACTTGTAATTATAATTTAACACAAAGTATTTTGCAAAAAGGAAAATAGGACAAAATAATTATTCTAAAAAATTGGGTAGGTGACAACTTGGGATCTTGTTTCTCTCCCACCTGGAAGGAAACTTGTCTAGTGCAAGTGGATCTACAGAACAAAGATGTATTTAGATGGAGCCTCCCACAAGTACAAGGCTAGATTGGTTGCAAGAGGGTTTTCCCAAGTTCATGGGATTGACTATTCTGAGACATTCGCTCCTATTGCTACGATGGATTCCATCTGTCTTGTTCTTGATCTTGCTACATCCAAACATTGGGAGGTGCATCATATGGATGTCAAGAGTGCCTTTCTCCATGGAGATCTAGAGGAGGAGATCTACATGAAGCAACCCAAGGTTTATATTGATAATTCTTCACTTGTTTGCAGATTTAAGAAGTCCTTGTACGGGCTTAAGCAAACCCCCTGAGCTTGGTATGCCAAGATGGATTCCTTCTTGCTTTCAGAAGAATTTCAGAGGTGCAAATAAGATTCGAATGTCTACATGAGACATGATGGTAACTCCTTGCTCCTCGTTTTCCTTTATGTTGATGATTTGTTGATTACAGGGAGCAGTTCTTCATGTATTAGATCTATCAAATCTGCCTTAGACAGATCCTTCTCCATGTCAGATTTAGGATTGTTGAAACAATTTCTTGGTCTTGAAGTCACTCAGAGTGATTTAGGAAGCAAAGTTGCTCAATCCAAATATGCTACAGATTTTCTTGATAAGTTTCAAATGAGTGAATGCAAACCAGTTGCATTCCCTTTTCTTTCAGGGATCAGCCTTGAGGATGGATCTTCTACACCTCTGGTAGATTGTTCTTTGTATCGGAAGTTGATTGGTAGTCTTTTGTTTCTTACTCATACTCAGACTGATCTATCCTATGATGTTAGTGCTGTCTCCAGATACATGCAGGAACCTCATGAGCTTCATTGGAAGGCAACAAAGAGGATTTTTCACTATGTACAAGGTACCAAGACTCATGGTCTTCACTACTCAGCTGGGTGTTCTTTGGACCTAGTTGGATATATTGATTTTGATTGGGCTGGAGATAGCTCAGATCGGAAGTCTACATCCGGTTTTGTTTTCATGATTGGATCTAGACCTATATGTTGGTCAAGCAAAAAGCAAACTACTTTGGCTCTTTCATCTGCAGAGGTAGAGTACAGAGGTGTAGAAATGCAACCACACAGTGTATTTGGTTGAGAGGCATCTTGACAGAGTTTGTGATTCTATTCAGCACTCCACCTGTCATCTATTGTGACAATCAGAGTGCCATCAGGATCTCCATGGATCCGGTTCTGAGGCAGAGAACCAAATACATTGAGATACACATGCATTACATTAGAGGATTGGTGCATGATAAGACCATTTGATTGCTCTACCTTCCGACGGAGAGCATATTGTAGATATCTTCACCAAGGCCTTCATGGTGAAGAGATTCACTTACTTTAGATCACTTCTTGGGGTAAGAGATGATATGCTACATTAGCTTCTCTATTTCAAATTGATTGTATGGGGTGACGTTTGGTCTTAGTCACCAGGGCCCTATTGTTACTGTTTCGATTATTTTCTCATAGTATAGCTTGCGGGGGGGGGTTGGAATATTCTCCCCCTCATTTTTCAATTTGCATGCATGCATGCATCTAGTCATCATCATGGTGGACCTCCTAGATCCTAGATCTTGGTTCTATCTCTCCATAGCCTGTCTATAGCCCCCAAGGGCCTCCCACCTACCAAAGGCACCCTTCTCCAGTCTTTTGTCTAGTAAGTGTGTCTTTCTTACCTACCATAGCCAATTAGGAATCTTTCTCACCTACTAGTTAGTTATCACTCAGTTCTTCCTTGATTTGAGGCTAGATTGTCTCCCCCACTGACTGTTTCACTCCGATGGACCTCTAGTGAGACTAGAAAGCCCATTTTGACTCCAATTAGCTCCTCATGCGCCCTCCACTGAGCCTCCTTCATTCAGTTAGTGCCTACCACACTCAGTTAGACTCAGTTAGTGACACTTGACTAACTGTTACCATTGATGACTAATACATTGACTGGATGATGACTCCACTATCATCCAAGCCACACTATGAGTTAGGAATTCGAATTCCCTACTTGGACTATTCGAATCCTATATGATGCCATCTTCATGGCTATTGTATTCCTTCACTTACATTCTTATTCATTGTATAATACTGAGATATTGTTCTATTCTACTATGTTTATGAGTGATCATTGAGTGTCTCCTTCTCTTCTTCTTTGCAACATTCTTGATAGTTGATTGTGAGTTGCTATAGCTGCTAGATCTCTTGCAGATTCTTACAATCTCAACGTGGCAAATAGCATATAGAGAATTTACATAATGGTAATATTCTATTTAGTAATTTTTCAAGAGTAATAACATTTAACAACTTTGTTGATAAATTCCACATAGTAATTTTCAAATGATATGCTTTACCTTTAGAAAAATTACTTGGCTTAAGTTAACTAGTTCTAGATATCTGTATTAAAAAAATTAAGAAATTCAAAATATCTTTAACTCATTTTTATGGGTTCATTTTCTGAACTCATTTTTCTCTTATCATAACTATTTTAGATTCATTTTCTGGAATTATTTTTATTATAACTATTTTAGATTCGTTTTCTGGTTTCATGTACAAAGAATTACATATTAACAAGTTCTCAGCTTTGAGCCAACAAAATTGAATTGGATGGTTTTCAGCTTGGAGCCAATGGAGACAACAGTTATTCTAGGAAGAATAAAATAATTGTAATTCTAGGCCGATGCTTTCTGTATACAAACCCAAATACCCTACACTGGTCAACCGACAAATGCTGCCCTACACGGATGGATACAGAGTTTTATATATATGGATGGATACAGAACTTTCTTTATACATAGCATTTTTGTGGGTTCATTTTACTTTCAAGGAACTGAAAACTATTTTTCTGGGTTCATTTTTCTCTAATGGAACTAAAAACTATTGGCATGGCATTTTTCTAGGTTCATTTTTTCTCATGAAACTGAAAACTATTGGCAAGGCATTTTTCTAATTTTCTTTGATTTTATAACAATTTTATATTCATTTCATGATTTCTCTCTTAAGGTTTCATGTTAACCAGTTTTCAGCTTTGAACCAAGGAAAACAAAAAAGGATATTTTCAACTTTGAGCTAACAAAGATTGTGGTAAAGAAGAAATATAATAAAATATCTAACCATTCTACCAAAATAATACAAGATTCCTTTCGTGTTTGTACTTACTTGGTAAACACTAGTTAACCATCAAACGCTCTTCCTTTGATGGGTCTGTCCCAGGGATACAATTTGACGGGTAAAATGCCCATCATGCGCCATTTTTCCCATCAAATATGGTCTATATTTTATATTAATCCTAAGAAAAAAACAAAAAAAATAGTTAAACGTCTATATTTAGTCTTGAAATCGTCATTTTTGAGGCATGGGATTTTTCCCAAATTCTTACCTTGATCGATACTAGCTACCTTCCTCAAAGGGAATAGTGATTATTTTTTAGATGCAAATGGCACAATGATTATTTATTATTAGCATTTTCCCTCATCATGTGCCACAAGAACTGAAAGCTATTGGCATGCAGGGTTGGAATTTGACACGTCCAGTCAAACATGAAAGTAGTTTGGTTAGACATATTTTTTACATTTAGCAGCTTTTAGAAACATCATAAATTTTTCATTAGGGTCAGTAAAGAATTGTGTACACACCCTGTCATCGTTTATTGTTACATTGACGAGTTTTTTATGTTTATTGTTTGCTTCCACGTTGGAGCTTGAACTTTGAAACTTGTTCCCAAATCCAAAAAAATTAATTGCAGAATCATGGACACTCTATCGACAACTACGACATGTAGGTCCATCCGGTAAAGTTTTCACGATGCCACCTAGTTCCACTAAGGGGAGGACGAGGAAGCGTATATTTCCAAGATGACTAGAAATTGGTGGGGATGAGGGAGCGGATACTACTGAGACAAATAACAAAAGACATCAAGAAAATCATAATCCAGAAGATATCATGGTTGTTGTTACCGCCGTTTAAGGGTAAGTAAATTTAGTTATTTAACATATTTATTAATAAACTAAAAATAGTAGCATTATTCTTCATCTTTGTAGCAACAATTTTTATTTTTAAATGTGTTAGTTAAATATTGAATTTATTTTTAATATGGAAATTTTTATTCCAATACATTCACTTATTCACTGTTGTCGTTTTCTTAACAAAATTGTTTTTGGTTTCTAATATTTTTCTTATGTGAATGCACCTAAAAACATAGTCGGAGAGCATTTCTTTCTTATTCGAAAATTGGAAATAAATTTAGGAAATCCCTTACTATCCCAACTACCTTGTCTTACTTTCATGGCTGAAATACCTAACTCTTCACTCTGTTCTAGTTAAAAAATAAGAAGAAAGTATGATAAAAAAGAAAGAGTATAACATAGTGAGATAAGAAAAAGGATTATGTTATTTTTGGATAAGTTAGATATTAAAAAAGATCTATAAGTTATTTTTGGATATTTGGGTATGATAGATAATAAAAAATATAACAGGAATGGTGGATATAGAGTCAAGTTCCAACCTTTTCCATAGCTATAGGTCCTTTCCTACCTACAGCAAGGGGATAAACATTTCACTGCCAATGACAATTTCCAAACCTTTCTTGGGCTTCACATGCCCTAGCTTATTTTTATTCTGATGTCCTTCATTAAAATATAAATGAATCCCTAATACATGAAATAATATAAAGAGCATTAGGGGCCTTTACTCATAGATATTTTCCCACTCTTCTATAGGCACTCTTCTATAGGTACCCAGTATATATTTATTTAAAAATACTTGTTAATAATGGTAAGCACAGGCACACATAGAGTAATACTTAAACCTGACTTCAGCTTTCTTTCAATTAGTACATTGTTTATAGAATTGATTCGATATGTAAGAATTTCGCAATGGTGAAGCCACTGGTTCACTCATTTTCCTCTCTTCAATATCAAGGAAGGAACGTAATTTGCTACATTGTATTCAATCCCTATAAAGCTTGCTACTTTGTGTTCAATCCCTATACTGGTAATTGTGCGATTTATCTTCATTTCATATACTTGTGAAGAATGTGAGCAGTTTATGCCACACAATTTTGACATGTTTAACATTTTTTAAATTTAACATGAACCATATATCATTTTAACTTTCAATAGGATACGTTATTGTAAAAAATCCAAACTCACTAATAGGAACAATACCCTAAATGGGGTATGGTTTTTGTTACATTACATATCATTTTACAATACATTTTATATATTACTTATCATTTTGCAATAAGTTATATCAGCTTATATATAATAATTGGAGTATGAGGTTGAATGTTTTTTTAAAGCTTGAAAATTCAACATTAAGGTATTTGATCAACTTATATATTGAGTTGAAAATAAATTGTGTTTTTATGTATGTGATAGGTAAGCTATGTATTGAATTCAATTTATGGTTTGTTGATATTTTAAAAAGTGGTTGTTTCATAAAAAAATTAATCAAAACTTTATTATAGAAAAGTAAAATTCTCATCAAAACTTCATGGTTGAAGATCACAATTTTAGACAAAAGTTTGTTTGACTGGTTCTATAAGAAAGAAAAACTCAAAAAAATAGTATGACGAACATAGATGAATACAAATTCCAACCCTGTTGGCATCGCTTCTTAATCTCATTGACGTTTTTTTCACTTTAGTACAGGCATGGCTGGGTAGAAATTGTTAACTCATTTTTCTCTCATCATGTGATCATAACCATTTTAGATTCATTTTATGGTTTCAGTCTGTAAGGTTTCATGTGGAAAGAATTACATGTTAACAGGTTCTTAGCTTTGAGCTAACAAAAGAGGATCATTTTTTAGCTTTGAGCCAATAGAGACAACTGTAAAATTAAAACAACAGTAACTCTAGGCATTCCATGTTAACAGGTTATCAGCTTTGAACAACGGGAATTCCAACATCTAAAAATAAAACAACATGAATGCCATGTTAACAGGTTATTAGATTTGAACTAACGGAAACGGTACAACTTCTCATCTTTGAACCAACGAAAACAGAAAAAGATCATTTTCAGCTTTGAGCCAACGGAGATTGTTTCAAAGAATAAATAATAACAAAATATGTAATCATTCTAACAAAATAATAATACAAGATGGATGTTAGCACAAAATATGTAATTATTCCATTGATGTTAGCACCTATATGTAATCATTCCATTGATGTTAGCACCTATATGTAATCATTCCATTGATGTTAGTAAAATATTGTGCTAACATCGCATGTAAAGACTTATTCGACTTGTACTATTTGATTGAGGGACGTCATTGGTAAAATTAATCAAAGCACTCTACTAATATCCAGTTGGGATGAAGCTCCCTTCTTTTGCCATATATAGATACTCTGCACTTTGAAATCTCCGGGGTATCACTATTTCGAGTGGACGGCTCCCAGGAGAAACGCTGACAGTTAACCACGTAAGAGAGGCTTCTAAACCTTTGTTTTACGGGTTATAAGATAATATTTTACCCAATGCACTACACTGTTGTGCCGATAACTCCCTCTTCCCATGGATTATAACCGTTTGTTAAAGATTCTACCCAGTGCACTACTGAGTTATTCCATCCCTCTACCCCCAAGATATTTTATTTGAGTAGCAATGCTCTGTTGGTCTTCTGTTGAGAACAAACCCCACAACCAATATCTTTCACCTTTTATATATATTATATATTTAACATTAAATTTTCAATACAATAATAAAATAGTAATAATTGACTAATATTTTTATTATGTAATTACAAATTCTTAACACAATAATAAAAATAAAAATTATGAAACAACAATAATTAAATTATAAACCTTTACATAGTGAAGATCAAAATTAAGTAACAAAGTATACTTAAACTTTAAATAATGTTAATAGAGAATTATGCAAGTGTATTAACAAGGTTAGTCTTGAATGGAAGATAATGCTATTAAATTGGATTAATGATAATGGTATTAAATTGGATTAATGACTTACATTGCGTATCTAAATTTAGAAAATTATACAACCTAAGTTGAAAATAGGTTTCACATGTTTTGTAAAAGGGACCTACATTAATGGAATAAATGTCTGAGGTTACATCCAAACAAACTACACAAATTTAATATAAACAATTTTTTTTTTATATTAACCATTTAACCATTCTATTTTCCCTACATTTTCCAAGGTTTTTCTTTCAAATTCATCATCTAAAAGAAGATGAAGAATCATAATTCTACATCATAGAATGCCTACAAAATTGCACCAACATGTGATTGGTTTAAATGTAACATACCCAAATTTGTTACGTTATAAAAATTTTCATAATGACTGTTTAAAAGCACAACGGCAATTTGTAACACATCCAATGGAACGAATTAGCATTTTCTTGGTGCATAAATATTTTCTTTCTTTAGAGATCTACATCATTTATGTGACAGCCCAAAAATTCAATCAATAAAAACTTTTCTCAATGATAACAATAAGTATATTACATCCTAAATTACCTTCATGTAAAAAGTACCCAATCGAACACAATTATTATTAATACTTGTGAGTTCTTTCTTCTCTGCCTTATATAGATAAAAACTAGTTCCCATTGATAAAAATACTATGCTCCTTTAAACCACATATTATCCTCTTTGATATCAAAGGCTTTTACTTATGTAAACACACAATTTCTCATTGATATCAATACTTTGCATATTAAGTGGAACTAGAAAAATATGCATCTAGAACAATCCGCAAGATATCAACATTACACCTCCATAGTCACCATCAAAATTATCCATACCAAAGTAAACATCATAATTACACGTACCAAAGACACCATCCAAATTACACATGCCAAGAATAACATCAAAATTATTCATACCAAAGACACCAGATATATGTGGTTCACCCGACTCTATGAGCTATGTCCACCAAAGATCTTTCATCTTTACTATAATCCTCAATAGAAGTTACATCTTACAACTTACAAAATTTCAGTTCTCCCTCACAAAGCTTCTCCTATGCAAAGTAATTTCCAGAAGAATCACCCTATCATCAATACTATGAAAGAGACCTATCTCCACAATAAACTTTACATAAATCATAAAACCAAGACTATATACATGTTCTATACTTAAACTACTTTCAAATTCAAGCATATAATATCTATCATTAAATACTTTCAGGTTTCTAGCCTATACTTAGACTACTTTCTAGTACAAGCATAAAATGTCTATCATTAGATACTTTCAAGTTCAAGCCTCTGACCTTGAGGAAGACAAGGTGTAAACCAATATGTGACCTCATTGGGTATTATACTATTGAGTATTGTTACAAAAGTTGTGCAAACAGGAATACAAAATAGAAATACAAATCGAGTTGATCGTTTTTTATAAGGTCAAACTTCAAGAGAAGGTTTTTCCCTTTCCTTGCTAGAATAACTCACAATGATAATAAGGAAAATTTAATAAGAAAACTATGCAAACAGATCTCTCTTTACAAAGAAATTCCCTTAGTTGTAGCAGCTAAAACAGTGTACATGAAAAGGGGTTTAATTTCTTTTCAGAGGGCATCCCTCCTTATCTTCTAGAAGGAAGGTTCTGATCACCAATACTCATAGAGATCGCTTCAATTACAGGCTATCATCCTAAGTCAACAAGTTCGTCGAAAAATAACAGGGACATGGGACATGATCTTACCTTAAAAATATAAAACTATATCATCCAAGCTTCTAATAGGTTCCTTACATGATCGATGACCCGATCATACCTGGTTTGTATATAGATTCTAACTCTGGTATCATGCTTGCGTAAGATACTTCTCAGAAAGGGGTTAACCATTAGTTTTCATGATTTAAACATATCGAGAGGATCATTACCTGAACGGTAATCCAATCTGTTTATTCTCTTTGTCAAATGCTTCAATAGAGAAAATGGATAATAAAAGCAGTTAGTGCAGTCATTTGAACCAAGCAGTATTTCCAAGGTTTGTTACACCATCAAGTAAAAAGAGGAATCTATCTAAATTTTGAAAACATGGATATAAATATAATTTGATGTGATCAAACAGAGATAAAATCCAGCCATCTAATTATCGCAACAACCAAATCTATGTATCTGTGAGCTACACTAAGCACCAAGGTATATATATCTATAGAAAAACGGAGATTCAAAGGGGCAGTAGTCGATAACCATATTCGAGTCAAACTTTAGATGTAAACAGACCAAAATGGAACTAGCGATGGGCTATGGCAATAGCAATCATCTCTCACCCTAAGCTATTCTTCACAACTCCTCACAACATAATATATAAAAAACATTAATAGGCATATAAGGAACTTACAAACATTTAGTTTGCTTGGCCATGGCAATCGCATCCATCCCTAAACCCTGCTCTATTCCCCAATACATAGAACTCTAACCCAGCTATCTATCATGGCAATACAGAGATCTAAAAAGAAAGGAATGTTAAGTTCGTATTTGTAAACTTAATTTGGATCGAGCCACTCAGCTCTCCCTTCCCCAATCCTTCATATATCTAATAGGAATCTCAAACAACAGAGAGATACCTAAACATACTATAACTAAGCTACCTGAATTTATATACTACATAAAAATAAGATAGTAAACTATAATTTCAAAATCCCAATGGAAATCCTGAAATTTCAAGGACGATGGCAACCGACTTCAATTCAGCTCGCCCCCTGAGAACTACGTTTTTCAACAACCCAAATGAACAACAATTTTATGACTTCATTTTTCTATAGCGTAGGGATCTGATATGGAAATCGATTTTATCAATAAAAACTCAAGTCTTCGATTGGTAGTCTAGTTCATAAATAAAACTAAGTTCTGCAAATTTCAACAACCAGTATTATGACTGCATTTTTCTATAGCATAGGGATCCATGATTTTGGTAACACGATTTCAACAATAATTAAGATCTATAGCATACAGACAGAGCTTTAGTTTTCTTCCTTCAAGCAACACATAACAATGTAATACAACCTAATTCTTCAGTATACTAATCAAACTAACGTTTTCTAGATAGCTACTGAGCTCGGAGATCAGCATAATCAGCATGCAGATAGGGCTTACTACAAGAAAGAAAACTGACCTAGATCTCAGTTGTGGAAATCCAAAAGCAATTCCCTGCACAGAGATCAACATCATTTCTCCTAAACTCAGAGATCCTCTATTATGCCTGCCATCGCATAGACAGATCTCACAACCTTTTTCTGGTGTCCAACCAACTCCTTCCTTTGTGGCTATTTCCCTAAACCTAAATCTTAATGCATGAAGCCATCCCTCAATTTAAACCCATTGAAATCCCCCCTCTTTACATAGTCACCCCCTCCTTTAAATGCATTATAGACTGAGAGTTCACCTTCAAAGGTACGTCCAAACCGATCGATTCCTTGATACCCGTCCTCATGAGAGTGAACCTCATTTGTCTGCGCCAAATGGCAGTCTTAGGTAAAGTAAGAATATGGGTCCCCTCTCCTTATTCTTCATAACTATGAAGATACATCCAATAATATTTGAATATGTAAAGTGAGGATAGGAGGTTCCCACTCCTTCTACTCCTTTACATTTGTAAAGATATATATATAGTTTATTCTTTAATATGTTTCCTTAATAAGGTAAAGAGGGTGGGTGCGATTCACTTGAGACCTTATATAACTAAGGTATGTAATACCTCTATCTTATATAGACATGCACTCATTCATATTTATATATATATATATATATATATATATATAAGATTATCCTCATAATTATATTTTTAGGATAATTAAACTTTAACCAAATACAATGATAGATCATCTATTTCTCCCTTAATATATCTATATATGCATAAAACTTTCCAAGTATTATTTAAATTTCCTATGCATATATATACATATGCTCATAATACTTTACAAGTATTATCTCTCAGCCATTTAAATGTTTCATGTTTTATATATATAAGATATATAGAACTAAATACATTACATGTATTATTTTCCATTACTCATTTGTTTATCTATAGTGAATATATATCATGTACTCTTCCTAGTAGCCCTTTTCATTAAAGGTAGTGTTAGGTGATGACCTTGTTTGAATCTCTCTCTCTCTCTCTATATATATATAATTATATATAGGTATTTAAATGTGACATATCTTCTCTATGGGAGGTATTAGCATCGTCCTAGTAGACCAAGCCAACTTCTCATGTCAGTGAGTTTACAAGTATTATCTCTCAGCCATTTAAATGTTTCATGTTTTATATATATAAGATATATAGAACTAAATACATTACATGTATTATTTTCCATTACTCATTTGTTTATCTATAGTGAATATATATCATGTACTCTTCCTAGTAGCCCTTTTCATTAAAGGTAGTGTTAGGTGATGACCTTGTTTGACTCTCTCTCTCTCTCTCTCTCTCTATATATATATATATATATAATTATATATAGGTATTTAAATGTGACATATCTTGTCTATGGGAGGTATTAGCATTGTCCTAGTAGACCAAGCCAACTTCTCATGTCAGTGAGTTTAGTTGCGCACTCCTTTAGTCTTTTACCATTTAGGGATTTTATGAAATAACTTCATAGCTAACAAGGTTTACTGGTGGGGCCTTGGCCTTGAGCTCCTCACCAGGAACCCAACACAATATTTATTTACATTTATCAAATAAACAATAATAGGGATAAAAAAAGGAGGGATGTTACATCCTCCTCCCCTTAAGAATAAGATTGTCCTCGGTGTTTAACAGTTTTTTTTCTCATCCTTTGCTTGCTTTGTTCTTCTGTTTTGATCATCTTCACATTTTTGTGATTCCCACAATCTCTTATTGTTCATAAATTGTGCATTTGTACAACTCGTACAAGGTTTCCTAACACTCTTCAACATATCATAATCCTACCATTTGCAATTTTAATTATAAGGTAGTGCAAATCTTTTGCAATACCTTACCATTCACAAGTTAGCATTATTTATTTCTCAATATTTTCAAACAGAAAATTTCTAATATTTAGCATTCATCCTCATCCTTGAGGACATCTCTGCTTACTCAAGCATTCATAACATTCCCAAACCAATGTATCCAATAGTCTAGTTACAATACAAATCATTAATATTTGTTCTATCAAAAAATAAATCTTTCAACAACACTTTGTTGATCTTCAAACTCTCTCATGAGTCCAGGAAATAACAATCATTTATTATTTCTTGTAGTTTCTTTTTTTTTGTTAACCACAACATGTAACATAATAACAACATAATATCAATATCAAATAGGTTCATCTATTTACTGATTAGTTCGAACTCTTGTTTTTATCATATCCTTTCATGAGTCCTTGATCATACCATATTCTTACCAAGTATACTATACCACGTCCTTGTCTTTCCACAAGTTCCACATGATGTGACCATCTACCAAATTCACTGGTTAGTATAAAGAAATATTTCTTTGCTTCAATTGCTCAACCATTGAACTCATTAGTTCCATGGCATTATACGCATGCTCATTCAATTAACTTGTGCATTCTTCTTCACTTTATCCTGATGTAGGATCTCCAATATCATTAGTGTTAGTCTGAGGTCAAATCTGCTTACAAACCAATATGTTACTAGCATATAGATTCATTTTCATCTAGGATTCATTTCCTAAAGACTCTTTTCTCCTTAATCTTTCCTTACTCTTGCAAAAGATACCATCAATTCAATCCTAACCAGATTTAAGATTCTTCTATAATCATACTTATATTTTTAGCAAAACCTCTTTTCGTGATACACATCAACCTCAGAAATACACAAAAAAAACAATTCATCTATTTCAATTCGTCCTTCATATGAAATAAACTACACCCTAGTGTATCTTTCAAAAACCTTTCATGTATTTTTCATGCATATATTACATCACTCACATACTAAAATTATGAGTAATTTCTACCTTATGTAAATCTCATACCTTTTGACATCAAAATACGAATTCCCTTAACAATACCATGTGATAATATGAGTATCTTTATCTTGTATCTAGCAAGGGTCAACTCACGATAAACTGAAATCATACCTGCCTCACAATTTTTGTAAGAAAAAAAACCATGACGAGAAATATTATCTTTAATCATTTGGAGATCTTGACGTTTAACTCCATTAACAATTCTCCCTCGTCGAGTCCAGTCCATGCATTAAAACAAAACAAGAACATCTTCATTAGCCTTCATAATTATTTATCTCATGTTGAGACCAATAGGCCCAAGTATTGTAACCTAAAGCTCTGGTACCATATGTAACATACCCAAATTTGTTACCATGTAAAAAATTTCATAATGACTGTTTAAAAGCACAACAACAATTTGTAACACATCCAATGAACCGAATTAGCATTTTCTTAGTGCATAAATATTGTCTTTCTTTAGAGATCTACATCATTTATGTGACAGCCCCAAATTCAATCAATAAAAACTTTTCTCAATGATAACAATAAGTACATTACATCGTAAATTACCTTCATGTAAAAAGTACCCAATTGAACACAATTATTATTAATACTTGTGAGTTCTATCTTCTCTGTCTTAAATAGATCAAAACCAGTTCCCATTGATAACAATACGATGCTCCTTTAAACCACATATTATCTTCTTTGATATCAAAGGGTTTTACTTATGTAAACACATAATTCTCATTAACATCAATACTTTGCATATTAAGGGGAACCAGAAAAATATGCATCTAGAACAATCCGCAAGATATCAACATTACACCTCCAAAGTCACCATCAAAATTATCCATACCAAAGTAAACATCATAATTACACATACCAAAGACACCATCCAAATTACACATGCCAAGAATAACATCAAAAATTACTCATACCAAAGACACCACATATACGTGGTTCACCCGACTCTACGGGCTACGTCCACCAAAGATCTTCCATCTTTATTATAATCCTCAATAGAGGTTACATGTTACAACATACAACATTTCAGTTCTCCCTCACAAAGCTTCTCCTATGCAAATTAATTTCCAGAAGAATCACCCTATCATCAATACTATGAAAGAGACCTATCTCCACAATAACCTTTACATAAATCATAAAACCAAGACTATATGTTCTATACTTAAACTACTTTCAAATTCAAGCATATAATATCTATCATTAAATACTTTCGAGTTTCTAGCCTATACTTAGACTACTTTCTAGTACAAACATAAAATGTCTATCATTAGATACTTTCGAGTTCAAGTCTCTGACCTTGAGGAAGAGAAGGTGTACACCAATATGTGACCTCGTTGGGTAGTATACTATTGAGTACTGTTACAAAAGCTATGCAAACAAGAATACAAAATATAAATACAAATCGAGTTGATCGTTTGTGATAAGGTCAAACTTCAAGAGAAGGTTTTTCCCTTTCCTTGACAGAATAACTCACAATGGTAATAAGAAAAAGTTAATGAGGAAACTATGGAAACAGATCTCTCTTTACAGAGAAATGCCCTTAGTTATAGCAGCTAAAACAGTGTACATGAAAAGGGGTTTAAGTTCTTTTCAGAGGGCATCCCCCCTTATCTTCTAGAAGGAAGGTTCTGATCACCAATACTCACAGAGATCGCTTCAATTACAGGCTATCATCCTAAGCCAGCAAGATTGTCAAAAAATAACAGGGACGTGATACATGATCTTAACTTAAAAATATAAAACTATATCGTCCAAGTTTCTAATAGGTTCCTTACATGATCGATGACCTGATTATACCCGATTTGTATAGAGATTCTAACTCTGGTATCATGCTTGGGTAAGATACTTCTCAGAAAGGGGTTAACCCATTAGTTTTCACGATTTAAACATATAGACAGGATCATTACCTGAACGGTAATCCAATCTGTTTATTCTCTTTGTCGAATGCTTCAACAGAGAAAATGGATAGTAAAAGCATCTAGTGCAGTCGTTTGAACCGAGGAGTATTTCCAAGGTTTGTTGCGCCATCAAGTAAAGAGAGGCGTCTGTCTAAATTTGGAAAACCCAGATATAAATATAATTTCATGCGATCAAACAGAGATAAAATCTACCCATCTAATTATCGCAACAACCAGATCTATGACTCTGTGAGCTACACTAAGCAACAAGGTATATATATATATATATATATATATATAGACAAATAGAGATTCAAAGCGGAAATAGTCTATAACCATATTCCAGTCAAAATTTAGATGTAAACAGACCAAAATGGAACAAGCGATGGGCTATGTCAATAATAGTCATCCCTAAGCCCTAAGCTATTCTTCACAACTCCTCACAGCATAATATATAAAAAAACATTAAGAGGCATATAAGGAAATTACAAACACGTAGTTTGTTGGTCCATGGCAATCACAACCATCCCTAAACCCTATGCTATTCCCCAGTACATAGAACTCTAACCCAATTATCTATCATGGCAATATAGAGATCTAGAATACATCCATCAACATTATATTACAGAGATCTATAGCTAGCGATCTAGCAATTTGACTACAGAGATCTAAAAAGAAAGGAATTTTCAGTTCGTATTTATAAACTTAATGTGGATCGAGCCCCTCGGCTCTCCCTTCCCCAATCCTTTGTGTATCAAATAGAAATCTCAAATGACAGAGAGCTACCTAAACATATTGTAGCTACGCTATCTGAATTTATATACTACATAAAAATTGTTAGATTTTAAGCATCAATGCAATATGATCTAGGATCTTATATGAGAGAATAACATGTACAACATATCAATCACAAGAAGCAATCACAAGAGACAATAGACACAGAGTTTCCTTGGGGAAAACCAAGAAGGTGAAAAACCCTAATAACTTCCTCAGAGATAGATAGAGAATTGATACAAGACCCAAGCAAAAGAGATAGTCTCCTAGCAGTTTCTCCTCCTCCAGTTGTGCGCCACTCTCCAATGAGTGTATGAGTGAGAAAGTGAATGATCAAATAGAGTGCCTCCCGCACTCTATTTATACTTGAATTGAATTTCCTAATAAACTACCAAGGACTACTTCTCTAAGAGAGTCTAACAACCCATGGTAACTCTAATCAGGGCCAACCCCACACTTGGTGGTCTAATAACGCATCACATGCAAGTTGCAACACTTGTCAATACAAATGACGACAATACCATCTCTATAGGAGTACAATATACATATGTGAAATACATTCCGAAGTTACAACTACATCAACACTCCCTCTTAACTAGGAAGGTATTTCTCCACACAGAACTGCTAGCACAAGTCTTCTTCTCTGGATTGTTGTCACTGGATCATCGTCATCGCTGCTGCTATCTCAATCAATCTCTAATATACTCGTCATATGAAGTTCTACAGATCCATCCCTTTTTCATGATGGTTGTAGGCCTAGCCTCCATGTAGGTCTTCATCATCTTTGCGGTCAAGCCATCAAGTATGTACACCTCAGGACTGATTACACTACCTCTGCAAAACCTGCAAGATCTCCCAGGACTGATTATACTACCTTCGCAAAACCTACAAGAGAATCTCAAGACTGATTATATGCCTCTGCAAAACCTGTGTACCCAACTGTCACATCATCGTCTTCCGATGACCTCATAGTCCATGGAGCATAACCCAGATGCACATCACACTGTCTCCAATATGGGAGGACTTTCCTACCACCATACGAGACCCAGTCTACCAACATGCGAGGACTTTCCTACTAGCATGTGATACACAACAAGTAAATCAACCAACATGGGAGGACTTTCCTACCACCATTCGGGAATGGCTCTGGAACTTATGTCAATGTCCATGGGAGGACTTTCCTACCACCATGCTAGACTGGCCCCAGCCCTTACATCTTCACCATGGGAGGACTTTCCTACTACCATGTGAGAATGGCTCAGCCCTTACATCTACACCATAGGAGGACTTTCCTACCACTATGTGAGAATGGCTCGGCCCTTACATCTACCAGCACAGGAGGACTTTCCTACCACTATGCGAGAATGGCCCATGTGCATCTATGTATCTGGACTCATCACTTCCCCTTGGAAGGTATCTCTATATAAAGCACACCACGTCTCTCTCTAAAGTATTCAAACTTCACTCTGGCCAGCGGCTTGGTCAACACATCGGCTATCTGCTCATCTGTCGCAACATACATGAGCTTCACTTCTCCTCTCTACACCATATCCCTGATATAGTGGAACTTGATCTTAATGTGCTTCGACTTGTCATGGAACACCGGGCTCTTTGACAACTTCACACAACTCTGGTTGTCGCAATATATACAAGTAGCACTCAACTGGAGATCAAACAACTCAGACAGTAGCTTCGTAAGCCATACTGCCTCACAACTAGCTGAACAAGCTGCAACATACTCTGCTTCAGCTGTACTCAGTGCCACACAGAACTGCTTCCTGCTAAACGAAGAGATCATACCAGATCCCATACTGAAGCAGCACCCCGAAGTGCTCTTCCGATCAATGGCACTGCCTGCCCAATATGAATCAAGATAACCCTCCAGGTTAAACTTCTGATTCGCATCATACTTGAGCCCATACTCAACTGCACCTTTCAGGTACCCCAGAATATGATTTGCAGCTATCAGGTGAACATGTCTCAGATCTGTCAGATACTAGCTCAAGGTGTTCACTGCAAAGCAAATGTCTGGTATCATATTCGTCAGGTACATCAAGGACCCAATCATCTCACAATACATCATAGCATAAACCGTCTCAAATGAAGCATCACACAGAAGCTTCAAGTTCGATGCCATAGGTGTGGCCATGGCCTTGCAGTCCATCATCCTGAACCTATTCAAGATCTCTACTGCATACGTCCCTTGTCCAAGGAAGATTCCATTTGCACTCAACCACACCTCCATACGTAGAAAGTAGTGCGTCATACCCAAGTCCTTCATCTCGAACTCGGAAACAAGCTTCCTGTTCGTGTCGGAAATCAATCTATCCTCACCTATAACAAATAGGTCATCTACATACAAGAGTAGTATCACTGGACTACCTTCCTCAACCTTGTAGTAAAGGTTGGAATCCACTTTACTCTTAGTAAAGCCCAAACTGGATAGGAAGCTGTCTATCCTACCGTACTAGGTCCTGGGTGCCTCTTTAAAACCATACAGGGCTTTCTTTAGTTTGCATACTGATCTAATGGAAGTGTATCTGTCCACAGGAGCAAAAGTCTCTTCATAATCAATCCCTTCTTTCTGGGAGAAGCCACGAGCTACAAACCTTGCTTTATATTTCTCTATGATGCCATCTGCAGCATGCTTGATCTTATAGATCCACTTGGAAGTCACAACAGACTTCCCATCTGGTCTTGGGACCACATCCCAAACATCATTCTTCATGATCGACTGATATTCCTCGACCATGGCATCCTTCCATTCTTTCTTTGCCACTGCTTCTTAATAACTGGCAGGTTCTTTGTTCATTATGTCATATAGTAAGGCAACATAACTGGTGTGTGATCTTGTCCTTTTCCTTTCTTTGTGTTCCTCTTCTGGAATGCCATACCTTTCTACATCTTGGATGAGCTCTCTAGCCCAGGTTGGTTTCCTCTTGTGAGAGTTCTTCTCATGAGGTGGATCTATAGGTTCTTGTGGATCTTCCATCTCACGATCTTCTTCAGGAACTACTTCATTCATGGTGGTTTCTTGTGTTATGGATATTCAGGGTTCTTCATTGTCTTCAACAGGTGTCTTCCTCAATTTGATGTATGCCGATCCTTCATCAAATGTTACATCCTTACTGATGTCAATATTCTTGAATCCTAGGAAGTAGATTCTGTAAGCCTTCGAGCTATCACTGTGACCCACGACTATGCCCTTCTTTCCTAAAGGATCTAGCTTTGTCCTCTTTTCTTTTGGGATGTGCGTGTATGCTGGACAACCAAATATTCTGAGATGGCTGACTTCCGGTTTCTTACCAGTGAACACTTCTTCTGGTGTCTTGTTGTCAAGTATGTTATGTGGTGTTTTGTTCTACACATATATAGCAGTCCTAGCTGCTTCTTCCCATAAATGCATAGGTAGAGCTTGGTCATGAAGCATTTCCCTTGATGCTTCCATGATTGTTCTAGTCTTCCTTTCTGCAACCCCATTCTGTTGTAGATTTTAAGGAGCAGTCAACTCCCTCTTAATCCCTGAATCATTGCATAGCTTCTTGAAGTCCCCTGAAGTAAATTCTCCACCATTATCGGATCTGAAGATCTTGATCTTCATATCAGTTTGATTCTCTATCAAGGCTTTGAATTCCTTGAACTTATAAAACACTTCATCTTTATTCTTCAAGAAGTAAACTCAAGTCTTCCTAGAGAAATCATCAATGAAGGAAACATAGTATGAATACCCACTTAGAGAACTAGATGACATCGGACCGCATACATCGGAGTGGATGTTTTCCAATATACCTTTTTCCTTGCTTTCAATACTTGGAAATGTCTTCTTTGTGTTCTTTCCCTTTGCACAACCTTTGCAAATACCTTCATGTTTTGTCTGGATTTCATGAAGACCTTCCACTACTTTGCTTGCAATTGGTAGTGCCCTATAGTGCATGTGTGCAAGCCTTCTATGCCAAAGTTAACTTGGCTCTACTGAGTCATGGACCATGGCTTGTTCTGGTTGGCCCTTTAGTTTGTACAATCCTCCCTCTTGCTCTCCAATCACAACTGCATCATCTATAGTTTTACCCTTTGGCCACATAAGAACTTGGCCATCTATAAATGCAACCCTCATGCCTTTTGCATCCAATGCAAATATGGAGAGTAGGTTCTTCTTGAGACCTGGAACATATAGTACATCTTTCATCTTCATAGACTTTCCAAAGTCTAGCTTATATGAGGCTTCACCACTTCCTTTTATGGGATAATGGTAGTCATCCCCAAGTTTCACCTTGTGGGGTGATTCATGTTCAAATAGATTCATAAAGGATTCTTTCAATCCCGTCATATGTTTGGAAGCCCCACTATCTATAAGCCAATCATTACTTCCATGAGTAATGGTACTAGTGAGGGTAGAAATCAAAACATACTCTTCATCACTTGAAGAATCTTCAGTTTCTTCCCTAGCCCTCTTCTTGGGAGGTTCAGCATCCTCTGTAGTGTGAGCATGATGTATTCTTTGTATGGTCTTCTTCTTGTGAGAGCCATCTTTATTATTTATGGGACAATCCCTGGAATAGTGTCCCTTCTCATAACATGTATAGCATCAGACATAAGACATGTTTCTTCGAGATCTGAAGTCACCCTTCTGATTTTGATGGTGATGCCTTTCTTTCTTACTATGATGATGTCCCTTCTTATCATCATACTTCTTGGAGTGTGCTGTGAGAGCTTGGTCTCCATTCCCCATCTTCTCTTCTCGATCTACAATCCGAGCTTCTTCCTATGAGCATTCTTCCCACAACCTACTAAATGTGATAAGTTTCCTCCTAGCACAAATTCCTTGGATGAAGGAATCCCATGACCTAGGAAGGCCATTAAGAGTGGTCATTACCACTTCTCCATTCTCTATATCTTCTCCCACATATTGAAGTTGTTCTTTTATCTGGGAGAGACTTGAGAAATAAGACTACATAGTCTCTGCATTCTGGATCTTGATATTCTTCAATTGATTCCTCAAGGTCATCTTCTGATTTATGTTGTTCCCTTCAAATAGCTTGGTCAAAGAATCAAACATCTCCTTAGGTATCTTCAGAGATGACACATGTGGTATGATATGGTCTTTGATAGAAGCAGCAATGATCCTCTTAGCCTTGACCAAGTTCCTCTTGTGTAAGGCCTTAGCCTCTTCTTCCTCTGGGATAGGGACCAGGGTAATTTTTAGGGGTGAAATTTCGCCAATTGGCTATTTTTTGGGGTTTTTTCCAAAAAATAAATTCACTATTTGGTCATTTTTAGACTCTAATATCACCTATATTTACATAAAATATGTTTTTTTATCATAATATTCGCCAAAATGAACATGTTTCATTAGCAAATTGTAGGTTTTGTATTTAATATCCGCTTACCTATCTATATCTATGTTTCTTCCAATCCAAAATAATCGCATAGAATACTATACTTAAGTGTAATATTAGAATCCTTAAAAAATACCCTGACAGGGACCTCTTCACTTATGTAGGTGTCCAATTCATTTTCTTCTACGATTAACCCAATCCTATACTTCCAGGCTCAGATGTTATCAGCCCCTTCAAGCTTATCCTCAAGCTTGGTGTGGTGAGAGATCTTGAAGAGTACTTCAAATGGAAATAGAAAAGATTTAGGTCTTACCACTTGATTTGATGAAAAGTGGATCTAGTGCCGGATTAGGGTTTGTCAGAGAAACCCTAAAAATTCAAACTTTGAATTTCAAACTTTTGAAAGGATAGAAAGATGCACCTTGATGCGTTGATCAAGCTGGTATACTCAGAATTTTAAAACTGCAAAGTTTCACCCCTCAAAATTGCTTTTCAATCTTTTGGGTTCACTAGGTAGGACCCTGAATTAGAGTTTGAGTTTCTCGGAGCTTCACCCAACCAAAAAGTTCAATCCAAAGATCTAAACTTTGATTTTTCCAAGGAAGTTTCCAGCTATGGTCTCAGATTTCAGAAACTCCAATGTTTGCAGAAACCCTAATTTTTAGGTCAAAAATTGAAAGTGATCAGACTTGAATTTTGATTGAACAGAAAGATGCACCTTGCTGAAGAGAGTCGATCTAGCCTCCTTCCTTTCAATATCTATGGAGAGAAACCCAAAAAACAAGAAGCCCTAGCTTCCGTAACTGCAGAGTGTCTTCTTCTCAGGTTAGCTCTGATACCATGTTAGATTTTAAGCATCAATTCAATATGATCTAGGATCTTATCCGAGAGAATAACATGTACAACATATCAATCACAAGATACAATAAACACAGAGTTTCCTTGGGGAAAACCAAGAAGGTGAAAAACCCGAATAACTTCCTCAGAGATAGATAGAGCGATGATACAAGACCCAAGCATAAGAGATAGTCTCCTAGCAGCTTCTCCTCCTCCACTTGTGCGCCACTCTCTAATGAGTGTATGAATGAGAAAGTGAATGATCAAATAGGCTTCCTCCCGCACTCTATTTATACTTGACTTGACTTGCCTAATAAACTAGTAGGGCCGACTTCTCTAAGAGAGTCTAACAACCCATGGTAACTCTAATCAGGGCTGACTCCACACTTGGTGGTTTAATAACCCATCACATGCAAGTTGTGACACTTGCGACACTTGTTAATACAAATGACGACACTTCCGTATAGAGTAATAATACCATCTCTATAGGAGAAAAATATACATATGTGAAATACATTCTGAAGTTACAAATACATCAACAAAAATAAGATAATAAACTATAATTTCAAAATCCCAATGGAAATCCTAAAATTTCGAGGATGATGGAAACCGACTTCAATTCAGCTCGCCCCCTGAGAACTACATTTTTCAACAACCCAAATGAACAACAGTGTTATGACTACATTTTTCTATAGCATAGGGATCCGATCTGGAAATCGATTTTATCAATAAAAACTCAAGTCTTCGATTGGTAGTCTAGTTCATAAAGAAAACTAATTTCTACAAATTTCAACAGCTAGTATTATGACTGTATTTTTCTATAGCATAGGGATTTGTGATTTTGGTAACACGATTTCAATAACAATTAAGATCTACAACATATAGACAAAGCTTTAGTGTTCTTCCTTCAAGCAACACATAACAATGAAATAAAGCCTGATTCTTCAGTATACTAATCAGACTAACATTTTCCAAATAGCTACTGAGCTTGGAGATCAGCATAATCAGCATGCAGATAGAGCTTACTACAAGAAAGAAAACTGACCTAGATCTCAGTTAGAGAAACCCAAAAGCAATTCCCTGCACAGAGATCAACATCATTTCTCCTAAACTCAGAGATCCTCTATTACGCGTGCCATTGCATAGAAAAAGCTCACAACCTTTTTCTGACGTCCAACCAACTCCTTCCTTCGTGGCTATTTTCCTGAATCTAAATCTTAATGCATGAAGCCATCCCTCAGTTTTTCCCCGTTGGAATCCCCTCTCTTTACAGAGTCACCCCCTCCTTTAAATGCATGATAGACTGAGCGTCCACCTCGAAAGGTCCATCCAAACCGATCGATTCCGCAATAAATGTCCTCATGAGAGTGAACCTCGTTTGTCTGTGCCAAATGGAAGTCTTAGGTAAAGTAAGAATACGCTTTCCCTCTCCTTATTCTTCACGACTATGAAGATACATCCAATAATATTTTAATATGTAAAGTGAGGATAGGAGGTTCCCTCTCCTTCTACTCCTTTACATTTGTAAAGATATATATATAGTTTATTCTTTAATATGTTTCCTTAATAACGTAAAGACGGTGGGTGCGATTCACTTGAGACCTTATATAACTAAGGTATGTAATACCTCTATCTTATATAGACATGCACTCATATATAGAGAGAGAAGATTATCCTCATAATTATATTTTTAAGATAATTAAACTTTAACCAAAGACAATGATAGATCATCTATTTCTCCCTTAATATATCTATATATGCATAAAACTTTCCAAGTATTATTTAACTTTCCTATGCATATATATACATATGCTCATAATACTTTACAAGTATTATTTCTCATCCGTTTAAATGTTTCATGCTTTATATATATAACATATATAGAAGTAAATACATTGCATGTATTATTTTCCATTACTCATTTATTTATTTATAATGAATATATCTCATGTGTTACTCGTAGTAGCCCTTTCCATTAAAAGTAGTGTTAGGTGATGACCTTGTTTGACTATATATATATAATTATATATAGAGGTATTTAAAAGCAAGATATATTTTCTATGGTAGGTCTTAGCATTGTTCCAGTAGATTAAGCCAACTTCTCTTGACAGTGAGTTTAGTTGTGCACTCTTTTAGTCTTTTAACATTTAAGGCTTTTATGAAATAACTGCATAGTTGACAAAGTTTATTGGTGGGGCCTTGGCCTGGAGCTCCTCACCAGAAACCCAGCACAATATTTATTTACATTTATCATATAAACAATAATAGGGATAAAAAAGGAGGAATGTTACATTAAAAAATTCAAATAGAGATTGACATGACATAATGTAGAGCAAATTGTGCTAATCTATTCACTTAACATGTTGAAGATTAAAAACAACTAAAGTAAAAAGAAAAAATCTACATTAGAAATACATAACCTTCTAGATGTTATTATTCTCAACAAAATTAAGGTCTATCTTCATGAAAATGAAATCATGTTTTATTTGATTATTATTAAAAAACATTTTAAAATATTAAAAACTAATTTTCTTATATAAGTTCCAAAGAACCTTTTTTTAAAAATTATTTTTAATTCCAAATAATTAACAAATAGTTTTAAATAATTTAATAATTCTATATAAAAATATTTTCTATTTCAATTTTTTTTAACATTCCATATATATTATATCTTTTACATTATATTATTTTCAATAAGTTAAATTCTACCTTAAGGAAAAGAAAGTTATTTCTTAATATTGAAAGATTATTGTTAAAAAACCATTTTTTAAAATAAATTAAAATTTTATTTTTTCTACAATTTCATAATTTCAAAGGATGAAATGAATTTTCTTTAAAAAAATATGTAACTTAGTTTTAAATGATGTAAACTAAATTCTACACGATTTTCACCTAGAATTTGAGAATAATTCTAGTCAAAATCCGGCTCAAATTGTTGAAATCCCACTTTGGGGTTGTTGGAATTGCATAATCTAGGTGCCCCAAGGGTAAATTGAGGGTGCTTAATCCATCCTACAATCAAAATTGCAATTCTAGCAATAAATTGCAATTTTAGCAATTTCAAGGGCAAATCACCTAGAGATTAGAATTTAATATGGCAAAAAATATATTACAAAACATATTTTCTTTAAAACAAAATTAACATTTCATATATATTAAAAACTCAAACGGAGATTGAGATGAAATAATGTAGAGCAAATTTTGGTAATTAATTCCCTTAAAAGGATATGATTAAAAACAAATTAAATTAGAAAGAAAAAATATGCATTGAAAATACATAACCTTCTATTTATTATTATTTTCAAGAAATTGAAATCTTTTTTCATGAAAATGAAATAATTTATCATTTAATTATTATTAAAAAAACATTTTTAATAAATTAAAAACTTATTTCTTGTATAAGTTGAAAAGATGGAAAAACTTTTCTTTAAAAATTATCCATGGTTCCAAATAATTAACTAATAGCTTTAAATAATTAATAATTAATTTTATATAATAATATATATTAGAAAACATATTTTCTTTTTCAATTTTTTTAAAATTTCATATATATTAGATCTTTTACATTATATTATTTTTAATCAAATTAAATTATCTCTCAATACAAATAAAGTTATTTCTTAATTTTCAATAATTATAGCTTAAAAATAATTTTTAAAAAGAACTAAAAACTTATTTTCTTTAACAAAGTTAGTCTTGAATCGAAGATAATACATTATCAAATTGAATTAATGACAATGCTATTAAATTGGATTAATGGCTTACATTGCATATCTAAATTTAGAAAATTATTACAATCTAAGTTGAAAATAGGTTTCACATGTTTTGTAAAAGGGAGCTACATTAATGAAAAAAATGTGTAAGGATACATCCAAACAAACTACACAAATTTTATCGTATGAAAATTTTCATATTTATTTAACATCACTTCCGAAATAAATGACAAAAATGGTTGGGATTTGAGCTACACTCCATGAAGGGATTTGAATTACAAGGATGTAGATTTGAATGAAAAAAATAGTGCACTTCAATCTCATTTATCCCAGTTGTCCCAGAGAATGATAGCCTCAGTCAATGCACTCAATGCACCATCTATATCAAATAACATGCAGCTTCCATCATTAGGATCTCCATCATCAATTGATTGCTGGTTTCCACCCTCCATTGCATTGAATATGTTTATCACACCTGAATTTCCGAAAGCCTCTTCATTAGGTGAGATCTTCTTTTTCCCTTTAATCACCTGAAATTACAAATAAAAATGGACCCACAAAATGATTATATACCACAAATTATTTTTCCCATTAGTTTTCAAAAAATTAAAATCAATATATGTAACCATAAAGTTCATAGAATCTTAAAAACCAAGCTTATCTTATTGAATCCCACTCACATATTTTCCACTTTGATTTTGTCTGTATACCACGATGAAATCTCCACATATAAGGCTGTGTAATTTAACAAATCCTCCTACAATTCATTAAGTGAGGGAAATCAAGTCATGCATAATGGGGATAGAAGAAATGAGAAAATTGATTGGGATAGAAGAAGTGAGTGTGTGCGTGTGTATACACTCCAATGAAATATAATAACATACCCATATTCTCTAAAACGTACATTGTACTTTTAGAGTTTGGCCAAAACCTGAAATTATGCCATTATGAACATATTGCATTAATTAAACTTATAGAATACATCTTTAAACATTGTGGGAAGTTTTGAATTGGAGAAACTTTGAATACTCGTTTGAAAAGTATACTTGCATTTAAAGGTCCATGTTTGTGATCTATCCATGTTCACCATTGGCATCCACATTACTTTATGAGGAATGGCAGGAATGTGGGATTCGGCTTCTTTTTGCACAAAGTAATTTACAAGAACAAATTGCATGTTTCATTCCCATGTTAATTCAAGTATCTAATAGCAACCTTCCTTCTATTGTTTGATTAATGCTTGCATTAAACTATGAAAATCAACCTTCATTTGACGCAAAATTTTATCATTTATAGAGTCACATTTAAAAAAAACTTCACTCAAGAAACTTCATTGTTCAATGCTAAAGCACTCAAGAAACTTCATTGTTCAATGTTAAAGCTATCATGGTTCTTACCTTGGGAATCGCTATTCTTTTTGAGAAACTCACATCCCTGTTTGTAAGCTTCGTTTGAAAAAGAAACTCCAAACCCTCTCTATTTATTTTTTGCAAAAGAAACCAGATTTAATACATCGATATTTCTCCCTAAAATTCAATTATTAGATATTATTATTAAGATTATATCCCTAAGATTCAATTAAATTAGTTCAAACCAAGCAGACTAGGTAAGAGATTATAGACATGATCAATCGCATGGCCATCAATGTGACTGTGATTGTCTCGATGTCATGGACTTTTGGGATTAGACTGCGTCTTTGTCTTTGTCTTTCTCTTTTGTTTGGCCTCATGGAACGTGTTGTCCACATCAATCAAATCCTCAAACCACGTGACTTGTTGCGGTGTTATATATTTGGCGGGGAGGTTGAAACCGATGAACTGTTGCAATCTCTCAAAGTTCGACATTGGCTATTATGTATCACATCCTATAGCAAAAATTTACAAATAAACAATTTTTTTATTAAAGATGCCACTAGAGAAGCATGCATTCCTCGACATTATTCACAAAATTTGAAAACAAAATATTGCAAAGTACTGAAATATTGATTGTGGGGTTTGTTCTCAACAGAAAAGTAGCACAACATTGTTACTCAGATTGTCTAAAGAATTCTAAAGGATTGCTAAAGGAATTCCGTGTTAAGGAAGGGTTTCTTTTCAACTTTGATCAGCTAACTAAGATTTCACATCAACTAACGAAGAAAAAATAATAATAAAATATCTAGCCATTCATTTTTCTCTCATGGAACTGAAAACTATAGGCATGGCCTTTTTTTTCATTTTTCTAAGTTCATTTTTTCTTGTTTTATATTCATTTTTTCTCATGAAACTGGAAACTACTGGTATGGCATTTTTCTAATTTTTTTTTATTTTATAACAATTTTATATTCATTTCATTTTTTCTCATGAAACTGAAAACTATTGTCATGGCATTTTTTTAATTTTCTTTGATTTTATAACAATTTTATATTCATTTCGTCATTTCTCTCTTAAGGTTTCATGTTAACCGGTTTTCAGCTTTGAACCAAAGAAAACAGAGAAAGATCTTTTCAGCTTTGAGCTAACTAAATAAAGAATAAATAATAATAAAATATCTAACCATTCTAACAAAATAATACAAGATTCCTTTCATGTTAATAATTACCTAGTCAACACTACTAGTGAACCGTAAAACGCTCTTCCTTTGATGGGTCCGTCCTAGCTGCCCTCCTCAAACAGCAGAGTTATTATTTTTCATGCAAACAACGCATTTATTATTCCTTATTAGCATTTTCCCTCAGGAATTTGGGAATAAAGAATTAGATTTTTTGGGTCAGTATCAGTTCGGATCTATGTAATAAGGATCTATGTAATAACTGTAGAAAACTTTTGCAGTGCATAAGATTGGAATAATAATCATGGATAAATTTAGACTAAGGTAATTTTCAAGATTGGCTTCGCTCAGAGAGTTTTATTGCAATGATAATGGAAATATTATAACATTATGCAAACCCAATAAGCAAAGAGAGCTTGTCTCTGTTGATCATACCGAGTTAACATATCATACACGATTTATAAAGGAAAAAAAATACGAATTGAATAAACAAAGGAAAAACCCAGTAAGAAACCGATAACTTAATATGGTTTACTAAGAAACCGATAACTTCATATGGTTTGACCAAGAACAAACCCATAAGATAGGAATTGAATAAAGAAAGTAAATAAATATGCCCTCCCAACTAAGCATAGAGAGCTTCTTTTGATCATATCATACACGATTTAAATCTCATATCATACCGAGTTAACATATCATACACGATTTAAATCTCGACTCGACGATTTAGAGAAATAGAAGATAATGACCACGAGGACTACCACGACCACAACTACTACAAACAATTCGACAGGATCTTACAATTAATCCAAACTATTTCACATCCAAAATTGGATAAGATGTGTAAGTGTGGTTTTCTCCAAGGAATGTGCGTAGTTTGGGATACTCTAGTCTTCCCAATCAGAATGAATTTGGAGGTGGCAAAACTCCAGTGCAATCCATTTTTTTCCAATCCTACCCATTTCAATGTGCCAGACAACTACTACGTTACAACAAACAGTTACACTCACAAGTTTCTCACACATTGTAATGGTTGAGGTGACTATCCCTGAAACATACTTTTCATAGTATTCAATATGCTCTTGAAGGCATAAAAATCTTCTTGATATGAGCAGTAGCATGACTAGGGTTTTATATAAATGAGAGTATAACTTGGCTCATCGCAGTCATGAAAATGGTATGGGAAGCCACACAAAACACATGATGCACTCACCTTCCATAGTAAAATCATGCGTTCGTGACCGAACAACAAACTGAATGGCAGTCACAAAAATGACATGCTCGGCCTCACCGAAGAGATAACTGAAAATCATGCTTTTGACATCACTGCCACAGTTATGGGTAACCGTTTACAAAACTCAGTCCTAAGTGGAGAGTCATGCATATGCATTTGTTTTGGTGAATAGTTGGATAGATTTATCACCAAAATTGGATTAAAAATGAATTTTAAAGACATATTTTGTTGAAATTACTTTCTGGCCACATCAACGCCCCAAGACTCGTATTCAAGTTTTTTATGGCACATTAAGACAATTGCTACTTAGCTAAATTGCCACCGGGTCCGTCCTAGCTGCCCTCCTCAAACGGCAATTATTTCTTATTACCTGGTCAACACTAGTCAACCATATAAAACGCTCTTCCTATGATGGGTCCGTCCTATCTGCGCTCCTCAAACGGCAATTATTTCTTATTAGCATTTCCCTCAGGAATATAGGAATAAAGAATTAGATTTTTTGGGTCAGTATCATACATAACTGTTAGAGATCAAATGTCACGGCGTTCGGATCTATGTAATAGCTGTAGAAAACTTTTACACTGCATAAGATTGGAGTAATAATCATGATCGGACTCTCGATAAATTTAGAGTTATGTAATTTTCAAGATTGGCTTTCTCGGTTATATCGCTCAGAGAGTTGTATTATAATGATAATGGAACTATTATAAACATTATGTAAACCCACTAAGCACAGAGAGCTTCTCTCTGTTGATCATACCGAGTTAACATATCATACACGATTTAAATCTCGACTCGGCGATGGCCCGGCATGGGTTGGTATGACGTATGAAAGACGGATAGATGTTAGATTCATTCCATATCTTAGTAGTTTAAACAGTATTAAGAATCAAGAAGTAATTTGTAAAAGGATTCACGCCTCAGTCGTGTTAATCTGTTTAAAATAAAAAAAATAAAAATGATCCGGGGGTTAAGTCGTTAAATGGTTCTATCAAGTTGCACGTTGTCTCCAGGATAGAACTCTCAGTTATAAAACATAATCGAAGGATCCTTATAACAAAACCTTAAAGCCAAGAAATCAGTTGGTTTAACCAACTTACCTTAAGAATTTATGAATGCCGATAGTGCCTATTGCATGTACCAAGTTTAAACGGAGCTTGAACTTTGAAAACTTGTTCGCAAATCCAATAGCCATTTGGCATGATGCTATGTGTCACTATAAGGGTGATGGTGATGCTTCAACTATATTGGATTTGTCTCCATGATCAATGGCAGGAACCCTAAGTTATCATTGATTAAATTCTCACTAGAATAAATATTTCCTATAATGGCTACAACATAAAATTACCTTACCCACATAAGCACCCCAAATGATATTGGCAATATATAGAAATATACCGGGATTCACTTAATAATTAGTGTTACTAGTAGCTAAATGGAAATCATGACCTTCTAAATTATAAATTTGACTCATGAGAATTGATTCCATAAGGAGGTATGTCTAAAGCTTTCATAGAGTGTTAAAACCATCCTAAATTAACTTTCGATCGAGTAAGGTCTCCTAATTGAATCCAATTCCATCCATAATTTATTTAGTCACATGAACAAGTTGCAATAGTGGAAGCAAGATGGATGAAATGGTGATGTAAATAGTAACTCGTTAGGACACATTGGATCCAAACTAGTGTTACAATGGCGATAATAAATGGTTTAGCAGAGTTACCGATGATCTGAATTTTAGGGGGAATATGGTCTAAATTCGGATGTATAAGTCATAAAAGCATTAAATGGAGAGGCCACCCTCTCCCATCCATGGTTTTGGAATCTTCCATGCAACCCATAGTTTAGAATACACCCATCCATGGTATTTGGTAGCCCATGGTTTTGTTCCATGGTATGACTTCAAGGCACATTGTAATAATATTATATAAAGGGCTTTATGTCTTCTGAATAAAACAAGCTATTACTTTTGGCATCCTACATTTCTCTTATTTTATTGAATTATTATTGGGGTATTGGTTCTGAGTGTCTTTCTTAGTATAGTTTGAGAGGTGAGGCTCAAAGAACCCTCTTTGAGCCTCACCCCTCCATGTTGCATATTTATTCTATGTTTCATCATCTAGGCTATTCATATCCCAGATCTCGCTACTTTGTCTTTCTCACAGCTGGTTCATTTTTCCCTTCAGTTTTGAATCTATCACTTCTCCTCCTCTCTTGAAATTCAAGTCTTCCAGAAGAGTTTGAAGCTGACTGCGGGTTCAAATATTTTTCTACCCTCGGATTTTCGTCCACCATTATGAAGAGAACCATACATGGATCTAATAAATGCATTGTTATGAAACATTTGCAATAATTTTAGAGGGTGTTAATGCTTCCCATGGAGGTTCCACAACCTCTGCAATAGCCCATGCTGCTCTACAAACCCTTGGCCCTCTACATTTGGCACTCTCACATTCAACAAATTTTATATGGATGTTGTGAACTGTATAGGAAATTTCATAGGGTATACCATATCTCACTTGAAATTTTGTTTCATCATCTCAAATGGGTATTTCATGGAATTTCATTTTGTTTCCTGGTTTGTGAGATATGCTTGTTTGAAGTAGCACATGTTTGTACACAATGCAACCGCACATACAACAAATTTAAACAAGTGCTACAGACTCCAAACAATGTTTTAGAGGCTCTACCATAGCTCATTGGAAATCTCTTTCCGTCAACTAAAATGGGTATTTCTCGATTTTTCATTTGGCTTTCTGGTTTGAGAGATATCATCTACTGAAGCAACATATGTCTACAAAATAGTATGTGCTCATATCTTAAGATTCATCAAACATTTACTCACTCTTTGGACCACCCTAGATAAAGTCTGTTATATGGATGGAAAGGTCTCTTCGATATTTCAAATGGGTCTTCAACAGAATTCAATTTCATTACCTCCATCAGAAGATATGAAGGGATTTGTAGCGAGACATCAACTGCACCAAAGATCATGAATTTTTCAATTTTTGGACTTTTATTAAATGCTATTGTAATCATGGTTATGGGTTAACCACAAAAAACCCATGGTTATGGTTTGACCACAAAAATCCCACGGCTATGGGTCAACCACACAAAACTCTTCTCTTCATTGGTAACTAGCACATTGTAATCATGGGTCTCTTTTTAGCATGAAATGATGGGGACCATTATTTTCTACGTGGGGAGGAATGATCCAAATTTTATGGGGAATATGGTCTAAATTTTGATGTATAAGGAATAAAAACATTAAATGGATAGGCCACCCTCTCTCATTGACCATAAAAGCATTAATGGAAGGGCCACCCTCTCCCATCCATGGTTTTGGAATCTTCCATTCAACCTACAGTTTAGAATACACCCATCCATGGTATTTAGTAGCCCATTGTTTTTTTCCATGGTATGGCTTCAAGGTACATTGTAATAATATTATATAAAGGGATTTATGTATTCTCAATGAAGCAAGCTATTACTTTTGGCATCCTCCATTTCTCTTATTTTATTGAGTTATTATTGGAGTATTGGTTATGAGTATCTTTATTAGTATAGTTTGAGAGGTGAGGCTCAAAGAACCCTCTTTGAGCATCACCCCTCCATATGACATATTTATTCTATGTTTCTCTGCCTAGGTTACTCATAGCCCAAATCTCGCTACTTTGTCTTTCTCACAGTTGGTTCATTGTTCGCTTTAGTTTTGAAGCTATCTCTTCTCCTCCTCTCTCTACATTCAAGTCTTCCGGGTCTCAGCCCCCAAGATCCGAATCAACTGAACACTCTACTTCTCTCTTATGTCGACAACACTATGATGGTTGAAAATACAACTCTTACTCATATTCGATATTGTGTACAATATTCACAAGACACACTTGAGTTTATACAACATGAGTAACAACTCCGACAAGAAGAAACAAATTCTAAACTTGTTCATGTTAAGAAAAATCCACTTTATGATTCCTTTCAGCAGCTTGCACATAATGGTGCCACCTCAAAAAAACATAATCAAATCAATAGACCCACTTCATAAGAAAAAGAAAAAGAACATGAGGAACTTTCGCTTACACTTCTTAATCCCATAATCAGACCATGGGAATAGATCACCCACAACAAGTGCAAAAATGGTATTGGATACGACAAGGAAGTGGCCATTCACATTCCTCATTTCTCCAAGCTAGTTTAGTTTCAAAGTACTATGGTATTCAAAGAAAGTTCATATTCATATACTCGAGTTCAGAGGTTGAAATTCCAACATTGTGATAGAGTTGACCATATGAAAGATCAATGTTTTGATCTTCACCCTTGTAAGAATAGTGGAAAGCATACTCACTCTTTGGATAGATGCTTCATGCTAAATCAACCTGAAAGAGAGAAGATTCACTATGGGCAGACCGCTTCTTGGAAATTGGCATCAACAACCAAGAAGATATATATGTCATATTGGAGACTTCATTCATGATTAATGACACATCTTACAATTGAAATATATTCTTCTCCTCACCTTGCTCCTAAAAAGGGGGAATGACTGACGATCATAAACAAGTGAATGAGAAAAGGAGAGTTGGAACAAGTAATCCCGAACCAATGCTAGAGCAATATATAGAACCTTGTCCCAATTTCCAAAGCCTCAAGCCAGAGCCACCTAACAAGTGTCAGAGCTACAACACTGAACAATAGTCAAATCCATGTTCCTCTGAGCTCTGGATTTTGTGCTCATCCTAAAACCACCCATTTAGTAGAAGACACCAAATTGTGGTGGTCCTTAAAACTGCCACTTTCGATTAGGAATCGTTAAGCCTTCGAGCCAAGTTTTGAAGAGAACCTTTAAGTGAAAACTTGAGTCAAAGCCAAGTTCCGAAGAAGCTTTGAGCAAAAATCGGAGTTATCACCAAGTTCCAAATTTTGTGGTCATCTTAAAACCACCCATTTAGTAGAAGACATCAATTTTTGGTAGCTTTTTACTCAAAGAGCTTCTTCATCCATTTGTAATTGTCCTTCTCCAAATTTCATCTCTCTTCTTGGACTCATGTACACCTGTTTGGATTAAGGGGGGATTACTGGATACATAATCCTTAGGGTTAGGCATATTTTGTATTATTTTAAACTATTCACAATATTGATGAGAAAATAATGTTAAGAGTCATGGGTAAATAGGAAGAGTCATAAAGGAGTCCAATAGGCCACTCAAAATATGAAACCAAGATTCATTGTCATATGTATTTCTATGTACATATGTTAATGAGAAAAATGATCTTTCACGCCTATTTTTTGTGTCTTTCATTGGTTTTGTTTCTTCATTTGCTTGTATTCCCATTGGGGCATCCTAACATACATCACATATAAGATTACATTGATCAAATTCAAGACATCCAAGTTGCATACATCAACTTCGGGATTTCAAAATCCAAGGAATGGTATAATCCATGTGTTTTTTTTAATTTGTTGATTTAAAATTAGAAATGGAATAAATATCTCATATGCCTTCTATATCCTATCATACCTATCGTACCATATCACTATATATCATTTTTACCACATTAAAATCATCATTCATATTTCTATTCTATCTAATCATTACCTAAACAAAGTTTTTTACCTTCATTTATCTACTCACCATTTACCACCCCATATGATTTTTTAAGCTACCACTATAAAATCCAAAAACTTTCCATATTCTGCTAATCCGAGTTTATAAAATCTAGAAGCTTCTTGTGAAACAAAGTAACTCTTTCCCTTTGCTAATTTGCAAAATTAAAATTTTTGGGCATGAATATTAGCTATCTCTTTAGCATATTCAAAGTCAAACTTGCACTCGGTTGATGGGCTTCAAATTGCTAAAGTTGAGACCTCTAATGTTTTACTGTCACAAATAAATTGAAAGAACATTATCCCTTGATGTTCTATAAGTCGAATTATTGAAAACGATATTAAAAACTCCTTTAGCATATTCAAGACCAATCTAACACCAAGTGGTAAGGATCTATTGTCAACACAAACAATCTTCCTCTAACATGTAAGTTAAAATATAGAGAAGAAATAACAATCACTCTCCAGTGTAGGAACAGATACAAAGTTTTGGGGTTTCAATTATTGAAAACAACAATGTAGTTTACTTATTAAAGGAATTATGAAGCATAAATTAATGAATTCAAATTAGAGAACAAATTCTGAATTGAATATTAGAAACATAACCATGGGAAATTAAATTGAAAAACAGAGTTTAAAAGAAGATCATATAGAGGTAATGGCGGTAAGGTTCGAACCAAATGGGGCAGCTCGAGGTTATTCATCTAGAGAGAATCATAATTCTCCAAAGAGAAAGATTGTTGGATGTTTTCAAAAAAAATTGATGGACACAATGTAGAGTTAATAAGGGCATTTTCTCAATCATTCGATGGATCTAACAAGCTCAATTATGCAATTTTACCATCCATATTTTTGAACATTTTCTATCACGGATTACAGGGATTTCTCAATCAAGTGAAAAATGGTTTAAAAACAAACAAATGGAGGTTAGAGCATGGACACCATTTTTGTTTAGAAATAGGAAAAACAATCTACATTGGGCAGCAAGGCTCCCAAGGCAATGGCTCAAAAAACCCTATAAATATATTGTCTATTTAATTCAAAAATATATAACTTGTGAAGGAAGATATAGTTTTATCTTTCTAGATCACATCATACCACTGTTACATTAGGTGATGAAAAGCTATTAAATATTCCCTACTACCTACTACATAGTCTAACAAAGATGCCCAACATTGTTGGATCACTCCTTCTATCTCTTATTACTTAGATCAGACCCGGATTCGACACAATTATTGGTCCAACAAAACCCCTTTACACCGGCCCTTTCGGCAACAACCTATGAACAAACTAAGGTCTCACCTAAGGCGAAGTATGGGTTGGCTGTAGAAGCACATTTCTACACCCAGGTGATGCGCAGCTATTAAAATGGTATGCTGAGCAAAGTCGCATCTACTTCGCATTCACTTCTTGTACTACAATGCACTCTGGAGCTGTGCTCACGGGGAACTACACAATGCAATGCAATAGTGCACTTCGCAACCGTGCTGAGGGACAGTTTTACACTCTACAGGCTCTGCTGGATTAGTGTCACTTATGCAACTATGCGTTCAACATACTCAAAATTACTTGTACATTCAACTATATGTGTTCGTTACATAACATATTATTCTCATCATCCATATATGTGAACATACATATAAAAGTAGGAACATACATAAACATAAGCATAAACAATATCACAGATGCATTCACACAACACACTTATTTACGTGGTTCACCCCCAGGATGGGAACTACGTCCATGGGAACTCTTGTTTATATTAATGGGAAGGGTTAACAGTTCCATTCTATGCACATAGCTCCAGATTCTTCTCTCTATAATGGGTCTCTACCCACACAGCTGCAGAGCCTCTTCCTCTCTTCTTGCTCTTACAATACTTAGTCTTTCATCAAAACCCCCAAAAGACCAACCCTTTCTTTACAAAACTTCCCTTTTTATAGATCATGCTCGAGGGTCACATCTTTACAATCATTATGGTTGAAAACCCTATAGTACCCAAGAACCCCCCAAAAATGGCGTGGTTACCCTGCTAACTAGGCTTGTCATAACTCGACAGCTACTTCACTTGAATTCAACCATCCTTCTACATTGCTTCTAGCTCTTACGCTCTTCTGACAGCCACAGTTCTGACCACGTAGCTCTGACTTCATACTGACATGTCCTTTTCAGCCACTTTGCTTCTTCTATCAGTGTTAGTCCGTCGTTCTGTTTATAACTGCCTTAGCTGCCCTGACCATCCTTAGTACTTTGTATTTACTAAGGATACAGGTCCCTTTCCTCCCACTTCGTGCCACTCCTTACCCTGTTCCCAGGATTTGCGAAGTTATTTACCAAAAATAGGCTGCTGCTGGACCTTGTTTCGCTTGTACTTATTTCCAACAAAACTGTTGTGCTGGAACCTCGCTTCACAAAATTGCTCCACTTGGACCATCCCCAATAGGCCCCTAACACTCACATGTGGCTCGTCCCCGATTCACTCTCAGCAGGATCCTTCGGTTGTGCATCCCCTTGGATGTTTAGCTTCACAGTAAAGTTATGATAAGTTGCACTTAGCCTCACAACTATCTCCTTCGGTTCTTGCTAAAAATCCTTGATAGTTTCTAACATATCCTATGAGATGACTTCTTGGGCATTCTCCTATACCGTATGCTCCGTGGTGCGGAGTTCTTGTAACTTTTATTCAATTTCCTCTAATAGGAAGAGCGCTTCTTCCTATATGGGTTGTAACCTTGCTGAGGTATCATCCTCCTTATCCCTCAGAACATTCAACTCTCTCTGCAAGTCCTTGACTTCTGCAAACTTTTGGATTTTCGGTCTGGGTGGCAAGGTCTTCATAGTTGTGTTCACATAATCCAGCTCTGTCTGTCATTGTCGTAAGTCATCTTGGATTTTTTCCAGCTCAGGATCCTATTGCAGCATAGTCCATACTTTTGTAGCTTCCTCCAGTAGGTCTTGGCATTTCTCTACTCCTATGGAGATGTTCTTTGTTGCATCCCTTAGGGCTACAACTCTTGCTTCTTCCATACCCGCCAGGGTACCAAGCGGGTTCTGAGCTTCTAGGCTATTAAACCTTTTCCTTATAGGTGATGTCCATATGCACCATCTCTGCTTTAAGATTGCTTACCATGGTGCCGATCTCAAGTATGGTATCTTCTATCTCCGGTTTCTCTTCACATTCTTGTATCTGCGCACATACCGTAGCAACAGTTTCTTGCATCTTTCTTCGCTTCTCATGCACACTAGAAATTTCTCTTGTTTTCTGTGCACATTCCTCTTTCAGATCTACGTAGCATTCTTCTAAATACACATGTTGATTGTAATAGACCATGTCTCTATTTATGATCTCTTATACAACATGCAGATGTAGATTATGCAACCCCTTAAGAGGTAGCATACCAACGTTAATATCCAGGTGGTCCAACCTCTTTGTGCCTTCGGTTAACTCATAATTTTGAAAGATGATGTTAATCGGCTCCATTCAGACTAACCAAGGTTTCATTTTCAAGGTAGGTGGCCTTATCTTTCTTTGACTTGACTCACCCGACTTGCCTTTTGAATCAGACTCTCATACCAAGTCCTTCTGGACTTGTTCTATCTTCACAACCATTCTTTTATGTGCTACAAGGTTCTTTTTTAGGTGCGCTTGAATTTCTTCTCTTTCAGTGTCTTTTAGAGCGAGTGCCTCTTCTAAATGGTCGCTTACATGCAGTTCAATGCAGTCGTAATCATCTTCATGCAACTGCGCCTCTTGCGGAGTCTTGGTCGCCTTATGCTTCTTCCTGGGTCCTTTTTTCTGGTACTACGCTTCCAGGGTCCTTCCTCTTTTCTCCTGTCGATACCTCAACAGTGTCTTTTTGTGCCTCTCCTTGGCTGATTTCTACTTGATCTAGTGGATCTCTAGCATTTCTTTCTTCTGAGGCTGTTTGGATTACTACTGGTGCATCGACCTTCCATTTTGGTGGCCAATATTCCATAATCAGCTCGATTTTCTGTGCATCGAGATGATATTTCCCTTTGAACCATTATGGATTCTGCTTCTCATCCCTTAGCTGAATATAGATATAAGGCAAGTCGATGTTGAATACCAGCCTTTGGATGTACATGGTTTTCATCTCCTTTGAGATTCGCGGAGTGCGTTGAATCACATCGCACAACTTCCCATAGTAGGTAAACAACTGCTCATTGTTTACCCATTGCCTGTCATGCTTCACATTTGCCAACATGTTGGAAAATTTTGCCCCACGAAAATCTCCTAACAACACTGGGAGGTTTTGCTGGTACAGTGGCTCCTAGCCTACAAAAGCAATTACCGCAAGCAACCAAATGTAGTGGAAAGGGCTTCCACTCTCCTGAGTCTCGCGAACATCATCCAAGAACTCGTTCAATAAGTAACTTTCCCAATTGTACGGTGTTCCGTACTTGGCCTTCGCGACCAGGAGAACGGTTGCGTTCAACACCTCTCTTGGTCTACACTTCCTCAAGACTTTACCTACCAACAAATAGACTATGAACAATGTAGTTTGGTCTTTAATTCCAGCTGTGATTTAACCACGGATCCCATTTTGTAAGCCATACTTGTCCTTCATTTGCTTGACGAGCTCTTTGTCCTTTGCCTTTCCCACGAACTCCCCTACGGGATCATCACCTTGCTTGCTAAGATGTGTGATTAGGTAGATGAGGTAAATACTTATATCGATCTTGCGGTTGAGTCACATATAGTCCTGGTGTGCGCACAACAGTAAAGTGTGCACCACTGCAGTAAGCTCAGGACTTCGGTCAAAATGCGGGATACGTAGGAGGTTCAACAATTCATATGTCACCAACGATTTGAGCCAGTCCTACTTGTGAATAGCGGGTTGATGCTTTTTCTCATCAATCCTTTGGCACATGTATTGATCATGCTGGAACTCGAGGTACTTCAACACTTGAGGGTCCTTCCTCTCTAATAAATCATGATCTGAGAACTTACACTCTGCAATATTTCCAAGCAGGTTCTCAAGGATACGCACATGGATGGAAATCGACGGTAGAGGAATCTCATATTGTACATTTTTCAGGACCTGAATCGGTGGTGAATCAACCCTTCTTGGTGGAACATACTCAAGTGTCAGGTAAATCGGCCTGTCCTGAGGTGGTTGCAGTGGACCGGGCTTCAGCATTTCTCCTGCCTTTGGCATCTCGGGTTCCTTAACCAGTTGCATCCCTGGTCCGTGGCGTGGCGAGCTCCTTGAAACGACGCCCCTTTCTTGAACAACCTTCTTGATGGGCGTTTTCACTAACCCCTCAAGCCCGGACTGCTCATAAATCGCTCTGTGTGCTCTTGCTAGAAAATCAAAGTTACATGTAGTAAAAATAAAAAATCACAGTTAATCGAGTAAATATGCAGTCGTCCTTATTTATAGGTGTAGGAGGACTGAGCCGCGCCCTCAAATGGATAGCTAGGCATTAAATGTCATGATCGTTGGCCAAATCTCCCAAATATCTTGGTCCTTTCCTTCATTGAATGCATCGGAAATGACTAAATTTGTGTTAAATGAAAATGCGGTTGTAGGCAAAAACACTGTATAACAACTACTTTTTGGACTCAAAAGGCATAACAACTACTTTTCCTAAAGTTTCCTCATGGATTAGACAAAATTAGCAAATTTCCTCTAAGCCTTTATACTCGTACATATTCAACTTCACATCTGCGCTTCCTATTTGTACTTCGCATCACAGCTTGCGACATGTACTTTGCATCAGATGTTTCAATTTCATGGGACTTCGCTTTTCACCAAAACTGTGTATAGGTTATGCTCAATTCTTAGTTTCCAATTGCAACTGTACTTGACACTTAAAATTGTCTTCGTTGCTAATGAACTGATGTCTGGCGAAGTAGGACTATCCCTATAGGGATTTAGTCTACTTCCATTATAAGATCAGGTAGGTTTTCTCCCACTAATGTGGCTAGTTGAACTGCACCACCATTAGTAACATGCTTGACAACATATGTCCCTAGCCAATGCATTTTAAATTTTCCAGGAAACATCATGTATTTTCTATCATAGAGGAGGACAAGATATCCTACCTGAAATATTTTGTACTTGATATTCCTATCATGCCATGCTTTTTCTCTATCTTTTTTCACTTGTTGGTGAAATCCTGCAATGAAGCGATCTTCTTCTAGACCAACTAAGTGTAGTAGCCTTTCTTCCATTGTCTAACCATCTTCCATGTCTGTGAATGATGCAATTCTCAAACTTGGTACTATGTATTCCATTGGCATAACAACTTCCTTTCCATATTCTAACCTGAAAGGTGTATGACCTGTCAACTTCTTGCAAGTTGTACTATATGCTCATAACACAGCTGGTATTCGCAGATCCCAATCATCCCTGTTTGTATTACATACCTTAGTCAATGCATTTTGGAACACTTTGTTAAAAGATTCAACAATGCCATTAGCTTGTGGATGATATGGTGTGCTCTTCTGATGGTAAATCTAAAATTCCTCAGCCAGGGATTCAATAGATCTATTCAAGAAGTGAGTTCCTTGATTGCTCATTAGGATATTTGGAGATCCAAACCTTGTGATGATGTTTTCGAAAATGAACTCTGCGGCAATAAATGCGCTACAGTCCTTCACTTATTTTGCCTCTACCCATTTGGTTAGATAATCTGTAGTTGTAATGAAGTATCTCAAACTAGTTTGCTTCCCTGGTGGGTTGATAGGTCCCACAAAATCAATATACCACTTATCAAATGTTTGCAAAGTCAGTTGTGGAACCAATGGCATCTCATCTCTACGAGATGGATTCCCTATCCTTTGGAAAACATCGCAACCTACGACAATGTTCCTTTGAATCCTTGTGGAGTGTAGGCCACCATAGTCTTTCTCTTAGAATTTTCTGCGCACTAGATCTTCTTGCGTAGTGGCCTCTAGAAGCCCCTGTATGTGCTTCAGAAAGTATCAATGGTTTCTCATGTTCTAGCACACATCTGCACAGTACTCCATCCAGTCCTAGCTTGTATAATTGTCCTGCAATTATGGTGAAGTCAGTTTCTTTTACTACCAATTGTTTCTTCTGCTGCACAGTAAACTCTATGGGTACCAAACCTATGGTCGTGAATTCTACAATATCCTTATAATAGTCATCTTCTATTTGAATAGCAAACAACCAAAATTTGAAAACTACAAAGTTTCACCCCTCAAAATTGCTTTTTAGATTTCCAGATTCACTGGGAGGACCCTGAATTACGGTTTGATTTTCCTGGAGCTTCACCCAACCAAAAAGTTTGACCTTGGTCTCTAAACTTTGATTTTTCAGAGGAGCTTCTAGCCATGGTCTCAGATTTCAGAAATTCCAACTTTTGTAGAAGCCCTAATTTTCAGCTTCACTAGACAGGACCCCAAACTAGGGTTTGATTTTCCCGGAGCTTCACCCAACCAAAAAGTTCGATCCAAAGCTCTAAACTTCGATTGTTTTGAGGAGCATCCAGCCATGGTCTCGGATTTTAGAAATTCCACTTTTTGTGGAAACCCTAATTTTTAGGGCAAAAAATGAAAGTGCCCAGAATTGAATTCTGATTGGACAGAAAGATGCGCCTTGCTGAGGAGAGTCAAATTACACTACTACCTTTCAATATCTATGGATAGAAACCCAATAAACAAGAATCCCTAGCTTCCGCAACTGCAAAGTGTCTTCTTCTCACGTTAGCTCTGATACCATGTTAATTTTTTAGCATTAATTCAATAAACTCTAGGATCTTCACTAAGAGAATAACATGTACAGCATATCTACACAATATCAATCACACAAGAGACACAGAGTTTCCTCGGGGAAAACCAAGAAGGTGAAAAACCCCGCAACTTCCTCAGAGATAGAAAGAGCAATGATACAAAACCCAAGTACAAGAGATAGTCTCCTAGCAGCAGCTTCTCCTCCTTCACTAGTGCGCCACTCTCCAATGAGTGTATGAGTGAGAAAGTGAATGATCAAATAGAGTGCCTCCCGCACTCTATTTATACTTGACTTGACTTGCCTAATAAAATTTACTATGTGAGCCTCAACTTAACCACATAACATAATGCTGACAAGGCCTACCTCCACTGGGGTGGTCTAATAACCCTTTAACCCACATGACTTATACAGGGCTGACCCCATCAAGGTGGTCTAATAACCCATCAAGTATAAGTTACGACACATACAATATAAATGACGACACTTCCATATAGAGGAATAATACCATCTCTATAGGAGTACAATATACATAGGTGAAATACATTCCGAAGTTACAATTACATCAACAATTTTTATCCAAATTAAATGAAATCGTAACAACATCCATTAATAATTATATATCCAATAGGAATAAAAAGAAATCTTAGCAGCAATATGATATGTGATCGTGGAATCTATTTAAATCGTGGTAGCATAAAAACATAATCATGGCAACATTAAAACATAATTATGGTAGCATCAAAATGAAACAGGGATCCTCAGAAAAAATCTATCGTAGCAGCATAATACTCCAGATAGATATCCATCATGGTAGTATAAACAACATAACATACAATTAGAAACGATGATCGAGCCAGGGTGGACTCTCTGCATTGAGAGGTCACCCGTCTTTCTCCCAATACTATGTATATATAGACAAAATAAAAATAACATCAAAAATCAAAACAAAATGCAAACGCTCATATCCACCCAGGTTCGATCCTCTCCATTGAGAGATCACCTGTCTTGCTCCTAATACTGTATATATGCAGACAACAATAAAAACCAAAATGCAGACAATCAAATCCAGCCATTGAATATTACATCGAATATAGGTATTAAGTTTAATATATATATGCAACAATCGAATATTAAGACTGCGCCCCAACTACAAACAAAACTTTCTATCAGAGAACTGGGTTCTGAGGACTGCTCCCTCTTCTTCTGCAAAGGATAATGACATAAAATACTATGGGCGATTATCCCCTTATTGCTCAGTTAACTGGACTAGCGATATAAAGAAAGGAATCAAGACCGAAATATAATACGGTAAGTTCTAATTAAATTAGACAAAAATAAATACCAGTTTAATTACTAAATGGGAAAGATGCATTCTCAGAATCCCATCGATATCATCGATCTGAAAACCAAGACAATCTCTGTGGTATAATACTTCATTTGCAGCAATAACCTTATCAAAACAACAAAATTAAACACTGAAATGCATCCACATAAGAAGATGTTGATCGATATATTCGATCTGAAAACAAACAACAGAGATTGATTCTGTGGTGTAAATACCTTATTCGTAGAAGTAGAATACCATCATATATCTAAGTAACCACACGCTCAGATTAGCACCAATTACTGAAATGCATACGCATTCAGATAGAGACCCCTGGATCGTATACCACTCTATTTTGTAAACAAAAATACAGGAGTCATTTACGTGGACAATAACTCCTGGTATTAGGTTATGAGGGGGACGACACTATTCCGCATCATATACAGGTTCATCTACATGATGCCAGTCCCATCCAACTGCCTATTACAGCAATTTTCATCGTAGAAGGATCCATTCAACCCATCCGAGATGACCTATACATAAAGAGACTTTATTTTCTCCACGTCTTCCTTCAGTCACAATTTATCTAATGTATCCAATAACAAACTCCTTCGTGGGTTTTTTCCCCAATTAAAACTTCGGGATCAAGATCTATAAAGTCATCCTTCCCATTCCCTACTCATATTAAACACAACAGGGCCTTTTTAATCACCAAGAGCTCGGCTTCATCCTCAGAAAGGCCACTCCTACCATACAAATAGTTCTTCACTCCAATGACGAGGCCCGACTCTTTATTTTTTTTTTCAAGGAGGTTGCCTCTTACTATTGAAAAACAGACACAAATACTCAAGCAAATAAAACAAGAAACACTCCAACTCAAAAGGAATTGTGATGCTCTCCCCAAGAGGCTGCGCACCCTTCTCTTATATAATCAAGGTTCTTTGGTTGGCTTGGAGACTCCGCTTCATTTTGGAGAATTTTCCAGCCAAGTGGAGGTTGCTTGGTAGCACGTTAGGAAATGAGAATGCCAAGTGGTAGGTTTTGATCAGGGCTCGGCTTCCTCTCTTTAGTGGGAGAGGCTGACCACAATCCCGCGATATTAGGTTGGCGCCCCCCATCACTAGATCAGGTTGAGGCGTTTTACATTTAACTCAACTTTGACTCTACAATTTTATAACTTTATATAAATTCACAAATGAATATATACATACAATGTAATATATCCAATTATATAGGCCTTTCTAAACATTTCCATCATGTTACCTCATTAAAAGGCTTTAGGAACTTCAATCAAGGGGTGCATCCTTCTTGACTTAATCTATATGCATAATTTATTTATATAAAAAGGAACTCAAGGGATATTCTCCCCTTACATATTTTGCATAAATTTATTTTCATATATAATATGTTAGATTATCTCATAATATAGCTCATAATCGAGTATACTAATGTTTACCAAATATTCGATAAATACATAATATTTTTATATGTTTTCATCATATAGACCTTTAAGAAATATCTTGTACACATATATGTCTATATGATAGACTACCAGGTTATCATAATTTATTTCTAGATAAGTCTGATAAGTCCCCTATTGCTTTATATATTTATATGTTTATTTTATTCAAGAGATTACTTCTAGTTGTTTGTGATCACAACTATCTTTATATATATATATATATATATATATATACATACCTTTAATATGTTAAATCTTGTATCTTTCTTTATGGGTAGAGTTTTAGAAATCATTTAGTTTATCTAGTGAAATTAGTTAGCTTAAGTAAATACTCGATTGTGGGTTTTGGCGATGATCTTAACCTTAGCTCCCCTTAGTGAATTCGGTTGTCATCGTCTAATTGCATCACCGATCTTAATCTCCTAACCTTACACTTTACGAATTTAGGAGTTTAACCCACATACTTACAAGGTTTACTGGTGGGGCCTTGGCCTTGAGCTCCTCACCAGTAAACAAGTACAATAAATAATTGGGCATGTGCAAGCTAATGAGGGTCACTTTTGGCACGTTAGATGCAATAAAAAATGAAAAATCGGGGATCCATCAATTTACTTGGTTTTTTTGACATGCTTACACAAGATATCTTGCATTGAGTAAAAAAGATGAAACGTAGGAAATTGAGTCACGTTTCTGAATATATAAGTTTTAAGTATTGAAAATTGACATAACTATGTCAAATTTCATGTTTTCTAACAATCACTTTTTATTTTGTTTGCAAATGATAAGGTATATGTTTTTGTGGGTGCAGCCTTTCAATGCCTAAATGACGGTTTTGGGATACAAAAATTGGTAGACATGTATTGAACCCATATCACTAGTGCAGCGCTATTTTTACAAAATTAAATGTTTAATTTTTTATTTTTTTTTGAATTATGTAAGTGATCAAACCTCGAGAGCGATACATTAAATGTGGGTGCATCCTTTGAAGGTCTTAATGCAGTTATTTAGACTTGGATTTTTTATAGCATGTAGAGGTTGGTGTCTTCTAGTGCAGCATACAATTTTTTTTTAAAATGGTTGTGAAATGAAAAAGTTATAGAATAAACACTAACAATATGTTTTTTAACCAACGAAGTGATGAAACAAGAAAATTAGGAAACAAATAGAAAATCTCAATATTTTTTTTAAATTACATATTTGGAATCTGCATAAAAAATTATATCTATGCCTAAAATTTCGTCAATAATGGTCATGTATGTCATGCTGTAGAGAGCGGTGAAAAACATGCGTATTTAGGTGCAAAATTGCACCTAAAGTGTCCCTTAACTTTGTGCACAAACCCAATTGTATTTACAAAATACTAGGGTTTAAAGGAGGGATGTTAATGAAGCATGTAAAGATGTGTTGTACCACCATTCTTGTAAGGAAAACCACATGGCCCATTTTGTATGTTTACCATTTGTAAAACGACAAATACCCTTTTGGGAATTTATTCACAATCCTAGTTTTCCCATTATATTGAGGATGGTAAGAAGAGTTATGAGGCAATTGAGTGTGCAAACAAGAAAATATTTGCTTCCAAATATTACTAGTGAAAATTATATATCTATCACCTAAAATAATCTTGGGGATTCATTGTTGCTTCTCAAATTTTTCCATGAATGATAAAACTATTGTAGTTTCTTTAAGAGGATGTGCATGTGTGTGCGTGTGTGTGTGTGTGTGTGTGTGTGTGAGAGAGAGAGAGAGAGAGAGAGAGAGAATATGGGAATCATTTGTGAGTCAATAGACTACTACCATGATGATAGTATTTTCTTCTAACTTTGATAGACATGTGATAAAATCTATTGAGACCTCTTCCCAAGGTTGACTTGGTATGAATAATGGTTGTAGAAGACCCAATGTATTGATTTTCTCTCCCTTATTCTATTGGAAAACAAAACACTCTGCCACAATATTTTGGACATCAATTATAAGAACTTGAAAGAAAAAATACCTCTTGATCTTGTGGTATGTTTTCAATAACCTTGAAACTCCTCCTATATAATACGTGTGTAATTTAGAAAGGACATTTTGATAGAGTTGAGAATTCTTACATAAATATAGGTGATTTTGCACCATAGTAAATAATTCTTCCCTACAAATTCATCTAATAAAATAGGATCCTCTTATACTTGTTGAATTATAAAGCATGCTGTTCGATCATATTTCCATTTTTTCCTTACATTTTCCACCCAATCAAATTGCATAATGTAAATAGCACAAAGTAATCCCTTTACATCATCTTATTTTCTTGAAACTGCATTTTCCATAACATTTTGTTTCCTTTATATATATATATATATATCTTATTATGTAATTAAAAAAATATAGACAAAATACTACAATTTAGAATTCTAAAATAAATAAAAAATTAAAATTTAAAATTTTATGAAATAATCAAATATTATTGAATGATAAATTTTTTGTGCCGAGAAGGTGCATTTCTATAGCCTATATGAGGGAGAAGTGTCTGTATGTCCCATAACAATAAAAAATAAGAAAAATAAGAAATAAGAATGCATGCATCAATGTGTTGTAGCATGTTGGAGCCCGGGTGGGGGAAGTGTATGTTTCTCTCATTAGTATAAAAATAAAAATTAAGAATGCATAAATTAGTGTGTTGTTGCATAGTGGTGAGAGGGATGTGTGTTGTAGTTTAGTGGTGAAAGGTTTGCAGATTTGAATCATGTTGGCACGTTGTAAAACTAGAGTTAGATGGGTCTATACTAGTATATTAATTGAAAATACAACATATATATAATTATAATAAATCAAATATTTTATTTAAAAAACTATTGGAAATTTCATTTCCTTTGAAAGACAAATGTTTACAGAGTGGAGGACAAAATAAACTAGTTAAAATACATACCTAAAATATAAATAATGTTAGTATATGATCAAATAATTTTTCTATTGCATTAACAATGCTAGTTTTGAATGGGAGAAAATGTTATTACATTGCATTAATGACTTACATTGAATATCCAAATTCAGAAAACTATTACAATCTTAATTGAAAATATATTTCACATGTTTTGTAAAATAGACTTATGTTATTTGAATAAATGTCTAAGGACACATCCAAAAAAATTACAAACTTGAATGATTTGTAATGTTCCACGTTCATTTAACATCACAAGCAAAATAAATGACAAAAAATTCGGATTTGAATTACAATCTAGGTTGGGTTAGGGTATTTTTTAAGGATGATAAATGTATATTTAAGTATAGTATTCTAAGTGACTATTTTGGATTAAAAACACACACACACACACACACACAGTATGAAACATACAATTTACTACTAAAACTTGTAAATTTTGGTGAACATTATGATTAAAAAACATATTTTATCTAAAAATAGGCGATAATAGAGACTAAAATTGACCAAAAAGAGAATTTATTTTTTGAAAAAAAACCCCAAAAATAGTCAATTGACGAAATTTCGCCCCTAAAAATTTCCATGGTTGGGATTTGAATTACAATGATGCAGATTGAAATGATAAAAATCAATGCCCTTAAATATGTCCATTTTAATAGGAAACATACTTGGTTGTGTATACTCATAACCATTTCCATATATTAAGAGATTCTGGTAAGTATTCCAAGTCATCGGTAGGCAAGGCATCGGAGTCCAAGTCGGGAGAATTTATGAGATCCTATAACAAATATTTTGGAAATTTCCAAGAGAATGTGTCATATAAAGATGAACCATTGGCATGATTGAATGCCTGGGATGCGTCGACCTCAATAGGGGGAAGAGATTGTTGATTAGTTACTTCCGCCATTAAGATCATGTGTTGGTTGCTCGATGCCACCCTGCATGATTGCACTGAATCCATTTATCTCACATGAATTTCCCAATGCACCTTCATTTTCTTTAATCTTTTTCCCTTTAATAACCTGAATTTGCAAATAAGAATGACCCATATAATGATGTGACATACCGAGGATTATATTTCCCAATAGTTTTCAAAAAATAAAAAATCAATATGTACAACGATTGAAATTCATACAATTCTCAATAAAGCTTATTCTATTGAAGCCCACTCACATATTTTCCACTCGGATTGTGTTTGTATATGGTGATCAAATCTCCACATTCAAGAGAATGTGATTTCACAAATTTACCTACAATTCATTAAGTTAACGAAATTAGATCATGCATAATGGGGATAGAAAAAATGAGTTGAACACTTCATGTATTTTGTGAAAGAAAAATATCCAACTTGTTTAGCAACTTCATAAATAAATCAAACATATATTATAAATTGATATAAGCTTATATAGATTATAAATATATTTATAATTTAATATATACGTTACTAAATATAGATCACAATTTCATTGAAAAATGAATTCATTTATTAATCCCCCCCCCCAAAAAAATATAAATTCATAATTGACAAACCATTTCATTTTTTCATCTTTTCTTTTACTGTACCTCAAATATCGTCAACTATAATGGTGACAGTGATATTAATTGTGAGGCTTATAGATTAAACAAGATTTCCCATGTGTATGTGTGTGTGTGGTGAAGATACACAAATTCGTTTGAAAAAAAACATATATCTATGTTAACCTAAAGGAAGGAAGGAGGATAAAAATATTAAAGCTTCAATTTGCATATATTTTTAGTGAATTTCGGTTAAAATAGATCTATAGATCAACCATTCAATGTAGTGAGATATACATACATACTAGTATTATCCAAAACACACATATGATTTGAGTTGTTCTTCCAAGACCTGAAATGATGACATTATGAGAAACATTGTTTTAATTCAATGTATAGAACATGTCATTCATCAATTTGAGAAGTTTCTAATCGAAGAAATTTGAATACCATTTTAAAATATAAAGTAAAAAAGTAAAGGTGTATGTGAATTTCCATGTTACTAAGGTATACATGTCAACAATTTACACAAAATAAAATTGCGCGTTTTTAATCTCATCTTATTTAAAGTATCTAAAAACATCCTTCCTTATATTGTTTGATTAACATTCGTAGTAAACTATCAAAATTAGCCTTCATGTGTTACAAAATATTATTAGTAGTAGATCCATACAAATCCTAGCATGGCTTGAAAGATATGAATTAAAACTTAAAACATGCACATGCATATCTAGTGAGAAAAATTAGTATGATGTATGTGTATGTGATGCTCCAATTTATGAGTGCGTACACAAAAAAATTCCATAATTTATATGATGTACTTAGTTGGATTTTGAGCTTTTCTTTACTTTAATGATTGTATTTTTATATTCTTTATTTAGACGATCAAATTGTTCTCTACCCATTACATTGTTTTATTAGTAGTAGATCCATACAAATCCTAGTATGGCTTGAAAGATATGAAGCAAAACATGCACATGCATATCTAGTGAGAAAAATTAGTATGATGTATGGGTATGTGATGCTCCAATTTATGAGTGAGTATAGATAAAAAATTCCATAGTTTATATGATGTACTTAGTTGGATTTTGAGCTTTTCTTTACTTTAATGATTATATTTTTATATCCTTTACTTAGAGGATTAAATTGGTCTCTACCCACTACATTGTTTTGTTGATAATATTTTCTCTCTAATTCACACCATAAGGAAATCTACACTTTCAAACTAGTGGTATAAATACAATTTCTCAAACACAATATTCAATATTTATTGAAAACTTTTTACTAATTGAATACCCATTCTTTCCTAAAGATCCATGATTATACTTACAATTTTTTTTGTTTGTTAAACATTATTACTATTATATACTTGTTTTATGTTTTTCCTATAAAATATCCACCAAGACCAAATAGACGTGAATAGTGGGAAATTAGTTACAAAAATAAATAATAGTTAAGTAAATATTAGTCAACTATTGAGTGTAAGAGATCTAAAACTATGAAATAAAACAAGTTAGAAACATGATGAAATTTCATGTTTCTAGTAGTAATTTATAGTTACATTAAATAGTTAACTAATATTAATATTTTTAATATGATTAAAGGAAGTAAATTAATTATTCACATTTTTGTTAGATTATTCTTTTAAGCTTGCACATGGAATCTCATAAAAAGTTGACATGCCTACTAACCTTGTGAATAAAAAATTTTCCTTGATTACCCATATCAATGTTTGTAATCTTTTTTCGTAAAAGAAACGTGAGATCCTCCATGTTTATATCCGGCCAAAAATCAACAAGAAAAATGAGTATAACATGTTTAACGCATATTTGTTTTTATAATATTTTTATCCCAAAATTTAGTTATTAGTATTATCCTTCATTTTCTATACCTTCAGATTGCATAATGAAAGGGGAAAAAGTCAAAGAGAGTACACGCATGATCTAATTCCTTTACATCCATGTCACCAGATTGTGTTGATGCCGTCACTTCTTGTCACGAGATCCCAATCTACTAGGTGAAGAATTAAACATTTTGTGTGATAGTGTGTCCATTCTTCTCCTTTCTTTTATTATCTTTTGTTTGTCTTAGAATTTCGTAGAATGTTGTAGAGGTGTAAGTTTAGGCCATGGAGTCCTTCTCCCATGCCACCAATAAGGTCCATATGTTTTTGGCTTGCATTCATTTGTCCTAAAAAAAAAATCCGTTGGAGGAATTTTCTTCACTAATACCATTTATGGATGGAATATCATGAGACACAAATATTTTAACATCTTCAACTAAATTTAGATAGGTTTTGCAAATATTAACGTAGCCACACTCTATCCCAATTAACACATTACCATAGTCTATGAAATTTGGCAATTCTGCTTTTGACTATTGGTTAGCATGTAAGTGCTCGTTCATATACATATGGTTCCATGGATCATTGGGAAATTGTTGGTACCATGGCTCACTGCAACTGCTACTTGGAAAATGTTGGAATCTCTTGCTAAAGTTTATTGGTTAGTATCTTATGTAAAATATGTATCAAAGAATTTGTAGAGAATAAAACTTGAATCAATATACTTTCCAAATAAAATGTACATCTATATCTCAACCTTGCAAATAACCTATAGAGAATTTCTATAATGGTAATATTCTATTTAGTAATTTTCAAGAGTAATAACATTTAAGAACTTTGTTCATAAATTTCAAATAGTAATTTTCAAATGATATACTTTAGCTTTAGAAAATTTACTTGGTTTAAGTTAACTAGTTCTAAATATCTTTATTAAAAAAATTAAGAAATTTAAAATATCTTTAACTCATTTTTATGGGTTCATTTTCTGAACTCATTTTTCTCTTATCATAACTATTTTAGATTCATTTTCTGGTTTCATGTACAAAGAATTACATATTAACAGGTTCTCAGTTGTGAGCCAACAAAACCGAATTGGATGGTTTTCAGCTTGGAGCCAACAGAGACAACAGTAATTCTAGGTAGAACAAAATAATAGGCCGATGCTTTCTATATACGGACCCAAATACCCTACACTGGTCAATCGTCAAATGTTTCCCTCCACGGATGGATACAGAGTTTTCTATATATGGATGGATACAGAGCTTTCTTTATACAGAGCATTTTTGTGGGTTCATTTTACTTTTAAGGAACTGAACACTATTTTTCTGGGTTCATTTTTTATCTGTATGGGAGGCCCACACTCACCATTTTGGTATTAGTTTCAATATGCTAGCTGTAATGTATTAGATATAGTTTTACCTTAGATATATTATTATTATAATGAATAGCATTTATTATGCTCTCTCTTTGTAATCTATAAAAAGGCACCCTACATCATAATACAAACAAGTTTATTGTGTGTCAATCTTGTGTCTCTTAGTTTGTTTTATGGTTGTTGGCTCTGAGAGCTCTCTTGGGTTTTTCATTGAGAAGTGAGGCTCTCTTAGCCTCACCCTCCATCTTTGTATTCATCTTGTCTTAGTATTTGAGATCTTGCCTCTTTACAAGAAGATCAATTGGTATCAGAGCAGTTTGCTCCTCTACCTGGTCATTTTAATTATAAAAAAAAAAGTCGGTCATTCATATTTTGTTTTGTTGCTGAGGTACTTTTTTTTTTGGTTTGTGTTACTTCTGCACACCTGAGCAAAATACCACTGTGCCTCTCACTATGGATGCATTTTGGCCTTACTAAGGAAATACTTAGCTCTGAAGAGTTAGCATAACCCGTGGAAATCCTCTTCGATCTGCAAACTAACCCCTTTGTGCAGTCTTTCCCTCACCACCAACAACATCGGCTGAGACTGCAAACCCTAGTTCTCATGTGGTCTTCCCACTGCCTTTATCAGGCTCCCTTTACGCCCAGCATCTCTTCTCCTTCACGCTGCCCACTCTCCTCCACGCTCATGCTCACTCTCAACTGTTGGAGATAATTACTCCCTGATGACATCAGTTAGATGTTGAGTTCCTAAGAAGCAGTTAGATGAGTCTTAGTTAGAACTAAGACATAGACAGTCAGTTAGTCTAAGTTAAAGAGTCTAAGTTTAGCATGTGATACTTCTATATATTCAGGCCTTCAGGTCCATTGTAACTATGAACTTTTATGTGAATAGAAAGCCGCAGCTTGTTCCTTAAAATTCATCATGGTATCAGAGCTTGATTAAGTCTTTTGGAGATCATATTGATCCAAGAGCAGATCCAAGGGAAGAGGGATTCTTCCATAGGGAAGAAGGCAGCCAAGCTTCTGTATTGAAGGAGGTGCCATCTATCTGTTCATTGAAAAAGAGCAGATCCACTTGCAGATCTGAAGCAAATTTGTGAAGATAAACGCCCAGCCAATAAGCAAGATTGCTGGAGCAGTGAAGAAATTCCAACCGTTGTTGGAAAGCTTGAAGGATAGCAGCCAGGATCTGATCCGCAAGTCGTGAAGACAAGATTTGATCCGTGAAGACGAGACAGCAGTCTTGAGGAGCCGTCCCAATCCACGAGAGGAGAGAATCCGCCGTGAGAATCTGCAGAGAAGGTATTTCCTGCATTAAGGAGATTCACATCTGCAAGTGAAGAATCCACAGGGTGGAGAAAGGCAAGGCTAGCAGTGAGCCTGTGTGAAGAAAAGACTGTGCATTTGCCTGTAGTGAGATCGCTAGTTGAACTAAAATTGCCCGTTGAATTCTAAATCCGTGAAGGAAGAAATCGTTGGAGCCATGCTAGGTGAAAGCGCGTGAATAATCCACCAAGATAATTGGGGAAGACCATCAAAGCGAAAGTCAAATCCGTTGCTGAGGGTTTGAAGGTATGCATTTGTTTTGAATCGCTTGAGAAGCTAGCCACCAGTTCAAAAATCCGTGAAGGAAGAAAATCGCTGGAGTGAAGACCAGCCATGAAGGAAAAGAGCAAGGAATCAGCTTTGCCGGTGTAAATCAGTGCATAAAGGAGCAGCCACTGTGTAAAGTGAACCGCCAAGAGGAGATCACCCAAATCAGTGCAGTATAGAAAAGATATCCACTGTTTGTGAATAAAATACACCCTATCGTGAAGAGGGAGCTGATCTGCTGTGTCCTGCTGACGAGCTGTGAGTTGAAGAGAAATCTCATTGGAGAATTCGTTGAAGAAGTCTCTGTTGAAGAAGACGGAGGCAAGACCGCCTTAGAGGAGGCAAGACCGGCCAAGAGCCGCGCCATTGGAGAGAATCTTCTGTAAGAATCTGCAGAGAATCATTATGGCGCCCTCTCTATCCGCGTGAGAAATCGATGGAGCCATGAAGGAAGCAAATCCGCAGATTTGTGTTGAAGACCTGTCGTGATGAGTTCGTGGAAGGCAATCCGTTGAAGAGATGTCAAATTATTGTGGGTAAATTTGTTGAAGAAAATAAACCGTCACCAAACCAGAATAGGCATGAATGCATGTGCCAAGATGCATACGCGTGGAGTGAAGGCTTGACTTTATGGAAAGACCGTAAGCTTATTCATGAGATATCAAAGATTGTTAGATTTGAGGGAAATCTTGCAGTAAGGGAGCGCGAATCAAATCCCGTATTTTTTTTTAGGGAGCGATAAGGAAGGAAGGATGTGGACTCAAGAGAAGGAGTCCATAGTCCTCAATGAGCCTCAGCAGATGGTGAATAGACAAGTTGTTAACCTCTTAGCAATAGAGGTTGAAGAACTTGAACCAAAGTATGATGGTGAACACCTTTCTTATGAAGAAAGAGTGACAGTGCTACAACAAAAGAAACTCATTAATGAGTTGTTGTTTGGAATGGTAACCCTACTTGAAAGTGACGATCAAGTGGATGATGTCTTTGTAGCATTAGCAACTGAGGAGGATGAAGCTAAAGTAACCAGTTTCGAAGAAGATTTGGCATTCATTGAGGATTGGCTTGCAAAGCCAAAAGAAGTTGTAGATGACAACTTACATTCTGTAGTAGCAGAATCTGAAGAAGAAGCAAGATATGCTATGTACCCAGTTGAAAAGTTTGAGGAAGAAACATGCAACGAGTATTTTGCAGGAAGCATTGAAGACGTTGTAGATCACCATTTTTTCAGTGAGAGCCATGGAAAAAAGAAACATCCATGCAATAACAAGAAGAGATATCCAGAGTTTAAAGTCTGGAGCACAAAGAAGAAGAAAAGCATTGAAAGCTTCAAAGTTTGGAGTAGAAAGTATGAGAAGACACTGCACCAACACATTGCAGCAAAGAAAGTCAAGATGAAGATGTTCTATAAGCCTAGCTGAGACATAGACCAGCAGGCAATCTTTTTGATGAAATTTCTTACAGTATGTTTTAGCTGCAATTAGATAGTATGTTTAGTGGTTGTAATTAAGGGAGAGTGTTGGAGATAATTACTCCCTGATGACATCAGTTAGATGTTGAGTTCCTAAGAAGCAGTTAGATGAGTCTTAGTTAGAACTAAGACATAGACAGTCAGTTAGTCTAAGTTAAAGAGTCTAAGTTTAGCATGTGATACTTCTATATATTCAGGCCTTCAGGTCCATTGTAAATATGAACTTTTATGTGAATAGAAAGCCGCAGCTTGTTCCTTAAAATTCATCATCAACACCTCCATCCCACCTTCACGCAGACTTGGCAGCCCACCTTACGCTGCCCCCAGCTCCTACGGATCCCTTCACCATTCATGCCTAGCTTCCTCCACTCCCTGACACTCCCATCTCCATGCAACCCCCTTTCACACTGCCATTTCACGCTTCCCCTCTTATCACTATCTCACTCCTGCGCCTAGCTCCTCTCATGCTACCCCAACTCCTGCCACACCCACGCTCTGCTTTCTCTTTATGCACAACACCATTTTCCCCCTCCTTTCATGCCCATCATCTTCATTTATCTCCACGCACAGCCCCCAAAAAAGGGATTACCTACAAACCCTAAATCTCCCACGTAGCAGCTACAGGCCCTCACTCTCCACACATCTCCCTCATCCCATTCAGACCATTAATCCCTCCATCTCATGCTGCATCCCCATCTGCATCTCACGCTTCTGCCTGCTCCATCCACGCCCTAATTCTGCCCCCCTTCCCCTCAGCTTTCACGCAGCACATCTTCTGCTACTCACGCTGCGTGTTCCCTCCTCCTCCCAATCCTCCCCCCCTCCTCCAATGCCTCCTCCATTCACACTCCTCCTCATCAGGCTACCCTCCTAACCCTAACTCCCTAGCCTCCTTCATGCACCCCTCCTTCACACTGCCTAAACCTACACACTGCCCCCTCCTGCCATCTCCTACACCTTCATCCATTAACGTTGTCCCTCCTCCATCACTGCCCTCCCTCATGCAAATACCTACCTTCATGCCATCCGGGCTTCCCATCCTCTCGTTTCCTTTTCTGCACGTTTTCCATCCCACATGCAATCTCTTCCTTCCTTAATCACGTATCCTCCTACGCACAACTCCACCAAAATCCCTCTTCTTTGCAATCAGCCTCACGCAACCCCTAGCCTAAAGAAACACGCTATCCCAATACTCATGCTTCCCTTACTCACACACTGTCCCTCTCACACAAAATTCCAACTCAGGCTGCTCGAGCATATCCATTCACGCTAGATCCCATTATCCATTATCAACTTTGAAAGGAAAACGCTTCGAAGTCCATGCCCAACCAAATGACACGGTTATGGCCGTCAAAAAGTAGATAGAAGAAATTCAAGGGAAGGTGCTAAAAGATTATACCACTATAGAAGAAAACAAAATGACCGAAAATGGTTTTCTGGTTGTTATGCTTACCAAGAGTAAGACCTCATCAGTTGTAGGAGCTTCATCAACATCATCTGCTTCAACGATTCAGCCACCAATTTAGATAAATGGATTTGCAGGAGCAACCTTTTCTCTTTGCATCATTGCATCAGTTGTTGGTTCCTTTCTGGCTCTTGTTATAGATCTCATTTTTTTGGTGGCTCTCATCTCCTTCAGCTTCCACAACCTTTCCATAGGGATCCGCTCCCTCTCCAGTTAGCACTTATTGGGTTTCTCAGCAGTTATGTACTCAACAATACTCTACAACACTTCACATAGTTTTGTAGCACTCGCCATCTCGCTCCAGAGGTTCGTCTTCACTGGTTCACAAGGGTTCTCTTTCGCTTTGGGGCTGCCAGGTGTCTCCACCCTCCCTAGCTACGCGGCACAACACACCAAGCAGCCAAGTGTCTCCACCCTCTCAGTCTCAGCCGCACTCAGTGGGAAGCCAGGTGTCTCCACCCTCCCAGTATTTGCAACATCAACAATTCTTTTGTTCTAGCATCACTACAACTTCTAAGTAGACAAGGCAGTCTGCACTCCATCCACGGTGCTCTCAAACTTCAACCGGGAGGTAGGAAAGTAGGGACCCTTTCCACTTCAACTGGGAGGAATGATCCATATGGGATGCCCACACTCCCCATTTTGGTATTAGTTTCAATATGCTAGCTTTAAGGTATTATATATAGTTTTACCTTAGATATATTATTATTATAATGAATAGCATTTATTATGCTCTCTCTTTGTAATCTATAAAAAGGCACCCTGCCTCATAGTACAAACAAGTTTATTGTGTGCCAATCTTGTGTCTCTTAGTTTGTTTTATGGTTGTTGGCTCTGAGAGCTCTCTTGGGTTTTTCATTGAGAGGTGAGGCTCTCTTAGCCTCACCCTCCATCTTTGTATTCAGCTTGTCTTAGTATTTTAGATCTTGCCTCTTTATAGGCAGATCAATTGGTATCAGAGCAGTTCGCTCCTCTACCTGGTCATTTTCATTTTCAGAAAAACAAAGCTGGTCATTCATATTTTGTTTGTTTGTTGATGAGGTACTTTTGTTTTTTTCGGTTTGTGTATCGGAGTCGACTCCTTGGTGTTACTTCTGCACACTTGAGAAAAATACCACTGTGCCTCTCACTATGGCTGCATTTTGGCCTTGCTCAGGAAATACTCAGCTCTAAAGAGTTAGCATAACCTGTGGTTATCCTCTTCGATCTGCAAACTGCCCCCATTGTGCAGTATTTTCCTCACCACCTACAGCATCGACTCAGCCTGCAAACCCTAGTTTTCATGTGGCCTACCCACTCCCTTTTTCAGGCTCCCTTCACACCCAGCATCTCTTCTCCTTCACGCTTCCCACTCTCCTCCACACTCATGCTCACTCTCAGCACCTCCATCCCACCTTCACGCAGACCTGGCAGCCCACCTTACCCTACCCCCAGCTCCTACGGATCCCTTCACCATTCAAGCCCAACGTCCTCCACTCCATCATGCTCCCATCTCCACGTAGCCCCCTTTCACGCTACCATTTCATGCTTCCCCTCTTATCGTTGTCTCACTCCTTCGCCTAGCTCCTCTCACACTGCCCCAACTCCTGCCACACCCATGCTCTGAGTGCCATCTTCCGTCTTCTTTTGAAATCCCTTTAGACATATATTTTTTAGTTTTTGAAATTAATTCTTCAATCTTCATAAATTTTATCCACTAGTTTAAAAGCTTGGTGTTTTAAGCTTTGATTCACATGTTTGAGACAATGGAGAAAGTACAGAGTGTAAAATTTGAGGAGGAGAAACTCAATGCAAAGATCAATTTTGAGTTTTGGAAACTCAAAATGAAATATCTACTTGTGCAACAAGGAGTGCAGAAAGCGCTGGTGGGAAAATCAAAGAAGCCAATGGATATGACAGACAAAGAATGGGAAGAGCTCGATTCAAGAGTGTTGAGTTCCATTTGTCTTTGTCTGGCAGAGGAAGTCCTGTTTAATGTTGTTGGAGAAGATACAATAGGAGTTTTATGGAATAAATTGGAAAGCCTTTATATGATAATATCCTTGAAAAACAGGATCTTTCTGAAGAGAAAGCTATATGCCCTGTAAATCGAGGAAGGGATCATAATCCCTGATCATTTAAATACTTTTAATGATTTGATTTGTCAATTAGCCAACTTGGAAGTAAAAATCGATGATGAAGACAAGGCAGTTACCTTGCTATGTGCTCTCCCTGACTCTTGGGATAGTATGATCACCTTTATTTGGTTTAGTAATAGAAAATCCCTTGATTATGATACTTTTGTTGGAGTCTTGTTATGTGAAAAGGTGCATAGAAAGAACAGTGCAGAAACCTCGACAACAACAACAATGGTGGCTAGAGGTTCATCCATAGAACGAGGGAAAAATTAGAGAGGTGTATCCAGATCCAAATCAAGAGTTAAGAAGGGAAAGATGAAGTGTTTCTACTGTAATAAATCATGCCATCTAAAGAAGGATTGTTAGAAAAGACTAACATCCAAAGAAGACTCCAGGAAGCAAACATAGTAGAGATAAAATCATGTATGGTTGATGAGGCACTTTTTGTTTCTAATGTTTTAGAATACCATCATGATTGGTTGTTATATTTTGGTGCCTCTCACCATATGTGTGTTCATAGAAACTTTTTTTCAACCTACCAGTCCATTAACAATGGTATAGTTTTTATGGGAAATGATATTTCATGTAGGATTGTTGGGATTGGTAGTATGAAGGTCAAAATGTATGATAGTACTATGAGAATGCTAACAGAGGTGAGGCATGTTCCCAAACTTAGAAAGAAATTAATATCTATAGGAGTTATAGATTCTGCTTGCTATAAATTTGCAGTTCAAGGTGGAGTCATGAAGGTGTCCAAGGGCATCTTAGTTGTGATGAAGGCGAAAATAATAGGGAACCTTTATAAGATTGATGAAAGTACTGAGGGAAATCATGCAGGTATAGTATATAAAGATGCGGAAGATTCTTCTCATTTATGGCACTAACATCTAGGACATATGGGCAAGAGTGGACTTAAGATACTTGCAAATCATAAGTTGCTTCCTAACTTAAAATCTGTAAATTTAAATTTCTGCAAACATTGACTATTTGGTAAACAGTCTAGACAAAAATTTAAAACAGAAAGCATGTAAGTAAAGGTGCCATAGATTACATCCATTCGGATATATGGGGAATAGCCCCTAGTGTTTCTTTTGCAGGATCATTGTATTTTGTAATATTTCTAGATGATTACTTTAAAAATGTATGGATCTACTTACTGAAAAGAAAATTTGATGTGTTTAATGCTTTTAAGCAGTTTAGAGCTTTGGTTGAAAAGAACACTAATAGGTCAATCAAGTGTTTGAGGACAGATAATGGTGATAAGTTCACATCTAAGGAATTTGGAAACTACTACAAGGAAGATGGGATTGAAAGACATAAAACCACAGTTTATACTCCTCGGAAAAATGGTGTTTCTAAATGCATGAATAAGACTCTTCTAAAGAGAACAAGGTGTATGCTCAGTATTGCCAAGTTGTAGAAGGAGTTGTGGGGAGAAACAACTCTTAAAGCATGCTATATGGTAAATCGATCACCATCAACTGCAATAGTCTGTAAGATTCTAGAAGAGGTATGGATAGGACACCCCTGTGATTATTCAAATATTAATATTTTTTGTTCTAATGCTTATGCTCTTGTTCCCAAGAATCAACGTTCTAAGTTAGATCTGAAATAAACAAGATATGTTTTTGTTGGATATGGTGATGGAATTAAGGGATATAGATTGTGGGATCCTATCACCTAGAAGATCAGATCATTAATAGGGATGTTGTATTTGATGAACTGTTAGTCATTAAATTAGATGTGGTAGGTGGCGAAATGAAATAGGAAAAAGTATCACGGATTCAGTGAGTTCAATTGGAGACTCGTTCATCTACAGATGAGGAGGACCATGAAGATGTTCATGAAGAACCTCCTATTGAAGATGTGGTTACATAAATTCCCAGGAAACTAAGGAAGTGCCGCAACAAACTTTATGAATATCCACACGGGTTAGAAGTTTCCCTAAAAGGTATGAAGATTATGCTTCGATTGCTTTGATTTCTATTGATGGGGAACCTAGTTGTTATCAGGAAGCAATGGAGGTATATGAACATGCTAAATGGAAATTAACAATGAAGGAAGAAATGGATTCCCTGGAAAAGAATAAAACATTGGACTTGGTGGAACTTCCAAAGGACAAGAAAATTGTTGGCTACAAGTGGGTCTACAAGTTGAAGAAAGGTGTTGATTATAAGGATGATAACTACAAAGAAAGACTAGTACCAAAAGGGTATTCTCAGAAGGAAGGTATTGATTTCCATGAAATATTTTCATCAGTCGTTAAACTTGTTTCTATTAAGGTAGTGTTAGCATTAGTTACGTTACTAGATCTGGAGTTAGAGTAGCTAGATGTTAAAACTGCATTTCTACATGGAGATTTACATGAGGATATTTACATGGAACAACCAAAAGGGATGTTTTGGAATAAAAAAGGAAGGTTTGTTTGCAAGCTAGGAAGTCATTGTATGGCCTGAAGAAATCTCCTAGGAAATGGTACAAGAAGTTCAATTCCTTGACGGTGAGCCAAAATTTTACTAGAAGTGAGTATGATCATTTTGTTTACTTTAAAAAGTTGGAAAATGGCATATTCATTATTTTGGTGCTATATGTTGATGATATGCTTGCAGTGAGAAAGAGCATGGTTAAAATATACATGTTGAAGCCTCAGTTATCTAGGACGTTTGATATGAAGGATCTAGGAGTAGGAAAATAGATCTTGGGCATGGAAATACAAGGAGTATATGTCTATGTCCTTTTGACTCCCATTTTAAGATTTCCTCAATTTTGAGTCCTAGTAATGATGAATAAAAGGAGTATATGTCTTGTGTGCCTAATGCTAACACAGTAGGTAGTTTGATTTATTTGATGGTCTGTAATAGACCAGATATTTCAGATGTCATTGTTGTTGTCAATAGATTCATGGAAAATCCATGTAAAGAACATTGGGAATCAGTGAAATGGGTGTTTCGATATCTCAGATGCACAAGTAATTATTGTATCACCTTTAATGGTTGTTGTGATGAAATCTGTGGTTATGTCGACTCAGATTTTGTAAGTGACTTGGACAAAAGGAGATCCACTCCAGGATATGTCTTTACTCTTGCAGGTGGTCCTATTAGTTGGATGTCAAAGAGTCAGAATATTGTTTCTTTATCCACTACAGAGGCAGAGTATATATTTGCTTCACATGCTTGCAAAGAGGCAACTTGGTTAAAAGGTTTGTTGGGTGAGTTTGGAAGGATACATGATAATGTAAAAGTTTTATGTGATAGTCAAAGTGCTATTCATTTGGCTAAAAATCCATCCTATCATAGTAAGACAAAACATATTCTTAGAAAATACCATTTTGTAAGACAAGTTATTGATGAAGGTGGAGTAGTTATTGATAAGGTCCACACTCAAATGATATGTGTAAAAATGTTCACAAAACCAGTGACAATAGAGAAGCTATGGTGGTGCTTAGCTTCTCTTGGCTTGCAAGAAAGGTGATGAATAAAACAATGGCAAGGTATGAGGTAAATTGTTGTCAAGGTGGAGATTATTCAATAAGGTGACAACCAATTCCCATGGATTTTGGATTTTGGATTTTGGCATCTTCTAGATCTTATTATTCTGGCTTCAGTTGAGATAAGGTAACCCAATTTACAATTTACAATTAATTAGAAATTTTTTCATAACTATGTAAGAGATGTTATAAATCCATGTAAGCCTCTAGAGGCAAAGATCATTCTATTAGTGAAAGTGAGGAATGAATGGTTGTAATCACGAAGGATGTTGTAATCTCCATCTTTGAGCAATAAAATATCGATACTATTTGCTCCTTGGATGTTTCCCTTTCGAGGGTTTTACCACGTAAATCTTTGTGTTCAATCTTCAGGTGATTTCCATTGTTCTCTTTCCATGTTATTGATCTCTATAAATTTATATGCTTCTGCTACCAACATCGTTGAATTTTGAAGCAAACGTGGATAGGTTGTAGAGGCACAAAAATGGAAAACACTAGGAATAACCACATTAATGCTCCAAAGAAATATGGGTTGGTTACGAACCAGATGAAGGCTTGAACATAAGCAAACACGATCAACCATCAAACAAACAATGAGGCTTGTAGGTGCTAAAAGGCCTAGACATGATGTATGGATGAAACTCCAAGGATGGTGGAGATAACCCCATGTTTTCAACACCATCAAATATCAATGTAGAAATCCAAACAACAAGTTTCAAACTTCGTTGTTGAAGAGAGGAACAATGCAACATGATGCTTAGAAATTCAAGAGAACAATAATTTGCACATAGGAACTTCCATGAGTAAAGCATATAAATATCATAAAGAAATTGCTCATGAAGAACATGAGATTGCTTTTATGCAACAAGGGTCGACAATAACATATATGATATGGAGTAAATATGATGATGGAAAAATCTAATCATTAAGCAACTTGTTAGAATAGTGAGCATTAGATGGTTTCTTGCTATCATCATGAAAAAATGCTAGAAATGCATGCTTTAAAATGTAAAAAAAAACATCTACTACAAAGGTAGGATAGTAACAAATAAATAAAAACAAGTGATAACCTCCAAAAACATGATAAAATCGACTAAGAAACTAAAACTTAATCTAATCCAGGACAAAACCTTATACAAAATATTAATGACATGAACATAGCATATATAACTATTGATCAAAACATTTAGAAAAAAACATATTTATATAAGAAAGAAATATAAATTAAATAGATGTAAAAATATTTAGAAATATTTAAACAAAATATTAATGGCAAATTATATAAATAATGAAGACTTATTATAATATGTATTTAAACACCTAAATCCTTATTAAAATATGATGAGTTAAAAATATTTCGATATAGAAAAACATTTAGAGTAGAATACGTTGTTTTAAAACCACCGTTTCAAATATCTAATAGAAAAACGTTTTTATATTAAAATCTTTAAATTTTAAACAACACATTGTAAACCAATGTTCAACGCTTTAAAATATGCCAAAAAGTTAAGCCGATGTTTTAATTAAACCAAATTTAAAGCCAACTTTGAATATTAACAAATTTCATTAAGTTTTAATTAAACAAGATTTAAAGTCAACTTCGATTATTAACAAATTTCATTACGAAACCATTGATTAAAATTTTACTTGTATCTTCAATAAAACCAAACCCTATATCTTGTAGATTAGTGGGGTAAAATGTTAGCTTTTTACCTCATTGTGCCACGAAAATGGGCAATGACAATTTGTTAACACAAATAACAAAGAGAGTAGATAATGGAAGTAGCAAGTAACATATGGAAGTAAAACAAGTGTCAGAATGGAAAAATTACCCTATGGAAGATGGAAATAAAATAAGGACCATAACATGTTAATGTTAAGCAAGATAAAACTCAAAGAAAGATTTTTTTAATAAATTTTAATATTTATGTTTTATAAAACAATATAAAACTAAAACAACCATTTTTTCATAAATTTTAATATTTATACTTTGCAAGACAATACTTATTTTCAAATTTACATTTATAACACTCCTACAAAATCTTCTTAAGAAAATACTCATCTCCTTTTGAATCATTATTATTTGATTGAATGGTTAATTTTTAAATTCAAATACAACACTTTGTATTATAATTTTTTATTTTAATTTGGTTGAAAATAAATGTTTTATTTTGTATTATAATGTTTTTAATTTAATTGAAAATATTATAATAATGTAAAAAAAATAAAAATTAATTATAATGTTTATAAATATATATTATTAAAATAATTATATTAAATAAAATATGTATATGTTGATATTTATGGATAAACTTTTTACATATAAATTTTTTTTTATTAAAATTAAAAGAATAATATTAAATTTAAACAATTGATATCTAGTAACAATAAAAATGAAAATATTAATATTGTACAAATTTATTTATATGATCAGATGGGATATATCTTATTTTTTTTAGATTGGAATCTATAAATTTTTAAAGCAAAATTTAAGCCAAAATACATGTTCTTAATTATTAAAGACTTACTTTTTTTTTTCCAGCGAAAAAAAAACTACTATTAATATTCGATTGAATCAAATAGTACAAAGAAGTTCATGATTCAGTGTCCGAATTAGATATATGACTTTACATCATTAATCAGATATACCTAAAGGACATCAAAGCCCCAATCTGATATTCAAAAAACCTCCAAAAAAACTTCAAATGTTCAGACCTCCAAAATTATACATATAATCAGAAAATAGACCATCAGATGAGAAATTCCAACACACTCAGATTCCCTTGGGAAATTAATCAAAAAGTAAATGGAACCACTATCCAACATGCAATTATCGCACCATTCCTCCCATGTAAGAGTGCCTTCTAGATCTAACAAAGCCTGTTTGATAACATATCTGCAAGTGAATTGTGCTCTCTATAAATATGCTCAAACAAAATGTCCTATTGCTTAGATATTTCAATGTGATCCCTATGAACCCAATGTCTTAGATTAGTCACATTCAACTTGAATTCACGAGTAGCCCACTTGATTGTAACCCTGGAGTCACCATAAACTTTAGTGTTGACGAAACCAAATATGTTTGCCACTTTCAAGACACACCAGAGAGCCATAAGTTCCGCTTTCATATTGCTGCCAACTCCACAGTTAAGCCTTATGGTGAAATAATGGGATTCATTCAAAAATAGTACACCCCCAACCGCACATAATCCATTTTGAGCAGCACCATCAAAGAACAGAACAAGCTGTTCAACTTTAAGAGAGAAATTATGATTTCTAGCACTATTATGTTTATGGACAATATTCTCATAAGATGAGAACGTCTTCTGAGCTGTCAGGCTGCATCTCATAAGATCTGGAGGAACATTTTGGAATATAGCACAATTTCTTGTGTACCAAATTTCCCATGTAATGCAAATGGCAATGCTAAAAAACTGTTTGCAATGTCTAAACCAATTCAGAAGACAAGCATTGAAATCACCCACATCCCAATGATGAGAAATATTCAGATCTTTGGAAACACATTCCCAGATTTGTTGAGTGAAACTGCAAGAAACAAATAAATGCTTCTTTGTTTATGTTGCATTGAAGCAAAGAGTACAGCAGCTAGGGCCAATCCAGCCACGCTTGCTCAAGTTTTCCCAAGTCTTCAATTTATCCTGCAAGACTAGCCATATGAAACATTTTATTTTTAATGGAATAAACCAGTTCCATAGACCCTTGTACCACCAATCTGGGGGGAAGATATATTTATCTTGAATGATTCTTCAATATGCAGATTTGGCTGTCACAATACCAGAAGATGGATTCCCTCCCCAAACTAATTGATATGATTCCTGATTTAATTTTACACCAGCAGCATTAAGTTTCAAGATATAGATATCCCAAATTCGAGCTAAGGATCTGGATAGACCGAGATCTCTAGCAGACAACCAAACTAAAGTCGCGTCATCACCATGTCTATTCAGCTGAAGTTTATTTAAAGTAGGCAGACCAATAACCTGAAGATACTGAGGAATGATAGGAGGAAGGAGGAACGTGTCATCCATCCCTAAAATGGGATCCAACCCAACATGGATTTTTACATCTGTACCAACCTGCTAGTAGAGGTCATTTTTTATCCAATTGAAGATTTTCATGAAGCCCCGCCAGATTGGAGAAAAATTCCAATTGGATAATTTTGGATTTCTTATCCATATATGAACATCCATATTAATATATTTGCTTTGAATGAGACGAGACCAGAGAGTACCAAAAATACCCCGCCACAAACTTTTGAGTCTAAGGGCAGAATTGAATGTCTCAAGGTCTTTAATATCCCAACCACCAAACCTATAGGGTCTAGTGAGAGTCTCAGCTGCAACCATAGGAGTCTTAGCACTTTCAGATGATCCTGTCCAAAGAAAATTAAAAATACATTTCTTGATGGCTTTGATAATGAAAGTAGGCACTTCAAGTAATGAGAACCAGTAAACAGGAATACTCGTGAGAACAGATTTCACAAGAATAAGTTTTCCCCTGATAGATAACAGTCTGTAAGACCAATCTGTAATGCGAGATTCAATTTTCCTCAATAGCCAATACCAATCTTTGATGAGATAGTTGTTGGGATTTAGATTAAAGCCAAGATATTTAAAGTCTTGTTCCAGAGGACAGCATTTGTATGGAAGCACAGCAAATATATCCCTGAGATGTTCATCATTCATAGATAAGTGATAAAAATTTGACTTTGCAGAGCTAACTTTCATGCCAGAAGCATTGCAAAATGTCTGAATTAGTTGACTATACATACGCCATTCCTCCACAGAATCCAAACCAGCCACTAAAACATCATCAGCAAATAGGATGTGAGAGATCACACAATCCTTTGTCATTCTGATACCTTTAATCAGTCCTCTATCCATTGCTTGATTTACTAATCGGCTGAATCCATCCATGACTAATATGAAAAGAAGGGGCGAGAGAGGACACCCCTGTTTGATCCCCCGGGAGCAATTGAAGAAGTTGGTTGGAGTACCATTAACCAATACATCAATATTCGTGGTAGTGAGACATGCCATTATCCACTTAATGACCAAGGGAGGCACACCAATTCTGATAAGAATTAAACGAAGGAAAGACTAACTTACTCTATCATAAGCTTTTTCTAAGTTCATTTTGAGCAGAAGAGCCTTTTTCTTTTTAATCTTGATGCTACGCATGAGCTCCTAAGATATTCCAATGGCGTCATGTATCTGTCTACGAGATAAAAAACCAAATTGTTCAGCCGATATATGTTCTGACAGAACATTCTTCAATCTATCAGCAAGTATCTTTGAAATAAGTTTATATAACAAATTACAAAGAGCAATCGAGCGATAGTCCCCAAAATATTTGGGCTTGTTCTTTTTGGGAATTAATGAAACGAAAGTGGAATTAAGACCTCCAGGCATATAGCCATTAATTCTGGAATAATTCACCAGATCCTTAAGCTCGGGGCCCATAATATCAAGTAAATCGATGTATAACTCCACTGGCCAACCATCTGGGCCGAGAGCCTTATCTTTGGAAAATATTTTTAGTGTGGATTCAATCTCATCTAATGTGACCTCCTGCTACAAACATTCAGCGTCCTGCACATTAATGAACCTGGGAAATAGCCTTGCCACATTAATCTGATCCACCACATTGCATTCACCCGAGTCACTGTAAATGTTGCCAAAAAAGGAGGCAGCTTCAGTTTTTAATGACTCAAGACCAGAAATTTGGTGCCCCTGTTCATCCATAATCTCCCATATGAACTTCATGTTCCTTCTAGCCGAAGCGAAAGAGTGAAAGAACTTCGAATTTTTATCACCATGAGAAATCCAAATGGCACGACTTTTGAGTCACCATTCCTTTTCATCTCTCAATAGAATTTCTTCCTTTTTTTGCTCATACCTTTTCAAAACTTCGAAAGATTCAAAATTCAGAGAATTATGAAAAATAGCAACCGAAGAATCTTGTATTTGCTTTTCTAACTGAGATAATTCCAACAAATCAGCCTTTTTCTTATTCTTGATCCAAACAGTAACTGTTTCCTTCAAATCCTTCAATTTAAAACAAAAATTAAGAACCGGATTTGCATCATAAGCTCCATAGCTCAACCAAAATGAACGCACCATATTGCAAAAATTATCATCACTAAGCCAAGAGTGGTTGAACTTGAACGGAGAGGAAATATAGTGACCATATTCCTCCAATTGAAGCACTATAGGCCCGTGGTCTGAGAATTTTGAATCAACCACCCAAGAACGATGCTTCTAAAAGAGGCCTAGCAAGTTAGCCTTGACAAGAAATCTATCCAACCTCTTATGAACTCCATCAATACCAAATCGGACATTGGTCCAAGTTGGCAGCAATTTATGAGGCACCACATCAATAAAATCTGCATCCGCAAAAAGTTTGTTAAAGAAATCTGCTAAATCATCTAGCCGGGCAGAAGAACCCCATATTTCAGAGGCATTGCAGGTAAAATTTAAATCCCCTGCAATGATCAAGTTAGGTAATTGCAGAAGACCAGAAGCTTGAAGAGATTCCCAAAAAAGCTGCCTCTCCCTATAGGGGGCATAACAATTCAGGATGGAAAGAGTTTGGTGAAAACCACAGAAAGATCCCTTAATTAATATGCCCCAAGGAGTGGCAAAGAATTTAAATGCAAATAAGGCAGGGTTCCAAGCAACAAGAAGACCCCCTGACATACCACTTGAATTAACAGCAGCAACCTCCCAATTGGGAAGAATCTTGCAAATTTTAGAAATAGCAACCAAATCATCACACATGCTTTCTTGAATCAGAACAATGGCTGGGCTAGTAGCTTTGAACAGATTGGATCAGGCCTGATCCCAGGATACCTTACCCAATCCTCACGCATTGAGGGAAAGAACAGACATTAAGAAACACCCATAGAGGGGGACATTGCTCTAAGCCCCGAAGAACAGACAATTTCATCCCCACCCACATCAACCAGTCTCTTCGAAATAGGAGTATATGAGTCTAATTCCACTTGCACATCATGATCTAGATTCTTCTTTTTTTTCTTTCCCCTTCTGATGGTAACATTCTGGAAATTGAGAGAATTCAAAGGTTTTTCCAAAGAATCACTACTAGGATTTTTAGAAAAGGTAGGCAAAGGGGGGAATTCCTCCCCTTTTTTTGAGATAAGGTGTCCACTATCAGCTAAAAGAGATCTATCGACAGGATTAAAACCAGCAACTTTGTGTTTAGATGAGATAATAGCATTAGCTACAGAAGGAGGAACAGAACCCACATCAGACGTGGAGGTAGAATGTGAATGACCAGCACCCAACTCAGCACCAATAAAAGAATCACCCCCATCTCGGCTAGGATTAAGCGTGGAAGTGATAATATTAGAAAAACCAACAGAGGGTACTGGAGAGATAGGTACATCAGCTGCCAAACGAGAAGAAGAACCCAAACCTGACGAAGAGTTAGAGGGGAAAACATTAGGGTTTGTAGGACCGACATCCAACACAACGCTAGGGTTTGATGAAGAGATAATAATGGGATTCGATGGACCATCACCCATAGAGGGTCGGGGAAAATGGGAAGAAGTAGGAGCAGAATCAGAGACTGTAGTCTCCACTACTTGGAACAAAGAACGACCAATCGTGGGCAAGGTAGGCTTCGATTTTTGATAGTCAATCAATTTCCCCGTAACAAGGTCATGCCGCAAACGAATATCCCCAGTTGAAATGCGATGAGATAGAACTTTTTCAGAGGTTTCTAAAAAATCTAATTCATCAATAGTTAAAGAAGGGAAAGGATCAGGAGTACGATGTCCAGACTTACCTGAATCCAACGAAGAAACCTTGAGTGAATCAATAGTGGGGGAGAACTGACTAGTCGGCGAAGAGACCTCACCAAGTTTCTGTCTAGAAGAACAAGCTGCTTGAACATGGCCGACTTTGTGGCAGCAAAAAACATCTGAAAGGGATTTTGAAGAAGTCAAGGGATTGTCTCCAAACCCTACTGCCCCATGCAATTTCAACTTCAACAGGTAGGCCATTCCACATATCGATTTCAACCATAACCTTGGCATACCGGCAGTCCATACCGAACAAATTTTGCTTGTCAAGTCTGACAAATCTCCCCACAACATTCGCCAGGCCAATAATGACATCTTCAGTCCAGAGCTCAATGGGCAAGGCTGGAATAATTATCCACAGGTGGCGAATAGCCTGAAATTCCTTAAGGGGGTCGAAATTAATATGCCAATGTTTCAGATAGAGCGAACCCTTCTTAAATTCCCAGAAGACTGAGAGGATCTTGTCCAGATGAAAAGACTCAAAAAAATTGAACAAGATCCATCGATTCATAAGAAGATTGATGCCAGGCGCCATCCCTGTAATCGGAACCCAGAACTTATTGACCCATTCAATAATTTCTAATTTGCTTCCCGCAGTAAACTCAAAACGAACCACGAGGGCCTTCTCTGCAAGCTGCCCAATCCTATCAAGGTTAAAATCAACATCAATGTCAAAACGAGCCACAGAATCCCTAGCCTTCACCATTTTCAAACGCTGACAATTTTGTGCCCTAACCCCACGAAGGTTACTATTTTTGGAAGCAACGGGGACAACACCTCCGGGCTGAGTGCACACAACAGGAGAGAAAGCAGGAACAGGAGAAGACTGAAAAGGAAAAGTCCCCTCCATATGGGAAAGACCACCGGATCAATAGAGAGAACCGCTAGGTGTCCAGGAAATCTGTCAAATCTCAAGACTCGAAGACAGCCATCTACCAAATGGAAAAAAAAAAAAAAAACCTCAGGACGGCAGAAAAAACTAAAAAAGCCCCCACTAAAAGCGGAAACAAAAGGAAAGAGCTAAAAGTGGAGATCCACTATTTGCAGGGCAACCATTGCCAAAACTAGAATCTAGTACCCCACAAGAAAAATCGAAAAGTCAGGTTAAAAAGAAAGAAGGTAGAGTGCGACGTAGGCATTGACTTCCCACTTTTTTTATACTTGGTTGGTACTAGGCTGATCCATCGGAACAGCTTGACTCCAAGTCGTTGTAGAGCCACACAATCCTCTGATCAACCATCAATTTCAAAAAATCCTGCAGAAAGGCACATAAACCTTAGCAAATACTCCTCCGACGCCATCCCAAGAACGCAAACTTTGAATAACATAGCAATTTTAAAAGTCACAAAATAAAAATAAATTGCAATAATTTTATTAAAGACTTACTTTAAAACTATGAATATTTATAAAATCAATTTAAACAAATAAATATATTAAAATTTTAAAGTTTTATGCAAAATAAAAACTTGTATAAAATAATTAATTACACTCTGAAATTGGATGTTATCCTTATTATAATTTTATCCCATATAGATTATTAATTTTAAAAACACTTAAATTCTTTTATCATATATATAATTACAATGATTTTACTCTTCATTTTTCTGCATAATCAACTGGTTATGAATTCATGTATACATGTAGGGATATGAAATCAGTAGAAAAATTTACTAAACTATTTGGTTTTTGTTAAATAGTTTAACAAAAGTTTATTTGACCTTATATTTTGAGTAATCTGGGAGCTACATTAATTTCGTTATAAAATGTTCAGAAGCTCTGTGTTTTGATATTTTCTCCGATGGACAGCGTTCTTGCAGCATTTGTTTTTGACTTTGCTTTTCATCGTTCTGAAAGAAAATTGAGTCCATTAAAGCCTTGCATGCAGCTGTTTGTCCTCTCTTGTTACCGTAAGCTGCTGCTGCAACCCTGGAAGTGTTTCCAACAGAGAGTACCTTCTCCAAATCTGACTGTTTCAAGGGCCTTGGCCGTGTCTCATCAGTTATAACATGGCCTTCTTTTTCTCTTTCCAGCAATTCTCTAATGGCTAAATAAGCTGCTTGCCTGCATATTTCTTTTAAGTCCGAACCAGTATACCCTTCACATAAGGTTGCAATGAAATCATAGTCAATATTGCATTCCACGTTTTCATCTTTCAAAATGGATTCTAAAATTTTAGCCCTCTCTCTACAGCTAGGCATCCCGACTTCAAAAACCCTAGGAAGGCGACGTAGTATGGCTTCGTCAAGCTCTTCGGGCCTGTTGGTTGCAGCAAGAACTGTAACCCTAGCGGCATGATCTGTTGCAAATCCATCCCACAAAGACATGAACTCCGTCTTTATATTTCTAACGCTGTCATGTTCATTAGAACGCCTGTTCCCTAAAAAACTATCAATCTCATCAAGAAATATAATAGCGGGTTGAAGCTTGTGTGCTAGTGAGAACACCGCAGTAACAAGTTTCTCAGATTCACCGAACCATTTGTTTGTAAGATTGGATATCCTTACATTGATAAAGACAGCTCCTGATTCTTTGGCGATTGCTCTTGCAAGCAATGTTTTTCCAGTTCCAGGTGGACCGTACAGTAAGATTCCTTTGGGTGGGCTGAGGAGCTTGCAATGTGCAAACAGATCAGGTCTCTTTAATGGAAGGATAACCAGGTCATGAAGCTCCTTTTTTATGCTTTCCAGCCCTCCAATGGAGTCAAAGGTGGTATCAATGTCTTTAGGGTTTATAACATCAGAGGCTATCACATTCTCATGAGGGTTTGTGTCTATCAATGGCCGGCCGAGCCGTTTTGCTATTTCTTCCACATTTTTCTTTGCCGTTCCTTGCTCTGAGTCTTTGGCAGGATCGAACTTCCTGAAAAAACATAAACGGAAAATCAGGCCGGCTACTGCAGCGCCTGCAGCATGTAATAACAAGCTCTCAGCGAAGTTCTTATTCCAGGTATGGCGCATGTTGACTATCTAAGAATAGTTGCAGGGATGAGGATTTTTATTTTGCTCAGAAATTTGGTAATAGGGATGTCTTGATACGTAATGTGATGCACATACCGGATGAATGGAAGTTCAAAGGAACGAACCACTAGTACTGGGATCGGATCATGCGTGGAAAGAAAGGAGTGTGGCGATACTTATATGAATACTCTTCCGTTAGATCATTGGTGACGTCTTTTCGTTAAATCAGTGCTAACCGTTGAGTCAGTTGGTGTAAAAGTCAATAAATATATTTATTTTCTTAATCAAGTTTCTTTAAATTTTAATTAGGATATAGTTGAGCATAATAAGATACTGCGACCATGAAATGAATCTTTACAATATACTTGCTATACTCACATTAATCTTGTTAATCCACTCAGAGAAGTACAAAATCTCATATAATATCTAAATGCTTATTGATGTAAATATAGTAGATTTATATGTGAAATGATATGATTAACACAGTGTTTAATTTATGGTGGGTGAATATTTATATGTTATAAGTTAAGTGCTATAAAGTTATAATTATTTGTTTTCCATGTTTTAGTTATCTCTTATTACGATCTTGTTTTAGTTAAAGGAGTTGATTACTACTATATTTGTTTATTCCTCATTAAATTTAGGAAAAACATACTTGCTACTCCACCCTAAATTCTATTTCAAACTTTTCAAAATAAAAATATTTTAAATCTAACCAAACTTAGAAAATATAAAAAAAATTACAAATCAAACATTATATAAATATATATATATATTGTATAATGATGATGAAATATAAAATGTTCAAAAAATCCATTTGATTTCTTTAATAAAAAGACATTTGATTTTTCCATAATATATGATGGATAAAACTTAACTTTAAAAAGGCAATAAGGTAAGGAAGAATATAATCTACTATACTAGAGTGGCAAAAATGCCTGTCTCCATTATGTGGATATCTAATGAAAAATTTTGTGTCCATTATTAATAGATATATCACCACCAAATTTAAAAGTTTTTTAATCAAAAATTAATATAATAATATTTTCTGCTATGTTACCAATATTTTCTTGATTATCATAAAAAAAATGTAAATCTCTATAAATTTAACAAATGTAATGGAAACCTATGTAATAGATGTCATGTAAAATCAAGTTTACAATGATTGATCCTAAGATAATTTGTACACATGTTCTCAAAACAAGAATTCCCTATTTAGAAATCCTCTAATCATCTTGTACTCATCATTGATATTTGCACTTCGAAAGGGGGTGTAAATTTGAGGTTGCCAATTTTAAAAGTGCTCAAGTGACACAAAATACACGTGTGTAATGATTGGTCCTAGGACAATTTGTACACATGTTCTCGAAACAAGAATTCCCTATTTATTGATCGAGTTGTTCTCTAATTATGTTGCGATCATCATTGATACTTGCACTTGGCAAGGGGTAGGGATTGAGGTTGCGAATTTTAATGGTGTAAATGAAAAAAATAAATAAATAAAATACATGTGTATGTCTTTTCCTATATTGTTCGAATTTGAATGGTGGTGTGATTTATATCTCTTTTAATGTTGTGATGTGTGATAATGTAGTTATGAACATTAAGAATTAATAACCAATGTTATTAATGTTAATGGTTGATCTCAATAATGTCATTACTCGAGGTTTATGTATAGTAATGTCAAAACCATGTTGACATTCTTAACTTTCTTAAAAAGATAAGTTCGATTTTATTCCTAGGTAAATTAGATAAATCAATAACATACCTTTAGCAACTAATGAAATTTATTTTGAACATTAAATACCAGCATAGATCCATCTTAAACTCATATAGAGGGATCCATTTTCTTGCGGTGTCAATTTTTTTAATTACTTTTTATTTTGGTAGTTACTCATTAACTAACATGAATTTTTTGAACTTTTTTTTAAGTTTGGTAACTTATGAATCAACATGAACTTTTTAATTATCTTTTTTTTTAATTTTTAATTTTTATAGCTTCAAGTTACATAACATTAGGTGACAACATCTTCTCTATACTAGGCTTTAAAGTACCCCAATTTCCATGCAATAATGGTTTCACCACATTCTAAAGTATATGTCTAAAAAAAGACCTTTACACTTGTATTATTTTTATTTTTATTTTTTTTCTTTTTCCTAATTTAAAAAAACAACCTTAAAATTAATTAGATAACCAAAATCACTACTTCTATTAGAAATATTTTTGTTTCATTTTCCTCAATTCCCCAATATTATAGTTGGTTTTTCGTAAAAGAAATATTATAAAAGGTTTTAATAAATATAAAATAAAAAACAATGTATGAAGAATATAAAAACTCTCAACTAGAAGCTTAAGTAAATCTAAATATAAACCACATGAAAAATGGCTTTTATCTTCTCTTCATGCAAGTTTAGACAAAGATATTCAATGCACTATCAACCTGACATCTATGAGGTGTGACCTCCACAAGCGTATAAATTCAAGGCGATGGAGATGGGAAGTAGTGAAAAGAAAAATTACAATACAATACAAACATGAATTTACATTTGGGAAAATACTGTACCTAGAAAATTAATATGAATTTACATTCGGGAAAATACTATCTGGAAAATTAATGGTATATGATGATAAAGGGCATTGCATATGATAATAAAGATAACTATAACACTAAAACATGGTAACTATAACCATGGCCTCTCAAGCATGTTAAATCGATAAATTTTGCGGGATAAGGCATTGCATACGATGATACAACCCTATACGTGTGGGTTCGGTGGCGAGAAGACCCTTAGGTATTCCACGTGGCCTTTGAGAGCATGCTAAAATGACAATGGTTGAATGGTTGTGGGAGGGATGGTAAGGGAACGCATAGGTGGCGGGTTTTACAAAGACTCCAATTTGGAACTTTGGAAATTTTATCCCCAAACTATGAAATCAATGATATGTCGTTCCATATTTAGGATTTTGTTTAAACTTGAAGTTGTTAAAGTAAAATTTGGCACGTTCTGTTTTTATAATATAGATTTTTCTATGTGATAAATCTATTTTTAAAGCTTTAACATTTTGTGAATTTTTATTTTTTATTCTTTAATGCTTAAGCATAAAAGACTCTACATTTATTTTTTTGAGATATTTGCCAAAGTGTTGATAATAGTTCCATATTTAGGATTTTGTTTCAATTTGAAGTTGTTAAGTAAAATTGGGCACGTTCTGTTTTTATAATTTAGATTTTTCTATGTGATAAATCTTTTTTCTATCAGAAAAAAAATCGTACTATTGTTATTCATACCGAATCAAATAGTACAAAGATAGATCGAGAATACATGAGGGAATATGAAAACATCTCATGATCAAGGATCTCAAAAATATGTCCATCATAACTGTTTTACAATCTGAAGTCTTGCCGCTCAAAAAACCAACTCAAAATGACTTTCATCTTTACAAAAAAGGAGTACCCAACTAAAAGAAAAATAGATTAGCCCTGTCCAGAAGACAGGAATCCATCCATTCCTCCCAATATAGCATTCCTTCAACCCCATCAAAAGCTTGTTTTGAAAGTAGATCTGCATGAGAATTATGCTCTCTGAATATATGCTCATAAGAAATATGGTCATGTTTAGACATCTCTTGATGGGTACGAATACACCAATTCCTAAGAGCAATGATATTCAGATTATATTCATTTAAAGCCCATTTAATGGTAACCCGAGAGTCTCCAAAGACTTTGAGATTGACCAATCCAAAGATATTGGCCACCCTTAAACCTACCCACAAAGCCAACAGCTCTACCTTCATATTAGAACCTCTGCCACCATTGAGCCTAAGAGAGAAATAATGACCTTCATTAAGATAGATAACTCCGCCAGTAGCACACAAACCTGCTTGAGCTGCCCCATCGAAGAATAAAATAGGCTGAGAGATCTTAAATAAGAACTGACTGTCTCTCCCATTTCGAATGGAGACCTCATCCACCTGAAAATTCTAAATCATCTTAATAACAGTCTTAGCACAATGTTCCACAGCAAGAACCCTGTTCTGAAAAATTGATTCATTCCTGGCGAACCAAGTGACCCATGCAGTGAAAATAGGAAGAAACATGGGCTTATTGAAATCTCGAGTCCAACTGTACAAACCAGAAGAAAAATCCACTGAATCCCAAACATGATTCAAGTTAAATTCCTTGTAGCAGATGGACCAGATATCCTGCATGAAGGAGCACTTCACAAACAAATGAATTGAAGATTCTGAATCTTTCTTACACAACCCACACCAATTCGGCCCATACCAACCCCGTCTGAGGAGATTACCCCAGGTTTTTAGGCTTCCATAAAGAGCATGCCATAAAAAACATTTCACCTTAATAGGGAGAGACCATTTCCAGATTTGCTGATACCACCAGTGACGAGGAAAAATGTAGTCTTGTTGAATAATTCTATCATATGCAGATTTCGCAGTCACATACCCAAACTTAGAATTACCTGCCCAAACCAATTTATCAGCGCATTCCGAAATAGCAATACCAACCGAACTCAATGCTAAAACATAATGATCCGATTCCTGACAGAACCGATTTGGTAGGTCTAATTCCGCAGCATTTGGCCAAATCTTCAAATTACAGGGGTCATAGCAGTGATTAAAAACACCATTTAATGTAGATATACCCCTATCATTTAAATGAGCAATCAAACTCTCCGATAGTTTGAATACTTCATCCATACCAAGAACAGGATCGACACCGATGAGAGCACTATTACCGTCACCAATCTGCTAGCAAATGTCATTTGCAATCCAATCATAGACCTTAAGGAAGCCTCTCCAAATCGGAGACATCATCCTGTTGACAAATTTTGGTTTCCTAATCCAACTAATTAAGTCAAGCTTGATATATTTCAAATGAAGAACCTTCGACCACAGAGAATTACTGAAGAGACCACACCAAATACTTTTCAATTGGAGGGCTTTACTAAAAATATTGAAGTCTTTAATACCCCAGCCTCCGAATTTTTCTGGACGAGCTAACACCTCCCATTTTACCATCACCAGCTTTGAACCTTCAGAATTTCCTGACCAGAGAAATCTGAAAAGAATTTTCCTGAGCATATTTAATATATAGATAGGGATCTCCATTAAAGATAACCAGTAAACCGGAATACTGGAAAGAATAGCTTTCGCTAGGACAAGCATTCCTCCAGAATATAGAAGTCGAAAAGTCCAATGATCAATACGCTTTTCAAACTTTTGAATAATCCACCTCCAATCATTAATATGATAGGCATTAGGTTTTATCAGAAAACCTAAATACTTTAGACCATCAACCAGGTTATAACAATTGTAAGGCAAGAAAGACTCAATATCTCTCTTTCTGTCTTCATCCACATTAAACTGATAAAAACAAGATTTAGAAATGCTAACCTTCATCCTAGATACTTTGCAAAAGAAATTAATAATATTCGAAAAGACCCTCCATTCTTCAATTGTATCAATACCAGCAAGAAGCACATCATCCACAAATAAAAGATGAGATAGAAAGCACCCCTCACCCATCTTGATACCTTTAATCAGACCCATCTCTTTGGCTTGAGTAATTAATCTGCTGAGGCCATCAATGATCAAAAGAAATAAGAGGGGAGACAAAGGGCATCCCTGCCTGATCCCTCTAGAACACTGGAAAAAGGAGGTTGGATTCCCATTAACCAAAATAGCAATACTTGGAGTCAAAACACATGCCATAATCCAGTTTAACACAAGAGGAGGAGTACCCATTTGAATCAGAACCAACCTGAGAAATGTCCAATTGACACGATCATAAGCTTTTTCTAGGCTTATCTTTAGAAGCAGAGCCTTCATCTTCTTTGATTTGATAGAATGCAAAAGATCTTGGGTGAGGCCAATAGAATCATGTATTTGTCTATCTTTTAAAAAGCCGAAGTGTTCTGGAGTAATGTAAGCAGAAAGGGCATTCTTTAGCCTTTGAGCAATGATTTTTGATACAAGCTTGTATATACGATTGCATAAAGCAATACGACAGTAATCCCCAAATGAAATTGGCTTATTACACCTGGGAATTAAAGTGAGGAACGTAGAATTGAGAGCACCAGAAAAAAAACCCATGAACTCTGGTAAATTCCAGTAATTGTTGAATATCCTTCCCCATTACATCAAAGAAGTGAATATACACTTCCATTGGCCACCCATCTGGGCCAGGGCTTTTTTCCTTGGCAAATTGCTTTAATGTAGACTCAATTTCATCCAGGGTTACCTCCTTTCCTAACTCATCTACATCCCTTGCATCAAAACATTGAGGATACAGTCTAGCCAATCGAATCTGATCTAACAGGTCACAACCACCTACATCTTTGTATATAGTACCAACAAATCTCACAGCTTCACCACTTAAAGAATCCAACCCTCTGATAGGGTTACCAATAGTATCATTGATATCCCATATCAATTTTGAATTCCTCCTCGTAGAGGCATAGGCATGGAAAAACTTGGTATTCCTGTCACCAAATTCTACCCACACCGCTCAGCTCTTCAACCTCCACTCTCTTTCTTCCATAGCAAGAATTTCTTCTTTCTTTTTCTCATGTACCTTCAAAACTTCAAAATCTACCTGATTTAAATTACCATCAAAATTCATCACAAGAGCTTCCTGAATTCTATGCTCCAAATCCCCCAATTCAGCTGCATCAGACTTTTTCCTAGCTTTGATCCAATTAATAACCACATCTTTAATCTTCTTCATCTTATGACAAAAAAATTCAATAGGATTTGAGTTCACAACATCAGCAGTTATCTTGAATCCTTTCACCATATCACAGAATCCTTTATCCATAAGCCAAGAACTATTAAATTTAAATGGATAACAGATCTTTTGACCATAATCTTCAAACTGAAAGACAATGGACCAGTGGTCTGAGAACTTCACTTCATGAACCCAAGATCGAGTTTTCTGAAAGACGCCTAACAAAGAAGACTTCACAAGAAACCAATCAAGTCTCTTATGTACCCCCAAATCACCAAATTGGCCATTAGTCCAAGTAGGGATTAATTTAGTAGGAACCACATCCACCAAATCATGATGACATAAATAGTCTAAGAAAAAATTTGCTAATGGATCCATCTTAGCCACCGACCCCCAGATTTTCAAGACAGACTTTGTAAAGTTTAAATCGCCAGCAATAATTAAATTTGATAGGCTTAAAATCCCAGATAGATCCAAGGCCTCCCAAAATTTCCTCCTATCCTCATACGGGACATAACAGTTTAAAACATACAACTGCAAATTCAAACCAATACAGGTCCCTTTCATTAGTAAACCCCATGGAGTTGAGAACACTTTAAAGGAGAACAAAGACGGATTCCATGCCACTACCAAACCACCTGAGATACCTTTAGAGCAACTAAAGAGTCCACATCAGATGAAGAAGAAGAGTCTACAGATAATATCTGATCAGATTCCAAGGGGAGAACCAAATTAGAACCATTCAAATCCTTATTACCCTCTTTTTTCTTACGCCCCCTCCTAATGGTGACATTCTAAAATTTAACCGAGTGTAGAGGCAAGGAAGCAGAATCATCAACTGGAGACTTGGAGAAGTAGGGAATCGGAGTTACGGTTTTCAGAACACCATCAATATTAAACAAACAACCATCCTTCAGTTCAGAAACCCCAACATCAGAATTAGGCAAATTCTGAATCCTAGGACTATTAAACCCCATACCAGTAGAAGAAGGAGAAACAGGCCCATCAAAAACCGGAGGGGCATCACTGATGACTGGGTTTAAAGAGGAATCCACACCAACAGCATCCCCAGCTTCAAAATTAACCAAGTCAAAAGAAACATTGCAAACATACGAGGGTTTAACCAAAGAATCAGACCCCGGGATAGCAGGCTGACAAACAGGGGGATCAACTAAGGGTTTGTGTCTCAAAATAACATCCCTAGAAGCAATCCGGAAATCAAGATCTTTCTCAACAACTTCTACCAAATCTATATGCTCTTTCGAGACATCAGAATAGACCGAATCAAGAACAGGAATGTACTTACCGGAAAAATGCCGAGGAGTAAAATCCATGGACCCATCCACCGCTGTCCTAGGATTCATAGCATGAGGACAATTAGTAAGAATATTACCAACTTCTTGACAGGAGAAACAGCAAAAAGGTATCTGGAAGAAATCTAAACGCTTCTTCCAAACCCTATGCCCCCAAACAACCTGCACTTCAGCCGAAAGACCAGAATCCATTTCAATTTTCACCATGACTTTGGCATATTGCTTATCCATAATAAATAAAGTCTTCCGATCAATGCAAATAAAGTTGCCAACCAAATTAGCCAAACCAACAATGATTTCTTCAGTCCACAGTTCAATAGGAAGACTTTGGATCAACATCGAGAGATGACGCAGTCTCTACTTCTCTGAAAGAGGATCAAATGCGAGATGCCACCGTTTCAAAATAAGAGAACCTTCCTTAAAAATCCAAATTACTTCTAAAATCCTGGGCATCATAGACGCATCCGAGAAAACAAAGAGAATCCAACGGTTTAACAACAGGTTAACCCTAGGAGCCATACCAGTAACCGACACCCAATTCTCCTTCACCCATTCAAGAATTTCCTCTTTCGATCCTGATGTAAACTCTAAACGACCAACTAAGGCACGTTCGGCAAGCATTTCCACTCGTTTAAGATTAGAATCATCTGCAATCACAAAACGGGGAAGCGAAGAACAAGATTTGAAAGCTTTTAGTCTTCTACGAACCCTAGCCTTAGCCCTATACAAATTCTGGTTCTTCTGCGACAAGGAATTCAACGCAGACTGCTCTGGCAAAACCCTAGGTGAACCCAAATGAGACCGAATAGGCACCTTTCGGAAAAGTGAAGGTGAAGCCATAAAATCTACTAACCGGAAGAGTAGGTTAAACCTACACCTATCCGCACCCAAAAAGAAAAGGGACCCGCAAACAGCTATGATCCAACAAGCAACCACTGCCAAATTCGAAACCCACAACCAACAAAAATACTGCAGCCCGAGTGAAAAAGGACTCAGAGATAACAAATTTTGAGCACCATTGTAAACCTAGATTCCCACTTTTTTTATACTTGGCTGGTACTAGACTGGTTCTAGTCGAACCAGCGTGACTCCAATTCGATGATGACTCAAAATTCTTCCCTCCGAGATCCAATCACAACCCCAAACTGCAGTAGATCATAGTACGCCTTCAGCAAAACCCTAACCGGCTCCATCTCCATCCAAAAAACCATTCATACCACAGTTTTTCAATTTTTCAACTTTCACATTCAACAATACAATTATCTTATATATATAAGCAAATTTATGCATGGCCATTGTGAAGAAGAGTAGTATTGCACATTTAAAGTCACAAACATAATATTTTGTAGGAGTGGAGTAGCATACCTCTGTAGATTACTTGAGGAATTTAAGGCAATGTAGAGGCAAGAAGACAACCTCTTAAGCTAATTATTCAAAGAGTAGGGCCTTCGAACTAGATCACTCTCTGGGAGGTATTATTTGGAAAAATGCTCATGAGGCTTAATTGCATATTGTCTTAGATACGTCCTGGCCATCCCATACATCCTGAAAGCATGTAAGGATTATTGGTCCAACACTTGTACATATTCTAAATAGTGGACATATGACACATGTTAGCTAGTAAATTATTTCTTCCAAGGACCTTGCAATGCCTCTTGTCATTTTTAAGGGCCTTGTCATGACTTATGTAATGCCCATACCAAGCAGAAAATTATTTTCATAACTTAAAAATAAGTTCTTTAACCCTTATCTACCACTTGGCATGATGATATGACTAGAGTGTAAAGATAAGGATAATTTTTCTGAGATAATGTTAAATAATAATATTTCTTATTTTCTCTAATGCTTCATATGACACATCCTTCAAATTCAAAAGTGATTAAGAGCTCATTATTTTGTACATCCATCTTCAAATTTGAGTGGATCTATTGCTTCTATACTCTTCCACCAAAGGTAAAATTGAATTTGAACATGCCTAAAAATATTTCCTACTCTAGTACATGTAACACACCTAACAATTGAATCAAAGACATAGATTTATTCTGTATTGCAATGATTGTTCATCAAATTTTATATGGACTACTAGTTCATTGCCCCATATAGTAATACTGTGAGGGGAACTTAAAAATCAATAGGACAAGTGTAGTGTATGTTTTCACACATGACAGTGCCAAAAAGCACCTGCTAAGGGGTTGTGCAACCTCAACGTAGTTTCAAAAGGGAAAACACAAATAAAATGAGAACTAAAAATGAAGTAGAGGGAGGTACATCTAACATAAAACTAAACAAATTACTTTTTGCATTCTTCAATCAAACAACATACATGTAAAGAAAGCATGTAAAGAATAGATAATATCTTTCTTTTGTACTGAAATGGAATATTAGAAGAGTAATAGTCACCTAAAAGAGTGTAGTGGAAGGGGCCTATATAGCTATCCAAGGGAGGGTCTGTTGGTTCCCCTCACGATCCGGCAATCCTCTAGCTAGACGTCACAAGATGGTTCTCCAATAGGTGAGAAAAAATCCAAGAGAGGCTAGATTCCAACTTGAATGAAAATAGGCAGAGTGATGACTTGAGCAAAGAGATAGAGAATTGTGTGGAATGAGAGACTTTGAGAGCATTTTATAAGTATAGTGGCGGTTATGGTGAAAGTCCAGGGTAAGGCTTTTGGGTCCTAGATTCATCACCCGATTTGGGCCAAGTAGTGACTTGTGTCAATCTTCTTTTCATTTTTCCGCACACAAAGCAAAAGTAGCCAAGATTCAATCTCATAGGTTGGGTCACACTCTTTGGGAGGTTTTGTGCAACTTGGGTTACTCTTGTCAAAGGAATAAGAGTGATTTGGGTCGCTTTTATAGAAGTATTATGCACAACCAATTTGTATAGTGTCTATTTTAAGGTTGGCTTTCATTTTTTAAGTTTTTTAATGTTTTCTAAATGTCCAATAGGTGTAAATGAGATGGAATGATGAAATATGGGGATGATGGAACTAATGCCATGTCATGTGAGAAAATATAAGGTGTTGATATATTTCACCCTTATGTGTGAGGTTAGGAGCTCATCGTCTAGCTGACATACATCATAGGATTCTTATGTTTTAAGGAGATAAGTGTGATGGTAACATAGAAGATGGAGACGTATTTGGAGAGAACTCACCTTCCCATGGGACTACAGGGTCCTTACCTACAAATACAAAGGTTCATATAATCTCAAGTATATATGGATGAGGTAGGCATACCCATGTTCGTATCAATGTCTCAAATATAAAAAATGAAATCTAGGCCCTGAGGGGACCTAATAAATACATGAATGATCCTTGTGTACATCATAAGTGTCCAGGAGGGACTCGATATCAAGGGGTACATAATCATGGTCCAACCATGGTTGAAATAAGGAATTGATGTGGGAACAATGGCATGCTAATGGAATGTTGGATCACAACAATGGATACTCTGTTGGAACTGAAGAGGTCCATCATCTATGCTGACTCGAAAAAATAACCACATGATTCAAACATCCCTAGGAAGATGCATTCGTCACTAGATACTATCACAAGCATGAAACTGAAGGGATTCGAAAACAATGTTGGAAACACAACCCAGACATCACAAGAAGCATTTGGATAAATAGCCTCCACAACGACTCACCAAAGGATGAGAGTTAATGATATTCTGGGTCTTCAACCAAAAATGATAAAACTGTAAACCTGTACAAATATGAATAGTCCAATGATTGATTTGGCATCGAGCACATGAGAAACAACCAAGCTAAGCATCATTGAGGTCTCCCCTCAATTGTTTTGAGGGACTCATCAATGATGGTTATGGGGGAAAGGAACATGATACCTCTCCATTTATCCTTGGGAATATATGTGTTTATGTCGACAGTGGGATACCTGTTTCCATCAAGGAAATGTTGTTTCCTTGATGAGAGCATGAGGGATACCACCAAGATATGAGTAGAGATGGACTAGTAACTAAGACATTGTTTGGGGATACAAGGGTAACTGAGTAAGGGACTCAAACTTCCTTTGTTTAGAGTATGATGACATGGATGACTTAGTAGCATATATGGGATTTCTTGATTAGATCAGAGGAAAATCATTTTACTCATGGATATTGGATACTTATGTTGTATGAATCCAAGAGCAACTCATCATTTAATACTCTAAACAAAGGATACCAAGGGCGCTTCCATAAAATGAGACTATACATGATATGCAATAGTGTGGAGGAGCACTATTTGTTAAATGGTTTCTCCAATGTATGGGAATCAAAGAAGGAGCACTAAGGAGTACTCCAAAATCGTAACTTCCCAAATGTATTTGCAAAACACGGTGCTTAAAAGCACCATTGTATAGTGGTTGTTGAGGCGAATGGCCACCTTAGCGAGATGCGAAGGAAATGCAGGGAGATAAGTGTCCAGTTGCAATGATTTTAGATTAATCGATTAATTGAGTGATAACATATAGAATTTTGATGGTGGGGTAGGACATTGATAGTAATCTCCTTGTGGGGTGGTGAATGGTGGAAAAAAATGTGATGAATGCAATATGGATGGAATGGTGGGCTCAAGAGTGCTCATTATGAAACATCAACATGCCATGATGGACATAAGTCTAAGATTCGATGGGTCATCTAATGAGTGGTGTTGTTAGATTAATATGAGGCTAGGTGCAAAATCACAAACTAAATGGAGTCCCAATCCTACAGAAAAAGAACAACAAGGGTGTTGAAGGAAAAGGGGCTCTAATATGGCACCCATGAGAGGGAGGCTCTACTATCATGGAAGGGAGAATGCAAGTGTGGATGGGACGAGCCACTTACCTAGATAGAGGGGGTCCTATAGCTGTAAAAGGGGGTGAAGTATGATGCACAAGATGTTCTGTATAGGGGGAGCTCCTATGTGCTAGTTTGAGATTTATACTTGTAAGAAGAAGATGCGAACAAAAATAAGAGGATTTGATTGCAACTAGAACCCGCACACATGGAAATGATACCCAAGCAGAAAATTTATTATGAAAAGGAAACCGAATGTATAAGTAAAGTGTGACCTTTGGAAGTGGTTGAGATCATGCATGCAAGTAAGTAGGGTTAATAGATTTCCCACATGTTGTGGGCATGGGGTTTGTGATTCCAGATCACATATGTATTGGGTTGATTTATGGGATCATTGAAATAACAAGATGGATGTGACAAGGTAGGTTCAAAATGATTGAGCATGCCCCCTTTCCCAGAGTCTAGATAATCAATCATGCCCCCCAACCTAGAGGTCTCGATGGAGTGCATATACTCTCTTGGAGAGAAGCTGTTGGAAGGGGGGTGTATTGTTAGCTTTATAGATGAACACATTAAAATATATTTGCAAGAGAGAAAAATATTACACAAGCAACATACACATAGACACATAGGTTAACCTAGAAAACCCCATGTGGGGAAAAACTATCACCAATGAATATCTTCATTACATGGATAAAATCGGTCATCTGGGCCAAGTGAGCTGCCCCACTCACCTCCACGCCACATTATAATGGATCCTTGTCAAGCCTTATAAAGGCCTACTTGCATGCAATACCTTGGGCCAATACCATGGTCTACAAGAAACCATGTGCCCAAAACCACGTGCTAGACCTAAACCACCTTTCACTCATTGCCAAGAAAATTTTAACCTAACAATCCCCCCTTTAAGCTTGACTTGGGGATCTCACATACACCCCACCTATCACCTAGGTCTATCTCCTGACTTTACTGGTGAGTTACTAGGGATATGAATTCCTTACTAAGTCTTACAACCATATGCTTTCTTACATGCAAATTGCTCCATTAATTTTTTCATGTGTCTTCATGGTGACTACACCATCACCGTCCATTGCTTCATCCTCTCGCTTTTCCATGATTTCTTGTGCTTTTGCATTAATGCTCATCATTTTCCATACCTGCATTCTTGACATGCTTGTCTTTTTTGCACAATGTTGTATATGCCAATCTAAAGCTCACCAGCCAAGGCGAGATTTCTTGTCTTTCCCTGCATTACAATATTGTCTTTGATCTTCACGTGCAAATTTGTCAGAGTACTCAATTCTAACAAAATTTGCACACACATTGAGTTGACTAGGCTCAATATGTTTCTTGCTTTGACCCTGATGCATACAACTTAATTCAAAATTCTCCTTCACAAAAAAAAATACCGCCATTCTAAGCACCTTAATTAATTCCATATGCCTCATATGCCATAAATAAAAAAATATGTCTCACCATGAGATCCTTATACATAACTTTTTCTTTTGTTTAATAATATGCATAAATAACTTGCGATGCTCTCTTCCATGAAAATGTGAAACATTCATTTGAACCCCTATTTTTATTAATATGTAGTGCAAAATGATCTCTTTAAATCAATAATGGTGGCTTTCACACAACATCCATGGCATCCTCTCTTCACGCACATGCATCTCTCCTCGGTTCAACTTAATTGGTGTGAGATCTCTTTGTCAGATTGAAAACACTACCTAGCATCTTTTGCAACGACCCCAGTGGATTTGCAACTTTAAAGGGCCATTTTTTCTTTACAAATGTATATTTCCATAGGAAAATCAATGGCTCCTTCATCTTGTGCATTTGTGGTGGATTTCTCCTTCACAATGACTCTCCATTCTCACAGGTTGGCTTCTTTTGAAAAACCCAACTAAGGTTACTTATTTTACATGTCTAGACAATGCTTGTGGCATCCTCCTTCCATGTTGAGACCACACCTTCATGACTGCAATATTTATCCCTTGTGTGCCCAAATACATAGCTTGATCTATAATTGGTACACATTCCCATAACTGCAGAAGTGTCTCCTTGTCCTTCATCTCCTTGAGAGTTGAGACCACTCTTAACTTGCGCATGCACCCTCACACTATTGGGATATGCACTGTGGTTTTTATTCCTAGATATGATCGATTTTCACTGTGGTGGAATTCTTTCCCCGTCTGTGAAAGGTTTATGAGGCAGTCTGCTTGGGCACCAAAGTGCACATAGAGTTAGCCGACGACATGAGGTATATCTCTCAATAATTAACCTGTCAAGACTTGAGAATTGATGATTTGGAATGCAATTTTATTGAGCTTATGGGGACAGTGGATATTATAAAAGATGAAATTTTGAAGATAGCCTGGATGTCACCTTGGAGCCATTGCCAGGAATCCCCCTCTGTGGACATGAGAATTGTTGAGGAAACCTCTGTTCAGTGGAAGAATTTTTTGTAGAAGAGATCCCTACTTGGATGAGTTTTTACCTCCATTTTGGAAAATTTGAATGTTTTTTCTGCATCTTGTTAAATTTATAGAGCTATACTGGGAAGGCTATTTATGCTCCCAGGCTCTCCTTTTTGTAATGAATGGTTGTGAACAACCTTTTGAATAAATCCATCTATATGCTTCAATATAATTACAGAGAAGTATTTTATAGAGAAATATGGTCAAATGATGAATATATCTTTCTAAATATAGCTCATTGTAGACAAACATCTTGTCAATGGCAGAAGGAAACTTCCTCAACATAATTACAAAAAAGTAATCTAGATGCAAATAGGGACAATGGAAGAAGATTGTTGAATATATACTTCTAAATATAACTCATTGTAGACATAAATCTTGTCAATTGCAGAAGACCAGTTCCTCAACATAATTACAGAGAGTTAATATAGATATGAAATCTTGTCGAGTATGAATTCGAATACGATACAGAAAAAATATTGTGCCAAATCAAATATGCCACATGTCACAATATGAGCCTTCCACGTGTCACCCTGAGATACTAGATATCAACATTTTAACAACAAAATTTATAGACAATTTTCTTCAAAGACTTTGCTAGCAAGTGGAAATATTCTCAGAGAAAGAGTGGACGCTCTTTCTCCAAGGTGTTCTATTTTTTAAATTCCCTCGTAGATGATGGGTCGGCCAACCCTTCTTATTCCCAATATTCTTTTCACAATAGTTTGACACTGCAAGAAGGGTCGGTCAATCCTTCCTGTGTTATCCATTATGGATATAGTTGAATTGTTGGATAAAGGTTTTCACAATTAACTATTAAAAGAAGGGGTGGCCGATCCTTCTTGTCAGAAAATGGAATTCGGGACAAACCATTTTTATATGTTATAACTTCCAAGGTGTTCTACTTTTACAATTCCCTCGTAATTGAAGAGTCAGCCGATCCTTCTTATTCCCAATATTATTTTCATAATAGTTCGACACTGCAAGAAGGGTCGGTCGACCCTTCTTATTCCCAATATTCTTTTCATAATAATTCAACACGGCAAGAAGGGTCGGCCGATCCTTCTTGTGTTCTCCATTAAGGATATAATTGAATTGCTCGATAAAGGTTTTCACAATTAACTACAAAAAGAAGGGGCGATCGATCCTTCTTGTCGGAAAACAGAAGACTGGGCAAACCATTTTTATATGTTATAACTTCCAAGGTGTTCTATTTTTACAATTCCCTCATAATTGAAGGGTCGACCGACCCTTCATATTCCCAATATTATTTTCATAATAGTTCGACACTGCAAGAAGGGTTGGTCGATCCTTCTTGTGTTCTCCATTATGGATATAGCTGAATTGATGGATAAAGGTTTTCACAATTAACTATGAAAAGAAGGGGCGCCGATCGTTCTTGTCGAAAAATGGAAGTCGAGAAAATCCATTTTTATATGTTATAACTTTAGCTGATTGACTTGTTATTCACACAATGACTGAATATTTTAGACATTGAGCTTTTCACCTTAAAATGTTGAACATTTACAAATGAAAATTGCATTTTTCAAATAAAAAATTACATTTTTTGATTTGAAATTCACACCTTTCAAATCAAAAATTGCATTTTTTAATTTGAAATTCACACTTTTCAATTGAAAATTTGCATTTTTTTATTTGAAATTCACACTTTTCAAATCAAAATTTGCATTTTTTATTTGAAATTCACACTTTTCAAATCAAAATTTGCATTTTTGAATTTGAAATTCACACTTTTTGAATTGAAATTCATAGTTTTATAACAAAAAACTGCAATTTTAAGGTTCATAAATAGTCAAAAAACACACTATTCGAATATAGAAACACACTTTTCAAAGCCAATATTGCCAATTTCAGAACCTATTTTTGCACTTTAGAAATGTTGATATTGACACTTTCAAAGTCTAAATTCACACTTTCTTAGCCCAAAATTTGCCTATTATGTCTAAGTTTAATGAATTTGATGTTATGATTGTGACCACTATGAAGAAGAATGTGAATGGTATGACGAAGAGGTGCCATCATATAGCACTTCTTATAATTTCATAAGGAATGAAGGTTATTATTATGACCCTATGTATGATAAAGATGTATGTGCTGAACCACCAAAGGATAATTCTATGAATGAATTACAAATATTGAGAGCAACATGTAAGATCTTGCCCCAACATTATTAGGCATATCTTGATCTATATAAGGGAAAAGACACAAAAGGTCATTCCTTTTGAAGACTTTGTTGATTGGGTGTTTGAAAATAGGCCCAAAAATGAAGATGTGGAGTTAGTGAAGAAATTTCTATGCCCTTCTTGCAAAAGGCCTTGGAGAGAAACTCATATATGTTTGAGTGAAAAGGAGGAGCGAAATGAGTAGACCCATGAGCCACCTAGTTCTGAAGGTGGTGAAGTAGAAGAAGCATTACATGAAGAGGATCGAAAGTCACTCCCAAGTGGCTAAAAAATATGAATGAACATCACATGAGCATGAAGAAGACTCCATTGAAAATATTGAAGATCATTCCGAGACACATTCTACTTTGGACATGAATCAAAGAGCATCTACTGGTGGATGCTTGAACTATGAAGGAGTACCTACTGATGGGTTCTCATACCTCTATGTTGGTGACATAGAGATCGCTTTTGAAAGTGTTGTTGCAAGACAAATTTCCATTAAGCATGAAAATGAAGGCCTTGTAGCAGTTGATGAAGAACCAAGATCAACTTCCCCATCACCACTTGAGCTTCAGGACGTTGGTCCAAGCAAGAAGGAAGAATATGAGGATGTTCATTTGCAAGAGCCTCATTTTCTTGAAGGGTCCTTGAAGATGGATGAAAATAAGATTCAAGAGGCCTTGAAAACTCTCCATGACACACATGCATTGGTTTCGAAATTTTTTTGGTGTGTGGAAAAGAAATATTCCCTTGAAGACATGGAGAAAATCCAGAAGGCAATGTTGGACACCAAAGGTAATTTTTTGAATTTTCTTTCTGATAGATATTATTTAATTGAGATTGTTGGTTTTTATTTTGTTATAACCTTGAATGATAGAGAAGATAATGACAAGCTCTCAAATGATTTTGATTCCACCCAAAATACACTCCAAAAATATATGGTGCATATTCAACAACTTCAATAGAAGTTGCAAAGGTCCTTTACACCCTCCTACATATCAGACAATCATTCAATGGATGAAAGAATTTATGTTACAAAGGAGGAACCTCATGTGATGGTGGAACATGAGGTACATGTTGATATGCTGGTGCTTGAAGAGGCTACACTCAAACAATAAGGAAGACAAGCACTTGTTTTTGTTTAGAGGGATTATGAGTGGCCTCATGGCAAGAGTTGCAGAGCCTTGGAGGAGACACATGATCTCACAATAGTTGGAATAGCCAATTATGTGTTGATGTATTTGTAACTTTGGAAGATATTCACGTGTATCTTGTATGTGTTACATTTTTACTTTATTGTATCCCCGACAGAGATGTATTATTCCTCCGATTGGAAGTGTCGTCATTTGTATTCTATTGTTGTACCTCCGACGGAGATGTTTGCTCCTCCAGGTCGGAGGAGTCATTATTGTACTTGAGTCATGTAAAGTCATTGAGGTCCCTCCACCCATGTATGACAAGGCATTAGAACCCGGAGTAGTGTCGCAAGTTATATTGTAAGTGTTGTAACTTATATTTGATGGTTTATTAGACCACCTTGGTGGGGTCGTCCTTGTATGAGTCATGTGGGTTAAAGGGTTATTAGACCACCCTAGTGGGGTCGGCCCAGTGACAAGTGGTAATGGGTTATTAGAATCTCCTAAGGAAGGTTGACCCAGTTAGAGTTAAAGGAAGGTCAATTCATTGTATAAATAGAGAGTGTGACTCTCTCATTTTATTCATTCACTCACTCAGTCAATTTGCATTAGTGAGAGAGAGGAGGAGTGGATGAGGAGAAGCTACTAGGAGACTATCTCCTATCTTGGGGTTTGATCTTTGAGATATTTGTATTGGTTCTCATTCTATCTCTGAGGAGGTTGCGGCACAAGTGGAGGAGGAGAAGCTACTAGGAGACTATCTCTTATCTTGGGGTTTGATCTTTGTGATATTTGTATTGGTGCTCATTCTATCTCTGAGGAAGTTGCAGGGTTTTTCACCTTCTTGGTTTTCCTCGGTGAAATGTTGTGTCTCTTGTCTCTTGTGTTTGATATGTTGTACATGTTGTTCTCTCAGTTAAGATCCTAGATAATATTGAATTAAATGATGAAACACTAACATGGTATCAGAGATAGCCTGAAGGAAGGACTTGTGTGGCATTTATGACACTTGTTGCACTTGCGACAAATTGGAAGCTAGGGCTTGGTATAGTAAAAACTAGCCATCATGGAACTTTCACTATAACTTAGTTTTGGTGAAGGTTCAGGATCTGAAACTTTGACAGGTCGAAGAGGAAATGTCCATGTACCTTGTGTCTGAAGGAAAGCCTCATATTCGGTGTACTTTGTGAGATATGATCTGTACAAGTTAGGGTTTATGCATCTCTTAGAATGCAGTCCTAAACAGGTGACCTAGGAAAAAATGTCATATATCGGGCTAGGAAGCTCCAAATGGAATTCTGTAAAAGGTGACAGTTAGGGCACGGACTGTAGTTTCAAAGTTCCAAGTTTCAGAGGCCGAAGTTGAAACAATGACATGTGTCACTCCATACAAGTTTGCTATACTGTTTCATCCCATAAACAAGTCACGTTGCGACACTTGGCATATATCTCTATCAGAGAATCCATTAAAGCTCAAATCTATGGGGTTGGAAAGATGATAGGTCATTCTATCACAGGCCGTGTTTTTAGACCCCGAGGATCCAAAATTTCATAGATACATTAGAAACAATATGGCATATATTTCTGTCCAAACATAATTGGATTATGAGCACTTTCATTTTTGGATCGTCACTACTGCGGGAAATTAGGGTTTCTACAAAAGTTGGAATTTTTGGAATCTAAGACCACGGCTGGATGCTCCTCATCAAATCTAAATTTAGAGACCTAGATCGAAGTTTCTAGTTGGATAGAACCCCGGGCTCTATCAAACCCTAGTTCGCGATTTGACCAGAAAACTAGAATTTGATAGAAGTTGTAGATCCGAAACTTTCAAAGTCGATTTTGAGGGGTCAAATTTTGGAGATTTCAAAATTGAAGTATACCAGCTTGATTAGCTCAGCAAGGTGCATCTTTTCATCCAATCAAAAGTTTGAATTTTTAGGGTTTCTCTGACAAACCCTAATCTAGCTCCAGATCGAGCTTCATCAAATCAAAGTGGATTGGGTTAATCCTAGAAGAGAATGATTTGGAAACCTACATAAGTGAAGAAGTTCTAGTTCCAGAGGGAGATGAGGCTAAGGCCTTACAAAATAAGACTACAAGAAATCCCGACAGGTATGACTTGAGAAGATATAGGTATGTTTTGAAATCTGTTCATGATTAAGTTTTCCTTCATATTATTGTGGTTATTACAATATTGACTAATTTTAGACTTATCTTATCACCTTAGTAAAAATATGAATGCATGTGAATGATAGAAGACATTCATTGATTAGGGTTATGACACTTATGATTGTACTAATGCACTGTTGTGTTGTATTAGGATGATGTTGTCCGCTCACATGAAAGGTACATCAAGAAAGACAAGTCAAGTTCTAGGTCGAGAACATATGACTATGGTGACATGAAGACAAAGACTCATCCATATCTATTGATCACATAGAAGCTCTACTTATGAGGTATGTATAATTTGGTTCTACAATGCTTAACTTATGAGATGTGTAGGTTACTAGCACAAGGTCTCTAAATAATTGAAGAGAACAAAGAAGACATTGTTTAGGTATGTTAGACATAACTAACAAACATGATAATCCAAGTATGTCTTTTCTATATCAAGTTAGAATCCTACCTTGTGTTAAGATATGATATAAGTATACTTTTTGTATGATTGATAATGATTATTCATGACGTTATAGGTTTGAATAATCATGGGTTTATGCATATTATGCTTCTTAGTTTGATTAATAATATAACAAACCAGAAGAGTCCTAGGGTCAAATAAGAACATGCATGAGTAAAAGAAGTACTCCCTGAAACCTTGAAATACTAACACTAGTGATAAATTACTTGTGTATGAAATGATCATGACCATACATATTTAGAATCATAATGTTTTGATAGTATTGAGATTATACTAATGAATGTATGATTATGTATGAGATCTTGAGGATGACACAATGATGACACTAGTGCACACTTAATCATGCATAGTGGTCCAGGATGGATATAAGTTCAAATACAGATAATCCAGGAAGCAAAGATCAAGAGGGAGCACACTTCAGTAATTCATGTAAGGAAGCAAAGATTGAGAGGGAGTCAACCCAAAAACCAAAAAAAGATAAGTATTTGAATTGTCATTCCTTGTATATCTAATTGTTTAAATAATGTTGTTCAATGATGTATATACTTATGTACCTAAACTTAGATTGTGTATTAAGCATATTAGAATAATTGCATTAATGAACAGTATACTACTAATATGCATGTGTTGGGTAAGTGGCCTATGGAACTGTACAACATTCCATTGCTACTTATCTAGAATGAAACCTCGTTGCTGACATGTTGGGAGTAGTGCAAAATCTTAACAATGTTCTAGTAGAGATGGAAGGCATGTAAAAAGTTACCGTGTGAATACGGGATATTGATGAATGTTGTATTGAAGCATTGGCCAAGATAAATTGCATGACTGTATTACATGTGTCTTTATGTGAAAGAATTTGTTCTGAAGTATATGAGATGTTTCTAATCATGCAATTGAACTTGTCTTATCGGAAATACCATGTACCATCACCTACAAAAGAAGGACAACAACATTTGTTCCAGCAATGAAGTTCAAGAAAACTATCTATTGAATATATTGAAGAATCTGAAGTTCCCAGGATACGGGATGCAGTAATAGAAGGATACCATGATCGAGGAATACCATTCGACCATGAACAATGATGTCAGGGATGTGGTCCCGAGACCAGGAGGGAAGTTTGTTGTGACTTCCAAGTGGATCAATAAGATCAAGCATGTTGCAGATGGTAGCATATAGAGAAATAAAAGGCAAGGTTTGTGGCTCGTGGCTTCTCCCAGAAAGAAGAGATAGATTATGAAGATACTTTTGCACCTGTAGCCAGATACACTTCCATTAGAACAGTATTTGCTCTAGCTGCAGTAATGAAGTGGAAGATACACCAGATGGATGTCAAGACAGCTTCCTGTCCAATTTGGGTTTTACCAAGAGTAAAGCGGATTCCAACCCTTACTACAAGGTTAAGGAAGGAAATCCAGTGATACTCATACTGTATGTGGATGGCCTGTTTGTGACAGGTGAGGAGAGGTTGATTGCTGACACGAAGAGGAAGCTTGCTGCCGAGTTCGAGATGAAGGACTTGGGTATGATGCATTACTTTCTAGGTATGGAGGTGTGGCAGAGTGCAGATGGAATATTCCTTGGACAAGGGAAGTATGCAGTAGATATCCTGAAGCAGTTCGAGATGATGGACTGCAAGGACATGGCCACACCTATGGAATCAAACTTGAAGCTATTGAGTGATGCTTCATCAGATTCGGTTGATGCCACGATGTATCGTCGGATGATTGGGTCCTCGATGTATCTGACGAACACGAGACCATATATTTTCTTTGCTATGAACACCTTGAGCCAGTTCCTAATGGATCCTAGACATGTTCACTTGATTGTTGTAAAGCATATTCTGAGGTACCTGAAGGGTACAGTTGATTATGGGCTCAAGTATGATGCAAATCAAAAGTTTAACCTGGAGGGTTATGTTGATTTAGATTGGGCAGGAAGTGTTGCATATAGGAAGAGCACTTTGGGGTGTTGCTTCAGTATGGTATCAGGTGTGATCTCTTGGTTTAGCAGGAAGTAGTCCTTTATAGCAATGGGTACAGCCGAAGTAGAGTATGTTGCAGCTTGTTCGGTTAGTTGCGAGGTAGTATGGCTAAGGAAGCTACTGTCTAATTTATTTGATCTCTAGTTGGATGCTACTTGTATCTATTGTGACAACTAGAGTTTTGTAAAGTTGTCAAAGAACCCAGTGTTCCATGACAAGTCGAAGCACATCGAGATTAAGTATCACTATATCAAGGATATGGTGCAGAGAGGAGTATTGTAGCTCTTGTATGTTGCGATGGACGAGTAGATTGCAGATGTGTTGACCAAACCACTAGCCAGAGTGAAGTTCGAGTACTTCATAGAGAGGCTTGGTGTACTTCAGATTGGGGTTCCTTCCAAGGGGAAGTGATGATTCCAGAAGATGCAGATGCACATGGGATTTTCCGACATGGTTGTAGATGTGTTCTCCCATGGTCGTGATGTAATTGTCGAGCTTTTCCGACATGGTTGTAGATGTGTTCTCCCATGGTCGTGATGTAATTGCTGACCCATTCTCACATGGTTGTAGATGTGTTTTCCCATGGTGCAGATGTAAGGGTAGGAGCCATTCTAACATGGTGGTAGATGTGTTATCCCATGGTGTAGATGTAAGGGATGAAGCCATTTTTCACATGGTGGTAGATGTGTTCTCCCATGTTGGTGGTATAAGTGCTATATGATTTGCATATGGTTTGTGCTCCGTGGACGATGAGATGATCTGAAGAGGATGATCATATGTGATGATATACATCAGGCGGATGCTTTTCATGATTAGTTTGATCATGTGTATGCTTTGTATGATCAATTAGATCATGTGTGATGAGCATCAGGATGATGCTCCAGATGATGTGCATCAGGACGATGTTGTGATAATGATGAGTTGGATCATTTGCATTAGGGTGATGCTTTGTATGATGATGATCAATACAATCATCAGCATCAAAAGGATGCTCCATGCGAGGATGATCAAGTAGATCATGAGTATCAGGTCGATACTTCGTGACCGTGGATAGGTTGTGCAAGTAGCATAGAAAATATCCTGGGAGGTCCGATAGGTTGATCTTTGTGCTCGTAAAAGTCCTGGGATGATCTTTCGAGGTTTTTCTACAAAAGGCATGTAATTAGTCCTGGAGATCTGATAGGTTGAGCTGTGTGCTCATAAAAGTCCTAGGATGCTCTTCAGAGATCTTGCAGGATGTAAGACACTCTTTTAAGGTTTTTTCTGACCACATGTAAAAGATCCCGGGAGATCTAATAGGTTGAGCTGTGTGCTCGTAAAATTCATGGATGCTCTTTTGAGGTTTTGTGGTGGTCACATGTAAAAAATATCGGGAGATCCGATAGGTTGAGCAGTAAGCTCATAAAAGTCCTAGGATGCTCTTTCAAGGTTTTGTTGATGCACGTAATCAATCCTGAGGATTCCACAGGATGGCCAGATATGATGAAGACCTATAGGAGGCTAGGTCTACAACCAACATGATAAAGGCCCGGCTCTCTAGAACTTCCTATGACGAGAAGAATTGAGAGATAGAACCAGTGATCGAGATGATGAGTACAGCAGCAGTGATGATGATGCTCCGTGATATAGTGAAGATGATTCAACTCCATAATTGAAGACTTGTGCCTATATGTATTGATGACCTATGTCAAGAGAAAACCTTCCTAGTTAAGAGGGAGTGTTGATGTATTTGTAACTTCAGAAGATATTCACTTTTTTATTGTATGTGTTACATTTGTACTTTATTGTATCCCCGACGGAGATGTATTATTCCTCCGATCGAAAGTGTCCTCATTTGTATTCTATTGTTGTACTTCCGACGGAGATGTTTGTTCCTCCAGGTCGTAGAAGTCATTATTGTACTTGAGTCATGTAAAGTCATTGAGGTCCATCCTCCCATGTATGACAGGGCATTAGACCCCAGAGTAGTGTCGCAAGTTATATTGTAAGTGTCGTAACTTATATTTCATGGGTTATTAGACCACCTTCGTGGGGTCGGCCCTGTATTAGTCATGTGGGTTAAAGGGTTATTAGACCACCCTAGTGGGGTCGTCCCAGTGGAAAGTGGTAATGGGTTATTAGACTGTCCTAAGGGAGGTCGGCCCAGTTAGAGTTAAAGGCAGGTCAATTCATTGTATAAATAGAGAATGTGACTCTCTCATTCTATTCATTCACTCACTCACTTACTTTGCATTAGTGAGAGAGAGGAGGAGTGCACACAAGTGGAGGAGGAGCAGCTTCTAGGAGACTATCTCTTATCTTGGGGTTTGATCTTTGTGATATTTTTATTGGTGCTCATTCTATCTCTAAGGAAGTTGCAGGGTTTTTCACCTTCTTGGTTTTCCCCGGTGAAATTCTTTGAGTCTCTTGTCTCTTGTGTTTGATATGTTGTACATGTTGTTCTCTCAGTTAAGGTCCTAGATCATATTGCATTAAATGATGAAAAACTAACATTATGGAGAAGATGGATTAAAAATTTTGATGGGTAAGAGTTGCAAAGAGTTAAGGTTGGTTCACAATTCTGCACCCCCTACTTATTTTTTAGCCACATCAATTGGGGATGAAAATAGGGTGAAAGGTTTCTTTTTAATGGTGCCACATGAGGAGTACGAAACTCCTATCTCTCCTTTTGATGATGACATGAACAGAGAACCTTATTATTTACATTTTTAGCAGCATCTTTTTCTACCTTATGATGATACATATCTACATGGATGCACCTATGATCACTTGAGTCACTTGAAGACTCATGATTTTCCTTGCTCCTTGCTTAGTTCAATTGATGTTGGAGGAACTTCATCCAATACTTCGTTGAAGATATATATGATTGGAGCACATTTTTATTGGAAACAACAACCCATGTTATTTCTTGATGATACATATCTACATGGATGCATCTATGATGTTCACTTGAGTCACTTGAAGACTCATGATTTTCCTTGCTCCTTGATTAGTTCAATTGATGTTGGAGGAACTTCATCCAATACTTGGGTGAAGAGATATATGATTGGAGAACATTTTTATTGGAAGCAACATCCCTTGTTATTTCTTGATGATACATACATACATGGATGCACATATGATGTTCACTTGAGTCACTTGAAGACTCATGATTTTCCTTGCTCCTTGCTTAGTTCAATTGATGTTGGAGGAAATTCATCCAATACTTAGGTGAAGAGATATATGATTGGTGCACATTTTTATTGGAAGAAACATCCCTTGTTATTTTTTTATGATACACATTTCCATGGATGCATAAATGGTACTTCTGTGAGCCCCTTGAAGGCTCATTGTTTTCTTTGCTCCCTAATTGGTTTAGATTTTAGTGGAGGTTCTTCATTCACTTCTTGGATGAAAGAACACATGGATGATTATTTTGATGCATCTTACATCCTTTTGGAGAAACATTATAGGACATGGGATCCTTACCTTTGTCATTGGAGGAAATTTTATTGGTCAATTGATGCTTGTATGCACTTGGAAAATGGTGGTCTACTTACTTGGAGGTACATGCACTTTCATGATTCTTTGATGAGGCACCTACTTGATGTGCATCTGTATTATGTTGTTATGTACTTTGATTATTTATATTTTGTACTTCTGATGTTTGGAAGAATTCATACAAGGCAATGTGATTGAGGAATTCTCTTTCTTGATGGTAGGGGTTAGAGAGCACTCCTAATTGTTGGAGTGAAATACAAGCAATGGGACCCTGGGATAATTTTTAGTCTCCTTGGTTTCAATTTTTTGGGGAATCAAGTATTATGGGAGATTGAGTCACCACTTGAGAAGGTGATTGTAATCAGAGTAGTGCAGCAACAAGCATGGTGGTTCCTCTCTAAAATTTTCATGGAATCTTGAAGACTCAAAGTTGGGAAACTTAGTGGAAACTTCAAAGAATTATATAGTGAGAAAAAGGGTTGAAAATTTTAGAAAGGGTTTCCAAAATATGAAAGAGGTAAAGATTAATTGTGCACACTTTGTTTTGATAGATTTAATTAATATTTTTTTTATTGGTGATGTCATAGGATATATCAATATGAAAAAGAAAACACACATCTCCTTACCTTTAGAAACACACAATTGCAGTGCGTGAGTGCCACTACTCAGCGTTTTGGAAAGAAAGTTTTGGAAGCAAAGTTTTGGAAAGAAAGAAGGTTCTTCAACATACATGTTTGAAATTGCTTTAGGACAAGCAATATTGGGAGGGGAGGATTTGTCATGTCCCCAAATTTTGCATTGGGTCACAATGGCCTAATCCACTTGGCCATACTCATGATAGTTTGTCAAATTGGTGTTAAGGGTCAAATAATTGTCAAGCATGATGTCCAAGTTAGTAATAATGTAATATTATATCCAGATGGACAAGGTGGGTCACATGAAGAGAAAATTACCAATTCAAATTTTATAATGTCCCCATCCAAATAAACTATCATGGAGGAAAAATTCCACTAACTTACTAGTTCTCTAGGTTGGGGGTGGAAGCATTAAAAGTTGGAATAAGGGAGTTGCAAGACCCAAAATGAAATTAGAATTACAAATTCACATTAAATGGGTCAAACAAATAATAATAAAAATAAAATAAGGTGGCATTGGACCATGAGGGAACATAAGAGCTTGTGGGGCCCACATGTGGCAAGATCGATCACTACACTTGGCATCGTTCTCTGAGCAATTCGAGTTCAGGGTGAAGGGTAACATACTTGGGGGATTTGAAGAGGTATTATTCATGGCATGAGTCATGTAAGGTTGAATTAGATTGGAAGAGTAACTCCCATGGAAGAGAAAGAGGCATCTTAGAAGAATTGTGACAATTGGAGCTAGATTCCCTAACTTCTATGGCAACAATGATGAAGATTCTATGACACTTATGACAAGGTTCAGACCTGATTGCTGACATATGACATATATGACATGATAGGGCTAAAAATATCCTCCAATAGGGTGCACAAGGGGAGTTATTGCAGCCAATATTCCCCCATTCGAATTGATGGAAGAGGAGGGCTAGGAAGTGTTGGACAAGTGGCATTCTTGGGAATCTCTCCCTAATTCAAGTTGGGATGATTCTCTTAGAGAGAATTCGAGCTATGGATGCCTTGGGAGGTTAATAAAAGACATGAAGAAATAAGGATACCATCTTTTGATCATTTCTCATTTGGAAAAAATTGGAAAGCTTAGCTTGTCCTTGCAAGGTGGATGCTTATCCTTCTTGCCTTAGAACCTGTTTCGAGGGTGAAAGATTCCCATCCTAGTTGGTTGATGTAGATGCCATTTAGACCTCTCAACAAATCTTCATGGAGATTTTTTTATGCATGTTTATACCCCAACTGAGTTTGAGTTCATCTTCTCTCATTCTTCTCTATGCCTATTCTACTATCTTTCTCTCAATGTCATGTAAATGTGCAAGAGCACACTTGTTGTTGCATATAGTTAGTGAAGAAATGTTATTTGGACTTCATGGACATGTTAGATACTATATATATCTCTAATAATCATATCATGAGAGCCACATCTCGAAACATTATGTATTTCAAGTAATATTAACACTCAAGGAGGAGATTCGAGCCATTTTCCCCATAGCTTTTGCATAGCGCACTTGTTGTTGCATATGGTTATTGAAGGACTGTTATTTCAACTTCATGGACATGTTAGCTTCTATATATATCTGTAATAATCATATCATAAGATCCATAGCTAGAAAAATTATGTATTTCAAGTGATATTTACATTCAAGGAAGAGATTCGAGCCATTTTCCCCATAGCATTTGCATAGTGATTTTGGAATGATATTGTACCTATTTTATGTCAGAGTATGTTGAGTTATTTATCATGTTGTGAGATGAATATGAAGTTACCTTGACGTCCCAAATGATGTTTTCAGACCTCTGAAGTGTTACTATGGTTTATGAAGAAATTCGAGACTCCTTGCCCACCAATTTCACCTCAAAAACTAGACTCTAGAAGATGTTGTTCATTAGGATACCTATTCGACCCTAAAACCAAATCTAATGTTGCAAATATATTGTTCCTAATGTTCTATAATAGAGCCAAGTCTCAGAACAAGAATTAGTGAAGGCCGTACATTTTTTGGAAGAGCATCTAATAGAAGACCTAGGGGGGATCTCCACTTCTCAAATTAACTAGTCTTTCTTTGAAACTTCTTCCCATGAAATATGAAGACCATGGATGGGTATATCAGTTGTTTGGATTTCTTATAGGTGTGTTAATATGTCCTATTCCCCATCAATACATTCCTCCCCAAATTCAAAATCATTTGGAGGTATTTGGAACCAATTGTAAACAAAACCCTAGAGTCAAAACAAGGTGGATCCAAGGACTTTCCTTTGAAGGGACATCACATGTTATAAATATGGACTAAGAGGATGGTTTCAAAATGATACTGCTCTCCTTCACTGGGATGCTCAAAGTGCTAACAAGTTTCCAAATGTTGTTGCTCTCTTTCATCAAGGGACAAAAATGCAACAAGTGAGCTTGAAAAGTACGTGAGCAATAAGCATGACATGTTATTGAAAAAAACTCTAAAGTCTTGGAGCCTTGGACTTATGAAACACATTTCTCTTGGGTTATTGTGGGAATATTCATCACTAAGATCCTATTTGACCAGGTGCTATAAATATAATATTTCTTCCTTCGATGGCCCATTTATTTGTTTAGTTTTTGCAAATAGATCTAGCCTTTTGTTTCTGATATTCTATTAACATGGTTGTGGGAATTTCAATCTGTAGGTGGAAATACTAGGATTTGTAGATCGAGTGTCACTAATCCATATCTATGTTTTCCATGCATTGCTAATTGTCACATTTTCTTAGCCATCAATATCCACATGGTTTTGGGTTTCATTATTCTCTATTTGTGGACTACGATCCTTACTTATATGCTATGAAACGTCTTGACGTGGGTCAATGGTTATAAGGGGCACACATTCTATCTTATTCAATTGATTTGTTATCCTTATCAATGATTCATTTTTCCTTTTAGTGAAAAAAATTCAAATTTGATGGTATGAGCATAAAAGGTAATTGAATTTTTTTCGACATGAGTTGTTTTGCCAATATTTTCCTCTATATTTTAACCATTAATGTGTGTTTATGCATATGCAAAAGAACCCACGATTTTTCTTTTAGTGAGAAGACCATGGAGGAACCTTTGTTTTCATCCATCACTTTTGACATGGGGTAAGTGAATCTTGTTGAGAATCATATATATGATGCTAGATGTTGATGGATTCAAATATTTGTTGAACAGATTTTATTTTTAATTGACAAGCATTTTGATAGTCCTGCTATTGTTATTGGAGTGCTATTATTGTTGAAGAGAGTGAACATTGAAATTGAAAATGATTAATAACATAATGTGCCATAGCAACATGTTATTGTTCCATATATTAAATAACATAATTTACAAATAATATATAAATTTATGTTCTAATAAATCATGGCATAAGTTACCGATTATTTATCAACCCATTAATATTAAGGAGATGATGTATAGGCATCACCATCCACTTGGTATTAATGTGTATTAATGCGGATATGCTAGTTTTATTTAACATGAATATTTGGAAAAAACATTTCTAATCCTTGAGTGGGATTCTCGACTTTATTGTAACATTGAATATTTGAAATAACATTTCTCATAATTGAGTGAGCGAGCGATTCCAGGAATAGTTCTCATGATCTTATTACCAAATAAAGATTCAAACAAAACCATATAAAATTCCTATATGTAGGAAAGCTCACAGAGCTCCGCCTGAATCGAGACCTCTATCTATGACATCAACACCAGCGAGGAAATATGTATTAACAGTATGCGCCATATAATACTTCAGACAATAGCTATATATAAAGAGTACTTCCGAGGCTTGTAATCAAGGATTATTTCTTACCAGGAGGTGGCGGGATCAGAAATGGGATTTGCGGGATCTGGAAGTTTGGAATTTGTGGAATCTGAGGAATCTGTGGAATCTGTGGGATTGGAAGAGGAGGAGCGCCTGTAATGCTTGGTTTCGGAAATGGGGGAACACTAAACTGAGGCAGTGGAGCAATTTTGGGAAGAGGAGGAACACTGGGCAGTGAAGGAGTTTTTGGGAAAGGAGGAACAGCGAGCAGTGGAGGAGTTTTGGGGAGAGGAGGAACACTAAACTGAGGCAGCGGAGCAATTTTTGGGAGAGGAGGAGCACTGGGAAGTGGAGGAGTTTTGGGTAGAGGAGGAATACTGAAGTTGGGAAGAGGGGGGGCATTAGGAAGACTAGCAGGTGGAAACTTAGGCAACGAAGGGATTGCAGGTGTTTGTTGGCCTGCTTTGGAAGATTCATCAACATTCTCAGCCATTGCTCGACCTTTTATCATTGTCAATAAATCTTTACTGTAACACGACGAAGGGACAGTTTCAAGACGATAGCTGAACGACCCTGCACTGTACGTGAGAACTCCATTGGAATTCGAATGCAACGTGAGCTTTGATGGGGCAGAGATTGAGGGAATCTTGCACGAATCGAGAGGGTTGCTGCGCGGTTTTACCCAACATTTTTTCAATTGATCAGCCAACTGAAAAATAATATTGGAAGGAATCAAGACCTTGAATTCTCCGTTGTCGTTTGTTTCTCCTGTAACAGATACAGTCATCCCTTTCCTGTTAAGGGTGCATTCCACCGCTATTGAAGCACCTGTTCAATATCCAAACGAGAGAAGCCAAGCACAGTCAGGATTCAGTACATTTAAGTCATGTGATTATTAGAGAAAAATTAAACGACTAGATATTAAAATGGCAGGATCTGATACCGGCTATAGCGTAGCCATTTTCAGAAAGTCTGTTCTCCAAACATGGATCACAGAACACCTTTCCCACAACCACCACAGATTCAGAAGCCTTCTCTTGATTTGCATAATGGCTTGTAGCGGCGCCCAATGCCGAGTAGCTTAATAGAAAACCGAGGACAGTAATCGATATTACAGGAATATTAAGGAACACCATCATAGCTGAAGAAATTGAGTTACACAGATAAATCTGACTCTGTGTTTCTGCTTTGGCAAGCTTGAGGGTGGAATTTATATATAGTGGCCTGGACGCCACTTTTTCTTTGATTGTTGTACTGTCCAGGTACAAGGGACACCAAGAAAGGAAACAGTTGGGCGGCTGTAGGTTGTTCAACTGTGATGTGGGTTTTCTTGTGACAGGACACCACGTAAACGACTTTGTCCCACAGAAAATGGCGTGAAATTGGATCTTCAAACTCCTCGTTCATATCGTCGATTCATAAACAAATATTTTATTTTAGAACTAACGTTTCGTGTTTATTTGATTTCGGGTTGTAAACTTTTCTTAATCTTGGTTTTCCGTGGTTTAGAATTGTAATTTGGTTTTTGTAAAGGTCCACCACCTAAATCGACGTAAGCTCGGTTGCGTGATTAAATTTGCAATTAGCGTGGCTACTTCAAGAGAAACAAGAGAAACAAAGTGCTCTACAACCTAATTGATTAAACACTTTATTAGGAAAGCATGGTTGTTTCTATAGAAAGAAAGTCCTCGACAACCTAATTGATTAGACACTTCTTTCATGCACGAGTGTTTATTTACATGTTGATTCCTGTAACCATAGAAACATAACAAAAGTGAGTGTCATAGAAACATAACAAAAGTGAGTGTCAGTAGTGAGGTTTGATGGTTGTCTCGATGGAAGCCCAGTTTCGATTCCTGTGGGGAGGTGTGGTATATGCAGGCTGCACCTGTGGGGGAGGTGTAGTATATGCAGGCTGCACCTCAAAAAAAGCTTGTATAATTGCGGTGGTGATAGTTCCCATTGAACGGTTTGGAGAAGTAGTTTAGTTGATGATGCTAGCTGGATGGTTTGGAGAGATTCTGTAGAAATGATTTGATAAGTTTGAAATTTCAAGGCTCTTGCCAATCATGACATAACAAGATAGATCTTTCAAGGTAAGAAATATCATGTTCCCTTGCCATGAATTATATTCATTTCGTGTAATAGTTAATAGTGCAATTAAATGATGGTCCGAGTCTCAAATTTGTTTTTATGCACAGTGAACTTGTCTCCTAAAAATTTAATGCCAAATGCGTTTCATATACGGGGAATTTCGCATTTGCATACTCATAGTAAATGCTTGTGTGTAGATCAGAAATGTTCATGCCATTATCGACGGATAACCAATGGACATTAATGGATGAAATTAAATTTCCTACCAAGCACCTTAACGGTTTATGCATGGTGATGCATTAGGTTTCTATTAATAGGAATGTCCATATTGAATCTAAGTTGCTCCTCTTCCAACTTGTAACAACTACTACATTTGGGTTCATGATCATTACACATTTTCAATGTCAAGTTAAACATTGAATACCAATTTTCGTCTCATCGAATTCATGTTGAAGATATTGTGTTGAACTATTATTGATAAGCATCAAATATGTAACACGAAGGGAAGTATAATTTGATGATACTAAATCCATCTAGACGTCACTTCGACATGTAATCGACATGTAGTCCGCCTCTTCAAACCTAGGCCACAACACAATAACCAAATATAAAAAATTCAAAGTTCGTTCCCCAAGAGACATGCAACCAACGCTAATGTTGTATTGGCAACATCAACGAGGTTTCTAAAGTGATGTCTCACCAAAGCAAGTTATTTTCATTTGACAAGAATGTTGTATGAGAAACAACGCATTAACATCACATATGTCACTTAGGAAACATTCCACTGAATCTTGGTCTTTGTATTTGAAGCTTATGATGTTGCTTAAGCAATGCATGGCGGTTAAAAAAAAATTATCATTTGTTTGAGCGCAACATTAACCTCTGAATGACCACATTGTGAATGACTCGTGTCCTACCATACTTGAATACCAAACATCTTAGCAAATTAAAATGGATTTCTTTGACACCTATTGTTTCCCCCAAACTTAATCATTCAATGGAAAATTTTTCTTTAACATGTAGATTCAATGGCTGATGCCTTTCTCATTCGCATAAAATTTTCAATTCCTTGCAATATTGTGGACTTTCCAAGCCTCGCTGAAAAAGTTATCGGAGGTGGCGAAACAGAATGTTTGAAAAATGGATTATGAGGCCCTTTATAATTACAACCAAGTTCCAAATTTATGACAAAGCTTTAGAAAGAATGTGTATATACTAATCCTCTTGTTAAGTACCTTCCATCCTGACATTCCAACACTGGGAAAGGCACTTAGAAATTTTACAAGGACTAACAATATGAATGGAAAAGGATTCCATAACCTCAGTGGGGACCTTCAATTTGTTGTGGTTCTCCACACGAACTAGGAGGTTTGGATATTATGAAAACAAAGATTCATGCTAAGGCTCTTTGTACAATATGGGTAGTGAAATTCATCAATGTTAATGAGGGCTAGAAGGTGGTTCTCAGAATCAAACGCACCAAGGAACACCACTAGAAAGAAATATTGTGTTAGAAAAATATAGAGAAACAGAAGCAACCAACAATAACAATAGAGCACGACATTTACCGAGAAACCCTTCTATATGTGGGTAAAACCATGGGGTAATGGAGGCTTCATTCTTTTATTGTTACTTGGAAAAAACCTAACAATGCTCTCTCTCTCTCTCTCTCTGTGTGTGTGTGTGTGTGCGTGTGTGTGTGTGGGTTGTGTTACAATGCTAGGGTCACTCCCCTTTTATACAATACATATGAGGATTCCAAAGGAACCAAATATAATAAATGGGTCTAGAAATTTTTTCATCGGCAGCTCCTCTCCCCCATGATTTGGTCCATACAAGCAATGCACAGGCCTAGTCAATATATCCATAGAAAGAACATCCAGTAGATCTACATATTGGCTTCCTTTCCTAACATAATAGTGGGGTAGATCTATTTAATATTGTTTGATCGCCCCTATTTAGGTGAAATTTGTTGGCACTTTTTTTAGAAGTATCTATAAGACACTTAGGAGAAAAGAAAGCAATTCCAATCATGAAGGGAATTCTATATTGAAATTCAATGTAGTGTTTACCATGGTCCCCTCTTCTACTACATGAAAGAAAAACCTTTTCTAAATAAGCTTGGATTTCAACCTCGATAATGTTTAGAGATGCATACAATGAGCCAAAGAAATGATCACTAGTGAGACAAGGGAATGGAAATGGAATGGATCCCTTGGCTAAAATATAAGTAAAAATTTAGTCTCTCCATCATCAATAATTTATATAGGAATGAGTGTGGATCTTAATTTCCATATAATAATATGCTTAATATGCACAGTGAAGCCCCTGGGACTCATGGAAGGACTAGAAATGGGGTTGTTTTGCAACCTTCATCGAGTATAATCAAACCTTTGTTTATTTATGGCTCCACTTTAGGCTTATGGAAATATAGTCAAATAAAAGTTTATGAGTGAATTCCAACGATTGGAATTAGATGTTTAGTTTGAAGAGACATTGGAATTTGCTCCTAGAATTTAAAGTAGTTATGCGGAACTAACCAATAGGTAAAAGGCTCTCTTAACCAAGAAATAAAAAAAAAACATAGTTCCCTAACGTGGATGAGATATGTCCTTGGAACATTTGTTTTGATTTTTTTCTCCAATGGAATTTATGTGAACATGGGTTGGTTCCTTATGTAAGTCTTAAATCCAAGGTTCCATTACATGGAAAGTTATGATCATAGGAGATCAATTACCTTGGTTAATAGAGTTTAACTCAATTTAGATTTTTTTTAGTTGAATTCCTTTGAAGATAGAATAATGATGTGATATTTAATGGTAATCGGGATTCTTTCACAATCCCTTAGTATGATGCACCAACTCATGCCAATCTATCCCTATAGGTCATTATGTAGGTCCCTAAGATCCACACGGAACTATACCACTTGCAACAACTTCTATAATTCTATATTGAGGCCCCATGTATGATGATACATGATCTAGCTAGTCCTTATTATTATTCCTAGTCATCTAATGTGGGTATGGAGGTGACAATGATAATAAACTAAGGGGGAGAGAATACAACATAACATTTGATAGGAGGCCCATAAATCTAATACTAGTGTTATTGAAGGTATTGGGGTAGAAACTACTACCCTTCCTAATTTTAATATTGAATATTTACAATTGCATACCGAGGAACTCAAAACCTTGATGCAATAGATAACGCACACCTACAAAATAAGTATATGGATTGGGCTATTCAAAAGACTAGAGATGAGGCACTAGAGAGAGAAATTAGAGTGAAGGAAGGATAAGAGGCTAATATGTTTAATTTTCATGGAATTTCCTACAACCCCTCCTCAAAGAGATTTTTTGTTAAATCCTTAATGATCAAGAAGTCAAAATGGAATGGAAATTTCCCTTAGAGAATATGGAGACCAATAATATTATGAGAATGAAATAAATGAATGGTTTTGATGGAATAGATCTAACTATTGCATCATGATTATCAATCCTTGATGTATAGTGTTTGTATTAAAAAAAGAATGTTGGTAGAGGAAAGGGAGAGATCCCAAGAATGGTATCAGGATTGGTTCCCCCCTAACCTCCATTGTAAATAGATCGAACTATCACTTCTCATATAAACCTCTAGAGAATGTTTGGAGGAGGTGGAAGAAGGGAATGGAAAGGTAAATCCAACCCACTAGTACTCTAACTAGTCTTAAGGTTGTGATTGCTAAGGATGTTGAGATAAGAAAATGGTTTCTCTTGAGAAAAAATTAAAAATTAGAATGGAGAGATCCTAGAGGATCCAAATTCTATTTCCTTCTAATAACATAGGATACATCACCACTCTCCTACAAAGGATACCAAATTGTGCCATAATCATTTACCATTATATGTTAATCAAGTAGAACAAATACTTGAGTTCATGCAAGGAAATTGAAATTTTCCTGATAATTACCATCTCAGGGTGGTAAATGAGTCATGGGAGAGAATATGAAAGGTATTAGCTTAAGTTTCTACAAATATTGAAATATTTGAGAAAACTAGAATATCCCGCATTAATAAATTTAACAATGTAGTTCAAAATATGGGAGTTTAATGTATTTAAGGAAGAGGAGTTGATATCTGAATCCTAGCACATGGTATCCTTAGATAAATCCAAAGGGACTTCAAAACTTATCTATGAGGAAGACATAAGGTCTTCCATAAGGACCTAAGAGAGTGGTTGGTCCACTTTTCTATGCAAAATGACAAATTGAATGCCAACATGGATTCCTTAAATAGAGAATATAGCATATTGGAGAATCAATACTTTTTTCTCCAAGTGGGTCACAAAACTATTGTGGTTTCAACAAAGATGACATTATATCCATGGTGATACTACATTAGACTCTATCAATCAAACAAACTTTGTGTGCTACTCAATGACAAATTCATGCCATGGAAGAATGACAATTGTCTCATATGCTTGGGTCCTCTATCCCCAAATTGAAGTAGCTTTTTGTTAACAAGTTTTAGTTATTTTTTCTCGAATTAAATAAATGGATTCTCATGAAATTTCTCTCAATGAGGATAGATACCACTACATCATCAGGGATATAAAATGGAAATCAATCAATGAAGAAGTTATTCCAAAACCCTTCTCAACTGTATTATTGCAATGTTTAATTCTTTTCCTTATTCCTTCCCTCTTTCAGCTCTCTCTCTCATCCTTTGTTATTTAATCATATCTTTGCTAGTAATATTCCATCCATAGGATAAGCCAATGTTGATGGCTTACCTATCATCTTTCTTACTCCGACGATCTATATGCAAAGTTGGGTCTATGAAATAGGATCATCAATTTCCTATGTCAACTTCCTCAACAAGTTGATATGATAACAAGAAAATATAAGGCAAAGAGAAATGACAAAGAGAGAAGCAAAGATGCATGTTGAGAAAATAATGCTAGGATATGAGACAAACAAGTATAAATACTATGAAAATAAAACAACAACTAAACTATGAAGTATAAAATTGAGATGTGACAAGAAGAATTAAGTTGAATACTATGAAACAACGTTTTCATATAGAGTATGTAAGTGCATGCAAGTATATGTTTAATGAATGTGATCAACGAGGAAGTATATAAGAGAATGATGTCTACACTTACCTAAGTCCAAGCAATGTTATGCACAAGCGCCAATTTTTAGAATTGTTATATGAGGAAAGAGAGCCTAATTGGGTATGCTGGTAAGATAGATGTGAGAAATATAAAGAAAGAACCATAAATGAAACACAATAGGATAAAATAAATTATGATACTACCAAATACATGTGTAATATATTTGAACTAACAATTATGCATCATATTATTTCTATGTGAATCATGGTTAGTACAAACCTATATGTCATCCCCAATTATTCCATGATTGAGCTCCATTTATCACCAACAATAAATTTCAATTGAATGCTCTATTAGGCTAAGCTAATGAGTCCTTCCAATGCCTAGTTAAACACAATTACGAAAAAAGAAGTAAAGAGTTGTGTCCCAAACACACGCTAAAGGATTTGCTACATTTTTTGTTTCTAAACAGATAAACTTTATTTTATAAACCATAAGTACACTTGTTGCATTTGCACAATGGATTTCAACCAAAATAATTTTGTCCTTTCATATTCAAGGTAATGATGTCTTCGACAACATCATACCTACAAGAAATCATGATACAATAAGAAGTTTATATGATGGACTAATTAGGTAAAATAAACAAGCACAAAACCATGTAAGAGATTGTAAAAAGGCTAAGGGGAATACTTAAAGACTAAATGGGAATACTTAAATCATCGATACAACAACGGAGTTGGAAATATAACATAATATGGCAAACGATCTTGCAACAACCAAATGTAATGATCACAAAATTAGCCATGACTGAACGCCTCTACTTAGTCCTACAATTGATTACCCTTTTATTTGTTATGCATACAACAAAAAAGAATAAAATATAAGAACTCAATGGAAACCTAATTTAATAAACTATTTAAAGGTTGAGTCCATAAATTGATAATGATGTGCCAATTTCATTACTACCTTAATCATCTCCTTCCTTTAAGAATGATTTAATATCCACTAACAAGGCCAACCACAAAATGGTGGAAGCACATATGACCCCAAATCCCCACACATCACTCTCATTCCCTCATACCCAATTTAATTAATAAAAATTTCACACACATCATAATGGAAAGGAGGAAAAAAAATCATATATAGCAGTGTTAAAGCTGACATTAAAGAAAATCAAAAGTACAATATATATATGTTATAATATGCCAACCATGCAAAATGTTTGTCTACTATGTTATTTCCTTCTAGGTTTTATTTTTATTTTTATTTTTTAGAAGGTCTACAATTCTGATGTTGGCATCTTCTTCTTGATGCTATTCCTCTCTCGATTTAGGTGCTTGTTGAGAATAAAAAATACACCTTCATTCATGCATTTAAGTAGGGATCACATTTACTATTAAATAAAAACATTTATAAATTGCTTCATTCATATTATATGAACTTGAAAAATATAATTTCTAAGTCACATCATTCATAGTACCTAGTGCAGTAAACACACTGATATGGTCAACCTTTCGTTGATCACCACCAATCGCCTTGAAATGAATGGTTCATCTATAAAAACATATTCATGTGCTTGCAAGGACACTTACTTCATAATCTATAAACCTTAAACACATTTATAATTAACCATTACAAATATATTTAATTTGTTTAACTCCTCACTGATAGTGAATTATTATGTGCATTTCCTTTCTTCATTTAAACCAAGTCTTTATATCCTCTCGTCAAGGTGACTTTTATATCCTCATTGATGGGAATAAGGTGATACATATAATAGCATAACACTATTATGTAATGAAATGTTTTAAATTATAGTTGAACAAATCAATAACAAAATATTTTTAAATGTTAGTACTAATATATTTCCATTTTATTTTAACATATCCTTCTAGGCCAAGTTTTTTCTATACAACCTTTCTTGCTCTAACCTTGGTGGCCTTTGAACTCTATTTGAGTCGATGAAAAATTTGAAGTGCATGTTAATGTTATTTAGTCAGTCAATTCAAATGCATAGTTACAATTTTAATGTATATTATATTATATTTACCTTTCTCACTCTCCATATTTTGGTAGCATTCCCTAATTTTCCATCTTCCTTTCCTTAGCACCCTCTACAAGTGCAATCCATTTGTTTATCAGAACTAGTGAAGGATGCTCATAATTAGGCTATAGTGTGATATTAGTGTAGAGATCGTCACATATTGATTTCAAATACTTCCTTGTCATATAATCAACTACCTTTTTGTTGAATACTTGACGAAAAAGCTTCTTCAAGTATTTCAACAACTATTTTTTCAAACTTTAGATTTAGTATTATAGTTAGTTCTTATTGTCAGTGCAAAAGGATAAAAATCCTTCTCGTGAAACGATTGCTAAAACTCATTATTCCTTTCCATTGTGATCATATATTATGACTAGACATATAATTTCAACATAAAAATATTCACCATTTTATAAAATGAAAATAAGATGATGGATTTGTAATGACCATGAACTTAATCCCTTAAGAAAGACCAGTTCTTCATCCATGGTAAAAGAATTAGTACTTCCCTAGTGTTCTTAAAAGCTATGCATGATGATGGATTCATATCAACATCGAATGTATGGTGATTAAAAGCACTTGGAGTAGAGGATGGAGTAATACTAGGTGTAATAGTAAATGGAGCACCAACATCAGGCCAAGGAGTAGGGGCATTTGCAATAGGACTAAGAGTAAAGGAACCAAGAATAGAGGCACCAACAACATATGTAGGTAGGCTATTCCCTATGTCCAGGCATCTAGTATCAACAACAACTATAAATAAAACAACTTTATTTTGGGTACTCTAACTCATCAAAAATAATATGTTGTATACATTAAAGCAATTGATTGAATCATATTTCAAATTCTCATGCATTGTACTAATTGATTTTTCCAATAAAGTATGTCTTCTTTTTCATGTTCAAAGGCATGAACCATCAAACTTTCAATTTCTTATACCCAATCACTAAATTTTTTTCTAATATAATTAAATGGGTTAAGGTCATCAAACTAATCATCATCGTGACAATGACTAGGTGATGTGGAATCCTACAAATAACTAGAATATAATATGGTTTAAAACATAAATAAATATGCATAAAAACATATAAATGATATATTAAACTATCTATGCTCCATTACTACATTTCTCCCAATCAACCTATATCTACAACATAGTATGTTAATTAGAAAAATATGCATAAATAAAATAAAACTGATGTAAATCATATTCAAACACAATATTCAATAAATGACAACCATAATTTGCATAAAACAATTACGTCATTCCTTAATTTGGTTAAAATAATAATAGATGAATGTGTAATTTTAAAAAGAATGTGTCATTTTAAAAAGACCTTCTTGGAATATCATGGGCACATGACCATGGAAAATACTTCCTTAGGAAAAGACATTGCTGCAAGCATTCAAAAAAATATTTGAATATGTAAATTAAAAAATACTTTCATAATTAATGCACATTCATACTAAAGAAACCAAAATGTGTACTTTATTATTTTGATTTGAATAAGTACCTTTATTACATTCTCAACCATCATCATTAAAAAATTCAACTATCATCATCAAAAAATTCACATTCATGTTGTTCACAATTGCACCCAGTGGCCAATCATACCCTTTGCCATCTAGCATGTGATTCAAGAGTGCATCTTCAAAATACTTTATATATATGAATGACTAATACAATTATAATTTAGGCTAAGTGGTTGTGATGATATGATGCCATGGAGCATCATCCTAAATATCATAAGAAGAAAAATCTTCGTAATAGGAATTTCTTGGGAATTCATTCATGATGGCTTGGTAAATTCTTGTATCTTTTTCTAATGTGTAAATAGTAAATATTTGTATATCTCACTTAATACACAAAAAAATGATTACAATCTACAATATATAGAACAAGGGTATTCTATGTGACCAAATATATATAAGGTAAAATGATTGTAAATGATCATATTCAAATACATTGAATATGAGATATAAAACACAATTGTCTGTTTCCTTTTAATACATCAACAGTTATCTTTTCCTATAATTATTGATTTTATTGCACAAAACATAAATTTATTTCCATCATGCCCCTTAAACACACAATTGAAGATCTTGATCACAATAAATATATATATATATATATATGTATATGTATATATATATCCTTTTTTTATTATTTTCTTTCATTTTTATAATTTCCACAAATTTTATATCTCTACATACTTGGTAGATATCTGGTAATCCATATCCATTTATAGTCATGCATAGGGATAGCATAATCCATGAATTCAATTGCATTGTTGTATGAAACATTTACACCATCCATTGGAAAAATACCTATCCCATGTAAGGTAGATGAAGAAATTTGATATGCTCTCCCATTGATACACAAATCGATCTCCAACTTATGAAGACGGTTTGGTTCCAATTTATTCACATAATGCATATATCTCAATGGAATTTCTTTGTCTCCAACAATTTCATTTCCATGAGAGCATATCTCTCCTTCAAGAAGAAACATATTCATATGTTTTTTAAATTTTATTTTGACATTACCACCTCTAATGGTTCTTAACATCTTAATTCATATTTCCCTTTCCCATTTTTCTTTAGAACAACCATCATTATTTGAACCACTATTTGATAGATATCTATTCAACTATGTAACATCCCCATCCATTAATCCGACCAACAAAGGGGATATTTACGAGTTATGGGGTTCTAAATTTCACCCCATGGTCATATTACGAAATTATAAGACATTTAAAACAAATGCATAGATGAATAAATATAAACACAATAGAAATAAGCCCCACCCACATACACATCATGCATATACAACATATGCATCACATGCATACTATAAAATCACTGCACATTCAAATACAAAGAGAATACTAATCTTTAAACAAGGAAGATCCAAGTAATTGGCTTTGTAAGAGAAATTTTCCACCCAACCATAGGCACTCTATCTAGCATATACTCTTTTTGCTGAGAGGCCACCCCCAAGATAAGCTATGAGGCCACCAGGGAGAAAGGAAATCCTATAGGTTTCTCTCTCTTATCCCACAACGCATTACGCTCCCAATGCTTTTCCAAATGATCATTCAAATCTCTACAAGAATCTCACTTACAAATCAAATCATTGGCTACAACAATAGCTTTTCTACACAACACCCTTCTGGGATCAAGAATCCCCTTCACCAACCCATGGTTCCCTTGGGCGATCCTTCTTTCTAGGTACCTCTCGTGTTTGCATAGGAGTCCAACCTGCTATATGATCTTGGAGAAACACCTGTATCCTTAATTCATGGCTTCTCAAGCATGCAAAAGTAGTAGAACTCAAAGGTTAATGGTCCTTATCTTTCCCAACCTATATGCTCACCTACAACCATTGAATTTCTCACAAATATGCAGCTCTATCTCTAAATTCAAATTTCTTGGTATGCATAGTTTGATAATTGATAATGAGTATAAAAATGATAATTCCCTATAGTGTCTAAATTGTTGGTAAAAATATTATTACTGAAGAATGGACAATAGACTCCAAAAGAGTTGAGAGGATGGAAGGAAATGCAATTGACATAACTTCTGAACTTGGGATAGAGGACTCTTACAACATTCATGGAAGTATATTCATCTCATGCTTCTATAACTACATGAGAAGACTTTCCCCACCAACCTCACACATGCATTCAATGATTGGGTGAAATAGTAAAAAGGAAGCAATTGGATCATTTAAGGAAAATGTAAACAAATAGATGAGTTATAACGTTGGAACTTGGCAATAAAGGGTTTGATATCCCATAGACTCCTTTCCTATTACCCTCTAGTGGAATCATAGCCCCTCTAGTGCTCTTTATACAACCATCTTGGACCATTACATTTTTCAATACAATATTTACTTAGCATTCAAATTGGCATTATAAGCCAACCACACAATCCATATTTAAATATTTACATCATGCATGCCTAGATATTCACTCGTCAGGCCTTGGTATTGAGCTTCACACTAGGAGTCCATATTAGCATATTTACTTTATTTACATGCTATGTTTTGATATATTCCAAGTCCAAAACGAGGGTATTACAATCCCCTCCCCCTTGGAATAACACCATCCTCGATCTTTGCTCAAAATTAGAACAAAAACATATATGCCTCCCTCATGGCATTCTCCAACTCCCATGTAGCCTCATCGAAACAAAAGCCCTTCCAACGCACCATAACAAGTTTGATGGATCACTTCTAGAGTAATGCCACCTTCCTTTCAAGGATGCATAGTGGCTCTAATTGGAACTCTCCCTCAAATTCCACCTGAATCGCATCCCAATCAATCACATGGTTAGGATCATGTACATATTTCTTAACAAAATAAACATGAAAAAAATTATGAGCTCTAGAGTTATGACGTAAGGTGCCTTACAGGAATAAGGTTCTTGCTTGACTATACACACGACACATACCACAATGCTTACATGAACAAGGTGTAAAGCAGGATGCCAGAAGTGGCTTATATTACTTCTCTGAAATTGGTTGCAATGCGGAATAAATGAAAGCAAATAAATAACTACAGTCGGCCTCAGCCGTTACAATTCATAAGTAACTATGGTGTGTTCTCCCTGTGTGTCGACCTCACCCTCTCTTGGTTCACTGTGGAACTCTGAGCTATGGCTTGATCTCAACTCCCCATTATCAACTTGTGTGATTCTTTTAATTCTCACAACTTCAGACTCTGCTCTCTGATGCTACTGCCTTTCATTCTGTCTCTCTCCCACAGGCCTTCTACCCTGCTGCTGCTGTTGTTCTCGAGACTACTTCAATCCCCGAGAAACGCATCCTCCTATCCGTCGATTCTTCTAAATCCTACAGACCTACAACTGTCAGCTCCCTAGTCGTGCTACACAGCCTCTGCTTAGACTGACATCTATCACGATCTCCACTACCTGAAATAACTGTCATTAACTTCCTTAGCAACCCTGAACGGATACCAAGTATAGTTCCTTTGACTTCTTGCTCTTCCGACCCTGCTACAGTAGTCAGTCACATATCGACCTTTCTATAGGTTCAATTCTTATCTCCTGCGGTTCTCCAGTCCTCCCCTTCCTCCATGCTTGGCTCAGCCAAATATGTCAGGTCGTAGTTCGACCAGTTGTTGACTACCCGACGTCTCACTTTCACCTGTCGTCTGTCGACCATAACCTGTCGACTCTCGACCCATCACAACATCCGTTGTGTGCTACTCCGGTTGGTCGCATACCAACTACTCATTCTCAACTTGTTGACTTCAACAAGTCAACCTGCTTCTTGCACCAGTGGTCATCGGCACTCCCGCTGGTCGAATCCCCTATGTCAATCAACTTCGACTAATCTTCCTAGGCCCCAATGCTCCTGCATCAGACTCCCCAGGTGAAAAAGAACTCAACTGCTCTGTTAGTCTCCTAAACTCTTCTTCGGAAATCCATGTCACCTCCTACAACTCATCATCCTCCCATCGCACTAAGTATTCTTTCTTTCGCGCGCTATGCATTTTCCCGACTTCATGTTCTTCTATTACTTTTGCGATCTCTTCTTTGGGTCAGTCTGGAATATGGTCTTTCCAGTTGATGCATATGACTTCTTCGCTTCCGCTGCTTGACCCTTCTTCAAATTGGTATAGGTCTAAGACATTGAACATTGGTGAAATTTTAAAGTCATCCGGTAAGTCCAACACATAAGCGTTGTCCAAAATATTCTTCAAAATCTTACATGGTCCAATCTTCTTCAGCTTCAGCTTGTTGTATGTGCCTATCGGAAATCTCTCTTTCCGAAAATATGCATAGACTAAGTCCCCTTCTCTAAACAACTATAGCCTTTTCTTCTTGTTGGCCCTCAACTCTTACGCCGTGTTACTCTTTTCTATGCGCTTTCACACATTTTCATGAACTTCATGCATATGTTCCGCGAATGATTCTACATCCATGCTCTTTCTGATTTCTGTTGGAAACTCGACCAAATCCACCACTCCATGTGGGATTCTCCCCTGAACAATCTAGAATGGACTCAACCCTGACGACTGATTCACAGAATTGTTGTATGCAAACTCTACCTGTGCCAACACATTTTCCCACTGCTTGAGTCTGTCGGTTGCTAGACATCTCAGAAGAATTCCCAAACTTATGTTCACCACCTTGGTCTTTTCGTCTGTCTGCGGATGGTACGTTGAGCTAAACTGCAACTTCATGTCCAGTTTCTTCCATAGGGTTCTCCAGAAATGTTCCATAAACTTGGTATCTCAATCTGACGTGATACTCTTTGGCAACCCATGTAATCTGACTATCTCATTGAAGAATAGTACAACAATCCCTGTGGGATCACTTGTCTTTTTACATGGAATGAAGTGTGCCATCTTCAAAAACTTGTCGACCACAACAAATATTGAGTCGCTTCCCTATTGTGTCTTCGGCAATCCTAACACAAAATCCATGCTAAGATGCTCCCAAGGGGTATCTGGCTTGGTTCGACTGAAAATCAGAATGTCATCCAAATAGACTACGACAAAATTTCCCAAGAATGGTTTCAACACCTCATTCATCAATCTCATGAATGTGCTGGGTGCATTAATCAACCCAAATGGCATGACTAACCACTCATACAACCCTTCCTTCATTTTGAATGTTGTCTTCCATTCATCTCTTTCTCTGACCCAGATCTAGTGATAACCACTCTTCAGGTCTATCTTTGTGAAGTATGTCACTCCACTCAGGCAATCCATCAAGTCATCCATTCTCGGTAATGGAAACCAATACTTGATTGTGATCGCGTTGATGGCTCTGGAGTCTGTACACATTCTCCATTATCCACCCTTCTTTGGTGTAAATACTGTTGGTATTGCACACGGGCTCAGACTCTCTCTGATTAACCCTCTATCCAACAACTCTTGAACCTGTCGGTTGAATTCCTTTCCCTCCGTCGGACTCATCCTATATGGTGCTTTGTTTGGTAGACTCGACCCTGGAATCAAGTCGATCTGATGGGATATGCTCCTTCTTGGTGGCAATCTCATTGGCTTCTCATCGATCATTATGTCACGAAACTCTTCGAGCAACTTCTCGATTTCGACCGGAATATCCTCCTCCCTAGTTGTTCTCTCGACACATGGTCCTTTTGGAATGATCACAAAACATCTTGACTGTCTCTCCTCTTCTACGAGGAATGCCTTCACTGTGCTCATTAACACTCGCTTTTCCCAAAGGTTGCTCTCGTTGTGCTTACTGTTGGCTTGCTCCTCCAGTCTCAGCTTAAGAGTCATTTTCATGCCATTCTTCCACACTGTTACTATGTTGGCTGGACTATCATAGATAATTTGTTGTTCGTATTGCCATGGTATCTGTAACAACAGATGGCATGCATCCATTGGGACTACATCGCACAATACACTGTCTTCAAATCCTTCAACTCGAAAGTTGATCAGGAACTGTCTCGTCACCTTGACATGGTGTCCCTTCTGCAACCATGAGATCTTGTAGGGGTGTGGGTGTTCCTGACACTTCAGCCCGATTTTGTTGATGACTTCTGTTGACACGAGATTATTCATGCTTCCACCATCAACTATGGTTTTACAACGCCATTCGCTAATCCTCACCTTCATTCGAAAGATAGCCTTCCATTATGTTGGCTCCATCGGTTCGCGTTGATCTTCCTGGATCAAGGCTTTCTAGACTGTCAGATTTTAGTTCTTCCTTCTCTCACCTCCATTGCGTACAGATTCTGATTCTCCCCTCTCGTCGACTTGGTCATCTTTTTGACGTCTGGGCTTTGAATCCTCTATAGTATGTAGGTTCTCTAGGCACTCATATGCCTCATGTCCCGTTCCTCAACACTTGTAATAGATTATGGCTAGTCTATTAGCTCCCTTTTTGTCGGATGGACCACTTCGACCATACGTACCTCGACCGCGATTCTCATGACTATCACGTCTGTTTTCTTTCACTTTGTCTCTTGTCGATGTCCCTTCCACATGTCGGCTATCTTTGACATTTTCTTTTTTGTACCTGCTACTTTGGCCTTTTGCAGAGACAGTTTTCGTGCCTAGACCAATCATCCTTCCCCTGGTCGCCGCAGATTTCCTCGACAATTTCTCTTCTGCTTTCAGAGCTAACTGGTAGGCTTCTCTGACTGCTCTGAATCTTGACATGCTCAATTCATCCCGAATAGCATATTTTAAGCCATTCACATATCTAATGATAGGTTCTTCTTCCTCGTCGGTTTGTCATGACTGAATCGACAATCGGTAGAACTCCTCCGTGTACTCCTTCATGGTCATCTCTTTTTGTCGAAAGTTCTACAACTTTCTGAACAAGGAAATCACATAGTCATTCAGAAAGAACTTCCCCTTCAACTTGGTGACCATTCTGTCCCAAGACTTGATTTTCTCCTTACCTTTCTTGACTCTGTCAGCCTGTACATTGTCCCACCAAAACGAGGCATGAACTTTCAACCTCATACATGCAGTCTTAACCCGTTTAGGGTCCTCAATCTACTCTATTTCAAAGTATATCTCCATTTCTCTGAACTAGTTGATCAAATATTTTGGGTCCAGGCTTCCCGAGTACGTACGCACATCTATCTTCACCCAACCTCTCATATCTGTTAGAATTTTGATCAATTTTTCTTCTGGTTCTTCAGCGGCTTCTTCCCGGGCTTCCACCTCTTCAACTTCCTCGTCGTTGTGGTCTAACGCCTCAAGAACACAACCACGCCTCTGAATTTATTTGATCGCTGCAACTTCAGTTGTCAAATTTCACATCGTTCTGATGCATTCATCGAACATCTCACGATCCACTATGATGGTTGTTGCACCACACGCTCTTCGTCCTTAGACATTAATGCCTTTGTGAGCCATTTTCAACGTTTGCTTAAATTCCCACGCATCCAATCGCAACCGGACTTAAACAAGTCATGCACAATTCTACCCAACCTCGGCTGGAACTGTTTAACACACTTGCAGGCTCAATATCACGTACGTCCTTCAAACTCCATAGATTCTTCCACGCTCTGGTACCAATTGACGTAAGTTAGGTTGGTATAGTCGCCTTTCTCAACCGGAGTCACTTTCGGGCTCTGATACCAATTGACGCAAGTTAGGTTGCTATGATCTCCTTTCTCAACCGGACTCACTTCCAGGCTCTGATACCAATTGACGCAAGGCACCTTACAAGAATAAGGTTATTGCTCAACTATACACATCACACATACCACAATTGTTACATGAACAAGGTGTAAAGCATGATGCCAGAAGTGGATTATATTACTTCTCTGAAATCGGTTACAATGCAGAATAACTGAAAGCAAATAACTAAATACAGTCGGCCTCAGATATTACAATTCATTAGTAACCATGGTGTGTTCTCCCTATGTGTCGACTTCACCCTCTCCTGGTTCACTGTGGAACTCTGAGCTATGGCTCGATCTCAACTCCCCATTATCAGCCTGTGTGATTCTTCTAATTCTCACAACTTCATACTTTTCTCTTTGATGCTGCTGCTTTTCATTCTGTCTCTCTCCCTCGGGCCTTCTACCCTGCTACTGTTGCTGTTACTGAGACTACTGCAATCCCCGAGACATGCATCCTCCTATCCACTGATTCTTCCAAATCCTGCAAACCTGCAACTGTCAGCTCCCCGGTTGTGCTGCACAACCTCTACTCAGACTGACATCTATCACGATCTCAGCTACCTACAATAACTATCATTAACTTCCTTAGCAACCCCGAATGGCTACCAAGTATAGTTCCTTTGACTTCCTGCTCTTCCGAACCTGCTACAGTAGTTGGTCACATCTTGACCTTTTTGTTGGCTCAATTCTTATCTCCTGCAGTTCGCCAGTCCTCCCCTTCCTCCATGCTTGGCTCCACCAAATCTGTAAGGTCATAGTTCGACCACTTGTCGACTACCCGATGTCTCACTTTCACCTATCGTCTATTGACCATAACCTATTGACTCTTGACCCATCACAACATCTGTTGCACGCTGCTCCGATCGGTCGCATACCGACTGCTCTTGCTCGACTTGTTGACTTCGACAAGTCAACTTGCTTCCCGCACCAGGGGTCGTCGGCACTCCCGCTGGTCAGCTCCCCTATGTCGATCAACTTCGACTAATATGCCTAAGCCCCGATGCTCCTGCATCAAGTTAGCAGGAAATGTGATTCTATATGCAACTATCACTATCCTCTCAAGCCCTTTGAATAACCCAAAAAATCTCAGTGACATCTTGGATCAAATTCCAAGCTTCAAGGAACTTTTTCTCGGTCTCACTTTGAGGTCAATATGATCCCCAACATGAAACTCCCGATGCACTATGCTATTATCTCCATAGTTTTTTCTGCTTATCTTGTGCTTCCTTTAATTTTTTCCTAATTCTTGCAACCTCTTATTCCATCCCCTTGATCAATTCTATCCCTAGTACAATTCTTCTCACTGGATTATCCCAAGTCACTATTGTCCCCCACCTTCTTCCATACAAAGCTTGGAATGGACTCATTCCTAGTGATGCTTGTTGCCCATTGTTATATGCAAACTCTACCAAGTATAGATAATCTTCCCACTTGGATGGTTTGTCCATCACATACATGTGAAGCATGTCTTCAATCACTTTACTACCCTTTCTATTTTCCCATCTGTTTTTGGGTGGTATGCAGTGCTAAACTTCAGTTGTGAGCCCAAATATGCAAAAGGAATTTTCCATAAATTAGAGGTGAACTTGGTATCCCTATATGAAATTATTGCCTTAGGAAACCCTAGCAACCTGAAGACCCCCTTCATGAAAATATTTGCAATGGCATATGTTTTATATGTGGACTTAATTGGTATGAAATGCGCTTCCTTTGTTAACGTTTCCACCACCACCATGATCAAGTCATGTTGTCTCACTATCATTGGAAAACCTATAATAAAATCAATGTAAATCACCTCTCATTTCCATTCTAGAATTGGAAATAGTTGCAATAAACCTACTGGGAGTTAATGTTCAACCTTCACTTAATGTTGGAATTTCATACATTTAGGTTGTATCAATTATTTTCTAGTATGATAGGTGACTCGAATATGTCATTTTATGGATTTCATCCTGTTGTTGCAGAAACACCCCCCCCAAAATTTTGTAGATATTGGGGCCCCTCCTTTTATTTTCCCAGAAAGTCCGCTTAAAGAGTTAAGTCTCCTTTGGAAAATATTTGAACTTAGTTTTTTTGTTTCAAATGAAAGATCTCTTTTTGAGTGTAAGTTTTATTCTAAGTCAAAACTCAAAATTTTCTCCCGAAACAGCGGAAGAACTTGAGATTCTCTCCCGAAACAGTAAAAGATCTTGGGATGTTCACCCATAACTTCAAAAGAACTTGAAATTCTTTCCCGAAACAATGGAAACACTTGTCAAGTCTTGCCGCAATGGGCGCCTTCTTACCAAGTCCCTCGGCCATTCACTTTTCGAAAAAGACTTAACAAACTCAGCTGTCATTTTCAGAAGAAATCGTCGAGTCTTTCCGCAATGGCAGAGAAACTCAAGAAATTTCGCCATGACTAACTTTCGACTCATCAATTTCAGAAGAACCCTCCAAGTCATCCTGAAACGTCGGAGCAACTCAAGAACTTCCACCGCAAACTTTTAGCTCGTTGACTCCGAGAGAACTCGTCAAGCTTTTCCGTGAAAACAAAGCATTTTTTTCTTCTCTTTCCTGCAGCAAGCAAGATGCCACACGCAGGCTCGCAAAGTCCACCCGCACTTCGAAAGAAACTCGCAAAGTCCTCCCACAACGTCGGACGGGACTCACCTTTTCCCTCCAATTTTGACGGTTGTGCATAAGTGCCAAATGGGTGGAAATGACCCCACAGTACGGGTGATTAACACCGTTTTAATTTCGCCACCTACCCAATTAAATGTCCACATGTACCAGGTTTGTATATAAGGGTGGTGGGGGTTTCTGTTCCCATTGGTAGTTTATGATTTGGAGAACTCCGTTTGAAGCTGCATGAACTGATTTGCTCCAGCTCAGCTCCTTTGTCGCCTAGCCAGCCCCGTTTTCACCACTGTTTTGTTTCCAGGTAGGTGGTTCTACCGTCAACTTCATCTTAGCTTTTACGTTGAAATTTTTTTGGGTGATTTTCATTTATTGCACAGCCTGTGAGCATTCGTCGCATACCTTATGTTATTATTTTGAGTTACTTGCAATCATAGATTTTATAGCCACTGCAAGCCCCATGGTTTTCCCAATCCAAGGAAGCCAACAATGTGCGCTCAGTTGGTAACGTGAACCTATAACCGCTCCCATCTACCCACTCAAGAGTTCCAAACTCGGCATCACCTCCCTAGAAAGATCGGTTTGATAGCCATAATATGTTTCCTTGGCTAGTCTGCATTTTGTTTCTTTCCCCGAAATGCGGCATTATGACCTCTTATGATTATACGGTATCACGCTAGTCCTTTTCTTTCCTGTCTTGCTCTATTTTACATAATGGTTGACAACATTATGCTCATGTACGTATGGTTACTGATAGGGATAAGCCACAATGCCAAAAGGTAGCAGAAAGAAAGCTAAAATGATGGAGCCAAAGCTAGTATAACCAAGGACTGAAACTCTTTTTCAAGACACAAAGTGCACCACAGGCGTCCCTCCTGAGGTCCGGTGGGGAGACATTTATCAGATGATCAGGAACCAAGATATCGCTGACATGCTCTTGGAAGAAGAACAAATCTACCTAAACATCAGGACTTCTGGCATATCCAAGGCTTTTACTTACCCTGAGCTATTCCCATGCTCAGAAGTAATCAGGTGGATATTGGAACATGACAACCCACAAACAAGAGTGTTGCATGACAATAAGGGATAGCCATTCGCTTCGTTCCATCCAGCTTATACTGCAGCAACCTACAAATTCTCGCATCCCCAGTAGGCACTGAACGATGAATGGTTGGGACAGATGAATAATTTTGAAATGGCTAAAAAGCTATTAATCATGGGTAAGCAGCCAAGGAAGAGGGACAATGATGAGGATGATGTTCAGAGCCTCAGACCTCCCTTTAGGTTGACCTCCCTCATGTTAAGTAGAATTTTTGGCATGCCCGATCGAACCATATATAGGATACAATGGGCCCCCATAATCCACTACATAGCATTTAAGGGAACTCTGTTTGATTGGGATATTATCATCTCTGATAGTTTGGCATCCACTGTCACCGTAGCTAGAGAAGGTTTGGCCCTAAAGAAAACAGAATTTTTCATGTCTTCATACCTAATTGATTGCATCCTGGAAAAGCTCCCTTTCCCCAAGTTAGGTTGCTCATGGGATCAGGACAACACCCCAGTATACACTGCCTATAAAATAATGTGGGCTCAAAATTACAAAGCAAGCTATAAGCTCATTTGCGAAGAGTTCATTATGCCTTTGTATGAGCAGATGTTCGATGAAGAGCCTAATTGCCTGTCAGAGAATGCCATGGAAGTCTTGGAAAAGTATGGCAATTTCTACTTCTCATAAAATGGTACCTATATTAGGATGTTCGGAGGTACTAAGCCACCATACATCTTACCAAAATACGCCATTGATTATGTAGTCCTGAAAGAAGCATTCAGGCAAGTTTTCCTTGATGGGATAGGAGGATTTCTTAATAAGCAGCATAAGGCTTCCTTCCCTCCTTTGCCTTTCTGTATAGGAGCCTATAAATTCTCAGGAGTTGCAGCAGTCGAAGAGTTCATTCATGAGCTGAAAGATTTTCACTTCGGTGAGGCAATCTTCCATAGGAATGATAGGCAGGGCAAGGTTTTGGAACATTGCAAGGAGCTGTATGCTCATTTTGAGCATGAACATTACTATGATGTCGAAGAAGAAATGTTCAGGGGAATCAGTAATATGATTGAATTACATATTTGTCATCACAGTAGTGGAGCTAGCTCTAGCTCTGCCATAGCTCGAGAAGCCAACCTCTAGAAAGAAAGGGAAGCAGCTGAGGCCCTAGTCCATGAGGAGCAAAGATTGAAAGAGGAAGAAAAGACTACAACAGGAAGCTGAGGAAGCAATGTTGCAGAGGGAAGTTGAGGAAGTGAGATTGCAGCAGGAAGCTCAAGAACAAGAGCAGAGGAAGGTAATTTAAAATCAGCAGCAGGCTGAAGAAGAGGAAAGAAGGTGTAAAGCTGAAAAATATATTAAGGCCAATGAATATGCCCAGGTGGGTGGCTCTGGAACCCAAGACATGGAAATAGACTCATCTCAGGTTGTACAAATCCCACCCGCGGAGGCAGAAGTCCATATAAGAGACCTCTCGATCATCCCTTTCACCCCATCCAAAGATCATACTGTGTTCCGATGGGACAAATTTGTGTATTATAAGAAGAGGAAGGCTATGGTCCTGAAGTTAGAAGAAAGGATAAAGAGACTTTTTCAGGAAGATATTGTCACCCAGCGAGAAACCATGGTTATGCAAAATACAAATAAGGCCCCCATAGCCATGGCATCCGCCATTGTGTCGGCAGCAAAATCAACAAAAGACAATGTGATCGGCATGGTCAAAGAGTTTGAGTCAACAAATAGAAGAGCTCGCATGCTGCAACTTACTGTGGCTAATGAGCAGGCTTATAGGGATCTTGTGGTGAACAAATATAATCACCTGTCTGCTGATCACAAGGAGCTGTCGGATAAGTATCGACATCTGGAAGAAGAAAAGGAGCACCTGGCAATCCAGATGATGGTTCTAGAAGCGGAAAACAATGATTATGAAGCTAGAGTTTTTCACTTGGAAGTAGATAAACAGGAAATGGTCGAGAAGTTAGAGCGAGCAAAAAGTAGAGCGATAGATATGTCTCCCTTTCATGAGCAGTCTTGTGACATCTTAAGTCAAATGCATGCCACACAAGAACTGATTACTAAGGAAGTGTGCAAGCTCAAGACCATGCTGGTTAGGTTGAAAGAAGTCAATGCTGAAGCCACTAGGATTAAAGGCAAATACACTCAGGTTAAAGCAAACATTTTGAGCCAGATGGAGTGGAGAGAAGGGAAGGTGGATTTCCCTACGCGTCTCCCGTTCAAATTTGTGGACGGTTTTAAGGAAGATGTAGCTCTCATGGAGTTTTACAGGAATTGTGGCACCAAGCTGATGGCTAAGATCCAGGGAACATTTGAGAAAGGTAATAGCCTGTATCAAAAGATTCATGAAGTACATGAAAAATGCAAGCTTATTTTTCCTCAGACCCTAGATGATTTTCCAAGCAAAGAGCAACGTTTGTCAGACTTGAGGGAAGAACTAGGCATTCAAATAGAGTATGTACAGAAGATTGATGTGTTGGCCATCGATGATCTTCATCACTACATTGGACTATCACCAGTATACAATCATATGCTCAAGGAGCTCCACCAAGCAGCAATAGCAGAAATTCGGGGTATTGAAGCAGAGCTTAGTAAGCATGTGACTTCATAGAAGATCTTGCTCCCCTCACCAGCAAATGTGGTTATAAGAGACACTGGTATCTGGTTCAGTTATATTGCAGAAGAAGAGAAGAAGGAAACAACAGCAGTAGTAGCCAGCGCAGGCACATCATCCCCAGTAGAAGTGCCACCCCAAGGATAAACACGCTAGTCATAATGCGTTGTTTTGTTTTGGTCTACTTTTCTGTCCCTATAGTTAGAGTGTGGAGTCACAAGGACAACTATCCTTTTCTGTTATGAGAAAGAATTTCTATTATGAGAAAAGGGCCATGAATTAGTTATTTCTTGGTAAAGTATTTAAAAGACAAGTGTAAAAGGCCAGGTGGCAGCCCAAGAGGCATCTTGTAAACTTATAAATACATGCATAGGGAATAGTGTAAAGGACTTTTGGCAGGGAAAAGGAATTTTCAAAACTCGTACGAACTATTTTGCACTTGCTCCAGGAAAATGATTTTTGCCTAATAAGAGCCTAGAGAGGACGTCTTTTGCGTGGAAATGTGTGTTGGATGCATGCTGATTTATTCTTGTGACATTCATATCTTACCATGAGATCCTTTTTTACTGTTCTGAATTATTTCTATGTATTGAGTGATCTTACTATTTTCTGTGCAATGATGTTTCTCTTCAATGAGTAATGGAATGCTTTGATATGGATTAAAAGTTATATTTTATATCTTAATCTCTTGTTGTAGATGTATCTTTACGATTTAATGGCTATTTGTTGATCTTTAGATGTTTCTTTCAGCGCATTGCTCATATTTACAATTTGCTCCTTGCAAGGATAGGTTAGATTTATTTCAGTTTTGGATATAGATTTGTTTCAAGTTCTGCATTTAGATTAAATTAACTTAGGCACTTGCATATCATCTTAAAAATAAAATAAAAAAAGAATGGTGGATCGGGCCATAACCGATGTAGAAGAAAACAAATCCAAATCTAAAGGTAGTCGGAACCGCTAATTGGACAGATTCCCCATACCAAACGGTGGACAATCTAATTGGGATAGTTTACCAAGGAGAATCCCTTTCTACTTGATGCTGCGATCTTCGGGGCATCAACAGTTTTTGGCGCTAGAAGGAGGGCGTGAAGTGCATGGCTGATAAAGGAAAATCTCCCATTGTAAAAAATGCTACTAAAAACCCGTTTGAAACAAGAATTTCAGACAGCCCAAATCTTGAAGTAGCAAATCAAGAAAACTCCATCTTTGATTCTGAACATCAAGAAGTCTTGTATGCTGTGCCTTTTGCAGGAATATAAGATTTAAGAAGACATACATGCTCTTATGTTAGGAAACTAGGTGGTTTAAATCCAGTGAATTTTCTCCCTAGGAAAAGCACTCCCAAAAAGGAAAGACAGTACACCCATGATTCGATTCTTGCGCATAATTTTGAAGAACTTGTAAATTTAACTTTGGAAGAGATTGCAGAACCCCTAAAAGAAATCGATCTTGAAAACCCAGAAAATTTTTCAGATCCAGAAAATCTTGGAGAACTTGTTACTCCAAAGAACACCACGCTTAATTCACCACACAATTCTCCCCCTGATTCTCCACATAGAAACATGGTTGTACCTGCTTGGAGAGCGAGGGGAGCGTTAAATTTAGCTGGGCCATTCCACAATCTACCAAAAAATCAAAGGAATGTCTTGCCCAAATTCGACCCAGGAAAAGCCATTTATGTTGAAGATCATCTCAAGAGTTTTTATCTAGCTGTGAATCTTTCTGTTAGGAACCCATGTCTTTACTTTGTTAGTATATTATTGTTGGATGCATATGCTTTGTAAGTCATCCCGTAGTATTTGTTGATCCATAGTTTATATTAGCCCATAGTATTGACCCATAGTATTGGACGCATATGCTTTGTAAGTTGTCCCATAGTATTATATGTCCCATGGTTTTGACTCATAGTATTGGTGCCTAGACTTAGCCCATGGTTTGTATTGATACATAGTATTGACCCATGGTATTGGTGCCTAGACTTAGTATATAAGTGTGTGTTGAGGCCTATGAAGGCACCGTGAAGTTAATTGTATTGAGATTGCTCAAAGGAGGTTGCCCCCTGGAAGTGGCCCGTGATCAATATCAAAGTGATTATGAGTCTATTATTTCTGATATCTCGTGTATTTGCATTAATTTATTATTGCAGGTTCATCACATCTGGTATCAGAGCACTTTCTTGGGCTTGTTGGGTGGAATTTCTACCAAATTTTTTTTCACATTGGTTGCAGCTTCAGATTTGGGAATAATCCCTATCCGCTTAGCTGTGGGAAGTACTTGGGCATAAGCCCTAAAACTCATTGTGAGGAGTACCACGGGAACCCCAAAGTAGCTGGCCCATTGAGAGGACCTACCAGCGAAAAGGGCAACGACCCCTACCTGATTGACTAGTTCCCACCCGTGAGGTAAACCAAGAGCTGTCGTTTATGGCAAAGCGGTTATCAATTTTACCTAACCTGTGGAGTGAGGGGTACTTCCCGAATACGCAAGCCGTTAGACAACATTGGTGGCCGAGTGAAACACCTGAACTATTAGGAAGCCGTACATACCTGGGGTCCATATCTATTTTCAGTTGAACTGTTGCCGATCACTTCCGCTCCAGATATAGCCGTTTCAGATCTATTCTGAAAGTCGTTCTAGATCCAGTCATAGTTTCAGATCCAGCCATTTTCGATCCCTTCTACGCCGTTGCAGATCCATCTGTTGCGGATCCCTTCCGCGTCGCTTTCGCCGATCCATTTCTGGAAAAAAAAAAGTATAAAATTCTGTTTTTCGACCATATCTCCCTTATTTTAACTCTGTTTTCCCTGAAACCTCACTGACATCCCTGCAATCCCATTCTACATATTTCATTCCTGAAGACCCTATCTCAAATTCCACTTCCCAAGACCAGAAATCCCACATTTGTCTATTTTTAGGGTTTGCCATAACTTCTTCAATTTTCACCCGATTGCCTTCAAATTTTACCATAGAGTTCCTACTTCTGAAATCCTCATTTTTTGCTTCCCTGTCCCTCAGAAAGTGTCAAAAACCTAGTCAAAACCCCAATTACCCCTCCGAGTTTTTCCCAAATCCAAATTTCCTCTTACTAAATAAGCTTGTGTTTGTCTTTTTCTATCCATTCCCCCCCCCCCACCCCCCCAAAAAAAAAAAAAATTATTGGTTATGGTTGTCACTCACATAGGAGTAAACACCATGGAGGAAGCACTTGCAGCCATCCAAACCAAATTCCAAGATCTGGATGAAAAATTTATCAGCCTCCATCTTCAGCATTTAGCGATGAACAATAATCGACAGCCAGAATCTTTTGCAGCCACCGGGTTCTCTTCTTCCAGCAATTTTCGTGGGACGAAGCTTGATTTTCCTCGCTTCAATGGTACTGATCCGACTGGATGGATATACCGAGCACAACAATATTTCAGTCTGCATAATACTTTTGATGTTTAGAAAGTTCCACTTGCATCCTTTCATTTGGAACAAGAAACCCTTCAATGGTACCATTGATACATCAAAGCTCATCCCGAGCCAAACCGGATAGATTTTTGCCAACTCCTTTTGTCACGATTTGGTCCTAGTTCTTTTGATGACATCACAGGAGCACTCACTAAACTTCACCAAACTGGCACAGTGAGAGAGTATCAGACAGAATTTGAGAAACTAGCCAATCACACAGAAGGATTGTCCAGTGAATTCTACAGAAGTTGTTTTATCAGTGGTCTCAAGGATGAAATCCGCTCAAAGGTCAAAACATTTTGTCCCAACACAATGATGGAAGTCCTAGGGTTGGCTAAGCTGGCTGAGGACAAGATCGCAGCTCAACAACGCTCCAAACCCACCTTTGTTCCCTTCAGAAATATGGGTTCCCAACGACCTCCCATCACGCCTGCTCCTCAACCAACTCCTATCAAGCAATTGTCTGAAACAAAGATGCAGGCACGCCAAGAAAAAGGGCTTTGTTATAATTGTGATGAGAAATTCACTCGGGGACATAGATGTGTTCAACAAAAGCTCTATCTCTAGGATGTGGATTCTTTGCCTGCCTCAAAACTTGATGAAGAAGCTCCAGATATAGTAGATGATCAGGTCGACATTCAACACCCGCCTATTGACACCCCATCTCAGGACGACCCACCCGAGATCTCTCTCCATGCTGTAACCGGCGTCACCACCCCACAAACAATGCGAGTCAGGGGATAGTTCAAGAAGCGTCCTCTTACCATACTCATTGATTCTGGTAGCACTCATAACTTCATTGATCCTCGGATTGCCAAACAGGATGATTGTTTTGTCCATCCTTGCTCCAACTTTGAAGTCATGGTTGCCAATAAAGGCACCTTACCTTGCAAGGGGAAGTGTCACAATGTGCATATCTCTATGGAAGATTATAACCTGCGCTCTCAAATGTTTTCCTTGTCCTTAGGCAGATATGATGTGGTTTTGGGCATTCAATGGTTACGCACACTTGGCCCCATCTTATGGGATTTTGCTGAACTTTGGATGCAGTTTTCAGTCAATGGGGCACAACACAAATTTATGGGCTTACAACCAAGGTCTCTCTGCATCATCAGTTCACATCGCCTGAAAAAAATACTTAAGAATAATTCACATGGTGTCATCGCTAAGCTCCATTCCATTCAGATGCACCCATCAACAGTCTCCACTACTTCCTTGGATAGATATGCAGGTTTTTTTGCTAAACCAATGAGCTTGTTTCCTTCAACAGACCTTTCCGGTAAGAATTTAGCTGCATCTACCTCTCAGCAGGAAATGATGACTATTTTGCATACAGTCTAGAAGTGGCAGCCATCCCTATTGGGGAATTATTTCTGCATCAAGACTGATCTCCAGAGTCTATAAACTTTCCTAGAACAATGGGTCTCCTCCCCAACACACCTGAAATGGGTTATCCAACTCATGAGTTATGACTATGCGACCACTTAGCAGAAGGGTAAGGAAAATATGGTGGAAGATGCTCCTCCTCGCACATTTGATGACCCAGTTTCTCTTACAGCTATTTCTCTGCTTGTTCCAAATTGGTTGCAATTTGTTCAACTAGGCTATCTCTTCTATGAACTCCATGCTTCTTCATCAGTAGGGCACTCTGGGTTCCTCAAAACGTATCACCAGGAACAATGTAACTTCTTTTGGCAGGGACTCAAAAGGAAAATTCAACGGATGGTGGTTGAATGTGATACTTTCCAGGTCAACAAGGGTGAAACGACCCTCCTTTCAGGACTGCTCGAACCCTTACCCATCCCTCCACAGATTTGGACAACTATTTCTATGGATTTCCCAGAAGCGCTCCAGTGGTATAGTACCACATCTCAAAGGATACCATATGAAGTAGTCTTTGTACATGCACCACCATTTCTTCTTCCATACACCTTCAACAGCTCCCTAGTTCAGGCAATTGACTCAATTCTTCGAAACCGTGATCAGCTTCTTCTCATTCTGCAGGACAATTTTCACATGGCAAGAATTCGACTGAAACAACAAGCCGATCAGCACCGTTCTGAGCGCACTTTTCACATCGTTGATATGGTTCTTCTTCATCTACAGCCTTCCATGCAATCCTCCCTGAAACTCCAAAGGCACCAGTGGCTCAGAATGCAACCTGAGGATGCTACAGGGGACCCACTCCTTCAGATTCTGCATCAATTTCTACATCTAAAGCTTTGAGGACAAAGCTTTTTCTAAGGGAGAGGGGATGTTAGGAACCCACGTCTTTACTTTGTTAGTATATTGTTGTTGGACACATATGCTTTGTAAGTCGTCTCGTAGTATTTGTTGATCCATATTTTATATTAGCCCATAGTATTGACCCATAGTATTGGATGCATATGCTTTGTAAGTTGTCCCATAGTATTATATGTTGAATGGTTTTGACTCATAGTATTGGTGCCTAGACTTAGCCCATGGTTTGTATTGACACATAGTATTGACCCATGGTATTGGTGCCTAGACTTAGTATATAAGTGTGTGTTGAGGCCTATGAAGGCACCGTGAAGTTAATTGTATTGAGATTGCTCAAAGGAGGTTGCCCCCTGGAAGTGGCCCATGATCAATATAAAAGTGATTCTGAGTCTATTATTTCTGATAACTCGTGTATTTGCATTAATTTATTATTGCAAGTTCATCACACTTTTAAATGTAAAGCATGAAGATGTAGTTTGTAGGCTTTTCCCATACACTTTTGAACCGAAAGTTTCGTCCTGGTATTTTAGCTTACAAGCTAGTTCAATTTCCAGCTGGAAAGAATTTGAGACATGTTTCTTAAAGAAGTATGGAAATCAAAAGACTGTAGCTACACTCATGAAAGAATTATTTCCCATGAGAATGGAAAAGAAAGAAAAGGTTCAAGATTTCAACCAAATATTCACAACACTCTTGAATAATTTCAGCGAAGAAAATAAACCAACAGAAGAATCTCTGGTTGAATATTATACAACAGCTCTTGAAGGGCCTATAGCAATGTTCGTCAAAAGATCTAAGAAAACCACCCTGATAGAAAATTTTGAAGAAGCTAGAAAGGTGGAAGAAGAAGTAGACAACATTGCCAAACATGCCTTAGATGCAGAGACAAAACCAGCAACTAGTAAAAAAACCTTGCTGCTCTCCAGGAATAAAGAAGAGTCATCATCAGACATGGAGAACGTAGTTAAGATGATGCAGAAATTGTCAAATAAAATTGTAGATCTTGAGAAAGATAAAGCATCTAGTACATCCAGAAATGATTTCAAGCCATTCTACAAGAAAAGGGAAGACAACGATCAACCTCATCCACCTATGAATACTTCTCCTGTTTTAAATCTAAATGAAATAGGGATGGAACACTTTTGTACTTTTCATCAAGAGCCACACTCGAAAAAGAGCTGCCCACAATGGATTAACTCTATGAGTTTAGTCATGAACCAAATGCTGGATTCACAGATTCCAGATCAAGACGATCCTCCAAAAGAACCAAGCCTTGAGATAGAGGAACCCTCTCTAGATACTACCATGGTGTTATGGGATTGGGTACCTCTAACTGAATTGGTAGAGGATGATCCCTTGGAAAGCCCAGTCTCTGCTGTAAACATTAACGCTCGCAGTAAAGGTCCCATTGCAGATCCAGTTCCAAACTCGACTATTCCCAAACCTAAAATTTCAAAAGAGTTACCTAAAAGACACATAACGGTCATTCCACCACAACCTAAAGCTAACTCAACAGCAACCAAGCAGCCAAACATTGAAACAACAGTTCAACAACCAAAGGTCACACTGAATAAGATAGACCATCAAACTAGAATTGTAAAGCAATGTGATATAGGATATGACATCATTGAAGATATAAAGAAATTAAAGGCAAATGTTTCAATATTCGATATGTGTAGTTTGCCCCAACAACGAGACAAGTTGTTGCATGCTCTTAAAACCCATCCCAGCACTCCATTAACAGATACTCAAGAAGACCCTGAAATTAATGAGGCCAGTATCGGCCGGAAATCCAAATCTCAGACGTTGCTATTCCTTTTAACTTTTGAAATCTTCAATCACAATGTACACAATTGTTTGGTAGATTCTGGAGCATCTTCAAATGTGATGCCACTGTCTATTTGTAAGAAAATCAATGGCCAACCAATTCCATCCCCTACCCAGATTATTCAGTTAGATAGGACCGCTGTCAAAGTTATCGAGGAAATGAAAGATGTCCTCAGTAGGTTGTCAGCAGATTCTAGAGTTTGTCAGTTCATTGATATAATGGTAGTTGACATTCCTGAAGCCTATGGTTTGATCCTAATTAAGCACTGGTCCACAAAGTTGAATGGTTACTTTGCAACTGATTGGTCCCATTTGTGGTTGCCATATCAAAATAGACAGAATCAGATCAAGGTTCTGAGAGAACCACACATGAAACAAAATGTAACTCAACTAGAAGGAAAGAATGAAGCTGTAGCCTTCTCATCCTTAGTTTTGGGAAATTATTTCTTAGAAATTGATCCGGGTAATTATCAGTCTGAAACTATTAGCCATGAATCAGATGAACAGTCCGATCTCCTTCGTTTTTCTCGGACTGATGATATTGACTGTAATATAGTTAGTTTAGTCACTGACTTAGATCATAAAGATACTAACTCAGCTGAATCAAATGATATTTTTTGGACATTATACTTTGATGGTTCTAAAACTTTGGAAGGATCTGGAGCCGGTTGTGTTCTGATGGATCCAGAAATAAATAAGTATTTTTTGTCTTGTAGGTTAGAATTTGATTGTACTAACAATACTGCTGAATATGAAGCTTTAGTTCACGGATTGAAGAAAGCCATCAGTTTAAATGTTAAGTACCTGAAGGTGTTTGGCGACTCAAAAATAGTTGTGAGATAGGTAAGAGATACCATTCACTATCTCTCACCTCATTTGAAAGGTTATCAGGTTGAGGTATGGGATTTAATTATGCATTTTGATGCTTTCAATATAAAATCTGTTCCTAGACTGCAAAATGTTGTGGCTGATTTATTAGCAACTTCCGCTTCTAGATTGGTGCTGACTAATAACAAGTGCTCAATTGAATTGGTTTTCAGGTCTTCTATCCTTGACAATATTATAAACTTCAGAGTTTTTGATGATGATGAACAGATTATCAATTTTCTAACAAACGAAGACATATTCCAAGAAGATGTGATAGATGAAGAAGAACACGATTCTGATTTACAAAAGAAAGATACAGCTAAAGGCAATTTTATCCCCAAAGGGGTGAGGTCACTTGAAATGTTGTTTGATCTTCATAGCAAGTTCAAAAGGCCAGCAAATACCAAGACCAATAGCTCATCAATGCAGCATGAATTAGTTAATCTGGGCACCGAGGCTGAACCAAAGATTGTTAACCTTGGTAAATGTTGTTCACCAGGAGAAAGAGATAAGTTCATTAAATTGTTTCGACAATATAAGGATTTTTTGCATGGACTTATGAAGATCTGAAAACATATGACATCCGCATTATTCAGCATGTCATACCAATGAAAGCAGGTGTCAAGCCATTTCAGCATCAATTAAGAAGAATGCACCCGATGCTTGAACCTTTGATTCAAAAGGAATTGAAAAAGTTACTGGATGCCAAAATAATTTTTAAAGTCTGGCATTCCGAGTGGGTTGCTAACGTCGTCCCCGTGAGAAAGAAGTCAGGAGAGATAAGACTATGTGTTGACTTCAGAAATTTAAACAAAGCTTCGGATAAAGACAACTATCCCGTCCCTTCAATGGAACAAATTCTCCAGATGGTGTCGGGATCTAAACTATTCTCCCTTCTTGATGGGTTCTCTGGTTACAATCAAGTATTGGTAGCTAAAGAAGACCATCTTAAGACTACTTTCTGCACTAAGTGGGGAATGTTTGCATATCGAAGAATGGCATTTGGCCTAATAAATGTAGGAGCTATGTTCCAGCGGGCAATGGACATCGCCTTCCGAGGATTGGGGGGTCACTATGTTGTGGTCTATTTAGATGATGTGACAGTTTTCTCGAAGAAAAGAGAAGATCATGTTGTTCACTTGAAACAAATTTTTGATCATTGCCGAAAATATGGTATCTCTTTAAATCCCAAGAAGAGTGTGTTCGATGTTCCCAAAGATAAGTTGTTGGGCCATATCATTTTCAAAAGAGGAGTATCAATAGATCAAGAAAGAGTACAAGCTATCAATAAAATTCTAATGCCTCATAACAAGAAATCCATGTAGTCGTTTATGGGCACTATCAATTTTGTCCGAAGGTTTGTTCTAGATTTCACGCAAATTGTTAAACCTTTGAAACAAATGGTCAAGCAAAGCATACAGTTCAAGTGGACAGACTTAGAAAAGGATGCATTCAGAGACATTAAGGAAACCATAGCTAAGGCTCCTTCCTTAAGAAGCCCAGATTTTGACAAAGATTTTATATTGTATACCTTTGCTTCGAATGACTCACTCGCAGTGGTGCTCACGCAAAAGGTAGAATTAGGAGATGAATACCCAATCTCGTCTATGAGCACTGGTCTGCAAGGTGTTGAACTAAACTATCTTGTTGTTGACAAGCATGCGTATGCTGTCTTCAAAGCGGTCAAACAATTTAGACCATATATTCTTAAGAACAGAACTAAAGTTATAGTTCCTCACCCAGCTGTTAGATCCCTTTTTGTTTAAAAGGAATTGGGAGAAAGAAGGAGAAATTGGGTCATAGCTCTTCAAGAATATGATTTAGAATTTAAACTGGCCACCATCATCAAAGGACAAGGCCTGTGTAAATTTCTTACAGAGCATCCAATGGATGAAGAGAAGCATTGGAAGAATGAAGCTGAACTGAATTCAGTCAAGGTATGTCCCATTTTCACAGCTCTTGAATCGTGGTATAGAGATCTAGTGCATTATTTCCAGCAAGGATATCTACCAAAACACTGGAGTTCTAAGCAAAGAAGGGCACTCTATCTAAAATCAACAGCTTATCAAATCATTGATGGGATACTTTTCAGAAAAAATTACGATGGATTTTTTCTTAGATGTCTAGAAAAGGAAGATGCAAGTAAAGTTGTCAAAGAGTTACATGATGGTCCCGTTGATCGACATTATTCAGGGGAGACAACGGCTCACAAAATACTTAGAGTTGGTGATTATTGGCCCACTTTATTTCAAGACGCCCATGCTTATGCACATAACTGTGATATATGCCAACGAAGTGCTGGGAAATTACCTAAGGCAGCAAGACCTTTGCAGCTGGTTATTATCTCAGAACCTTTCGAGCAATGGGGTATAGATGTCATTGGAGAGATAAAGCCAAATTCTTCTCTTCAACATTGATACATCCTCACAGCCATGGACTACTTCACTAGATGGATGGAGGCTATCCCATTGTACAAGATCAATGAAGATACAGTCATCAGTTTCTTGAAAGAGAACATCATTACCAGGTTTGGGGTTCCAATTTCCCTAGTATTTGATAATGCCACCTATTTCTTGTCTTTTAAAATAAATGAATTTGTTTATGAATGGGGAATTAAATTGCATTATTCAGCCAATTATTACCCTCAAGGAAATGGATTAGCTGAATCTTCAAACAAAAACCTTATTCGAATTCTCAAGAAGACTATGATAGAAAATTAGCGAAGTTGGCATATAGCTCTCCCAAATTCCTTATGGGAAGATAGGGTGACTCCAAAGAATGCATTAGGGGTTTCTCCTTACACTCTCACCTATGGTAAGGAAGCCATCCTCCCTCCCAATATCTTGCTTCCGTCCTTACAGTTGTCCCAAGCCTCTCAAGGGTCTGGTAGTCAAGTCTTACAATCTAGGATCAGTACCTTGCTTCAACTTGAAGAAGCTCCACAGAAAGCTAAAGACCAGTTTCATCAACACCAAGATATAGTCAAAAGATGGTTTGATAATAGGAAGTCCAGTAGAAGAAGTTTTGAAGTAGGGGATTTAGTCCTGAAATGGGACCATAACCATGAGGGTAAGGGGATTCATATGAAATTCCAACACTTATGGATAGGCCCTTACCAAATTTTTGCAAAGCTCGGCCCATCCACTTACAAGCTAACAGACCTCTAAGGAGAGGAAGTAACCCTTCCTCTCAACGGCCTTGCCTTGAAACAATACTTTTCCTAGTCTCGTTGAGACTTTCTGTACATAAATAAAGCTTTCTTTGTTTTACTTTAGTCTCCAGTTTTCTTTGTTTCAGCTAAGTCATTTTCTTTTCTCAGCATTTGAGTTGTATAGTATGTTTTTGAAGCGCCTACAATTGGGATTCTTGTGAAGGTGGACCTCTCAAGAAATCTCACAACTCGTGAAATCAGGAAGTCATCCTTTAAAGAAAGTTTATCCGTGCATTTTCATCTTTTGCTGCTCGTTCTCTAGAATGAAGAAATCCTGTTCTGCTGGTCACACTAAACCTTGTTTAAATAGCAGAGATCTATGATTATCTTTATTACTTTCTTTGGGATCCATCCACCCTCACACTTAAAAGCATCTCAAGAAGATCACTATAGTTGGACCCACGGAAAGGAAGCATGTCTCGAAGGCATAAGGTATTGAAATGACTCCATGCTACAAATCAACCGCCAAAAGGCTTGCAATCAAGGGTTTGTTTTCCAGGAATTCTCACCTCAATCAAACAATGGTTGAGATAAAGTAAAGCACACAAGTCAGGAAAGCTATCCAAAAGGACTCAGCTCAAGCCAGGTTCTTCTCCGTCCGCGAGGCTTGATAAATCAATGAAATTCTCGCTCACACAAAAGGACACTATGGATTGAGGAACCAAAATCAAAGATCATGACTTTAAAGAAAATATTTCTGGAAGGCTCAAACAACAAAAGCTGTCAAATATATGAAACATCCAAAAGGATGCAAGTAGCATGGGAATGAGGAACAAGAGCAATAGTGTCTACAAGATGTTGTTACGATCCTGTGGTGTCCAATAACAGTGGTCATCTGAAAGATAAATCTCCTAAACTGAACCTCATATTCTGGCCCTTGGAAAGTTTTAATGATGTCTTCATCAAAGCTCCCCTTTCCCAGTAACCAGCAGATAAAGTGACCACTTCCTTTGGCGAGATTTGGATGCTCAAACCGATTGTTGCACCTAGGGTGAGCAGCTTTTAATGGTTTCCAATGAATGAGAAGAGTGTTTTGTTCTAGATATGTGTTCGCCAGCGATTCGCCAATTGTTATTGCGGCAACATACCCCCCAAAATTTTCTAGATATTGGGGCCCCTCCTTTTATTTTCCCATAAAGTATGCTTAAGGAGTTAAGTCTCCTTTGGAAAATCTTTGAACTTAGTTTTTTTTTTCAAATGAAAGATCTCTTTTCGAGTTTAAGTTTTCTTCTAAGTCAAAACTCAAAATTTTCTCTCGAAATGGCGGAAGAACTCAAGATTCTCTACCAAAATGGCAGAAGATCTTGGGATTTTCACTTGTAAATTCGAAAGAACTTGAAATTATTTCCCAAAACAGTGGAAAACACTCATCAAGTCTTGCCACAATGGGTGCCTTCTTACCAAGTCCCTCGACCATTCACTTTTTGGAAAAGGCTTAACAAACTCAGCCATCATTTTTGGAAGAAATCGTCGAGTCTTTCCGCAATGGCAGAGAAACTCAAGAACTTCTGCCGTGACTAACTTTCGACTCATCAATTTCAGAAGAACCCGCCAAGTCATCTCGAAATGTCGGAGCAACTCAAGAACTTCCACTGCCACCTTTTATCTCGTCGACTACGGGAGAACTCGTCAAGCTTTTCCACGAAAACGGAGCATTTTTTTCTTCTCTTTCCCACAGCAAGCAAGATGCCACGCATGGACTCACAAAGTACACCCATGCTTCAAAAGAAACTCACAAAGTCCTCTTGCAACGTCGGACGGGATTCACCTTTTCCCTCTGATTTTGATGGTTGTGCATAAGTGCCAAATGGGTGGAAATGACCCCACAGTACGGGTGATTAACCCCGTTTTAATTTCGCCACCTACCCAATTAAATGACGACACGTACCAGGTTTGTATATAAGGGTGGTGGGGGTTTTTCTTCCCATTGGTAGTTTATGATTTGGATAACGCCATTTGAAGTTGTGCAAATTGATTTGCTCTAGCTCAGCTACTTTATCGCCTAGCCAGCCCCATTTCCACCACTGTTTTGTTTCCAGGTAGGTGGTTCTACCATCAGCTTCGTCTTATCTTTTACGTTGAAACTTTTTTGGGTGATTTCCATTTATTGAATAGCCTGTGAGCATTCATCGCATATCTTATGTTATTATTTCGAGGTACCTGCAATTGTATATTTTATGGCCACTGCAAGCCCCATGGTGTTCCCAATCCAAGGAAGCCAACAATATGTGCTCAGTTGGTAACGTGAACCTATAACCGCTCCCATATACCCACTCGAGAGTTCCAAAATCGGGATCACCTCCCAAGAAATATCGGTCTGACAGTCATAATATGTTTCCTTGGCTAGTATGCATTTTGTTTCTTTCCCCGGCATGCGGCATTATGGCCTCTTGTGATTATACGTTATCATGCTAGTCTTTTTATTTCCTATCTTGTTCTATTTTATACTCTATTTTACATAATGGTTGACAATCTTATGCTCATGCACGTATGGTTGTTGACAGGGATAACCACAATACCAAAAGGTAGCATAAAGAAAGCTAAAATGACGGAGCCAAAGCCACTACAACCAAGGACTGAAACTCTTTTTCAAGACACAAAGTGCACCACAGGCGTCCCTCTCGAGGTCCGGTGGGGAGACATTTACCAGATGATCAGGAACCAAGATATCCCCAACATGCTCTTGGAAGAAGAACAAATCTACCTAAACATCAGGACTTCTGGCATATCCAGGGCTTCTACTCGCCCTGAGCTATTCCCATGCTCAGAAGTAAACGGGTGGATATTGGAACATGCCAACCCACATACAAGACTGTTGCATGACAACAAGGGAGAGCCATTTGCTTCGTTCCATCTAGCTTATATTGCAGCAGCCTACATGTTCTCTTGTCCCCAGCAGGCACTGAACAATGAATGGTTGTGACAGATGAACAATTTTGAAATGGCTAAAAAGCTGTTAATCACTGGTAAATAGCTAAAGAAGAGGGACAATGATGAGTATGACGTTCAGAGCCTAAGACCTCCCTTTAGGTTGATCGCCCTCATGTTAAGCAGAATTTTCGGCATGCCCGATGGAACTGTATATAGGATACAATGGGCCCCCATAATCCACTACATAGCATTTAAGGGAACTGTGTTTCATTGGGATACTATCCTCTAAGATAGTTTGGCATCCAATGTCACCGCAGATAGAGAAGGTTTGGCCCTAAAGAATTCAGAATTTTTCATGTCTTCATACCTCATTGATTACATCCTGGCAAAGCTCCCTTTCCCCAAGTTAGGCTGCTCATGGGATCAAGCCAACACCCCATTATACACTGCCTATAAATTAATGTGGGCTCAAAATTACAAATCAAACTATAATCTCATCTGCGGAGAGTTCATTATGCCTTTGTATGATCAGATGGTCAATGAAGAGCCCAATTTCCTATTAGAGAATGCCATGGAAGTCTTGGAAAATTATGGCGATTTCTACTTCTCAGAAAAGGGTACCTATATCGGGATGTTCGGAAGTATTAAGACACCATACATCTTACCAAAATACGCCACTGATTATTTAGTCCTAAAAGAAGCAGTCAAGCAAGTTTTCCTTGATGGGATAGGAGGAGTTCTTAATAAGCAGCATAATGCTTCCTTCCCTCCTTTGTGTTTCTGTATAGGAGCCTATAAATTCTCAGGAGTTGTAGCAGCCAAAGAGTTCATTCAGGAGCTGAAAGCTTTTCACTTCGGTGAAGCAATCTTCCATAGGAATGATAGGCAGAGCAAGGTTGCAGAGCATTGCAAGGAGCTGTATGCTCATTTTGAGGATGCCCATTACTATGATGTCAAAGAATAAGTGTTCAGGGGAATCAACAATATGATTGAATTATAGATTTGTCGTCACAGCAGTGGAGCTAGCTCTAGCTCTACCACAGCCAGAGAAGCCAACCTCCAGAAAGAAAGGGAAGCGACTGAGGCCCTAGTCCGTGAGGAGCAAAGATTGAAAGAGGAAGAAATACTGTAGCAGGAAGCTGAGGAAGCAAGGTTGCAGAGGGAAGATGAGGACGTGAGATTGCAGCAGGAAGCTCAAGAACAAGAGTAGAAGAAGGTAATTGAAAATCAACAGCAGGCTGAAGAAGAGTAAAGGATGCGTAAAGTTGAAGAAGAGAAAAAGGTGAAGAAGATCTTAAGGCAAACGAAGATGCCCAGGCGGGTGGCTCTGGCACCCAAGACATGGAAATAGAGTCATCTCAGGTAGTACAGAACCCACCCGAAGAGGCAGAAGTCCATATAAGAGACCTCCTGATCATCCCTTTCACCCCATCCGAAGATCATACTATGTCTAGATGGGATAAATTTGTGTATTATAAGAAGAGGAATGCTGTGGTCCTGAAGTCAGAAGAAAGGATAAAGAGACTTTTTCAGGAAGATATTGTCACCCAGCGAGAAACCATGGTTATGCAAAATAAAAATAAGGTCCCCATAGCCATGGCATCTGCCATGTGTCGGCAGCAAAAGCAACAGAAGACAATGTGATCAGCATAGTCAAAGAGTTTGAGTCAACAAAGAGAAGAGCTTGCATGTTGCAACATATTGTGTCTAACGAGCAGGCTTATAGGGATCTTGTGGTGAACAAATATAATCGCCTGTCTGCTGATCACAAGGAGTTGTCGGATAAGTATCCACATCTGGAAGAAGAAAATGAGCACCTGGCAATCTAGATGATGGTTCTAGAAACAGAAAAGAATGATTCTGAAGCTATATTTTTTCACCTAGAAGTAGATAAACAGGAAATGGTCAAGCAGTTAGAGTGAGCAGAAAGGAGAGCGATGGTTATGTCTCCCTTTCATGAGTAGTCTTGTGACATCTTAAGTCAAATGCATGCCACACAAGAACTGATCACTAAGGAAGTGTGCAATCTCAAGACCATGCTGGTTAGGTTGAAATAAGTAAATTCTGAAGCCATCAGGATTAAAGGAAAATACACTTGGGTTAAAGCAAACATTTTGAGTCAGATGGAGTGGAGAGAAGGGAAGGTGGATTTCCCTAAGCATCTCCCATTCAAATCTGTGGACGATTTTAAGGAAGATGTATCCCTCATGGAGTTTTGCAGGAATTGTGGTGCCAAGCTGATGGCTTAGATCCAAGGAACTATTAACAAAAGTAACAGCCTGTATCAAAAGATTCATGAAGTATATGAAAAATGCAAGCTTATTTTTCCTCATACCCTGGATGATTTTCCAAGCAAAGAGCAACGTTTGTCAGACTTGAGGGAAGAACTAGGCATTCAAATAGAGTATGTAAAGAAGATTGATGTGCTGGCCACTGATGATCTTCATCACTACATTGAGCTATCATCAGTATACAATCATATGCTCTAGGAGATCCACCAGGTAGAAATAGCAGAAATTCAGGGTATTGAAGCAGAGCTTAGTAAGCATGTGACTTCACAGAAGATCGTGCTCCCCTCACCAGAAAATGTGGTTACAAGAGACACTGGTATCTGGTTTAGTTATATTGCAGAAGAAAAGAAGAAGGCAGCAACAACAGTAGTAACCAACGCAGGCACATCATGCCCAACAGAAGCGCCACCCCAAGCATAAACACGCTATTCATAATGCGTTGTTTTGTTTTGCTCTACTTTTCTGTCCCTATGGTTAGAGAAAGGAGTCACAAGGACAACTGTCCTTTTCTGTTATGAGGAAGAATTTCTATTATGAGAAAAGGGCCACGAATTGTTTATTTCTTGGTAAAGTCTTTAAAAGACAAGTGTAAAAGGCCAGGTGGCAGCCCAAGAGGCATCTTGTAAACTTATAAATACATGCATAGGGAATAGTGTAAAGGACTTTTGGCAGGGAAAAGGAATTTTCAAAACTTGTACGAACTATTTTGCACTTGCTCCAAGAAAATGATTTTTGCCTAATAAGATCCTAGAGAGGACGTCTTTTGCATGGAAATGTGTGTTGGATGCATGCTGATTTATTCTTGTGACATTCATATCTTACTATGATATCCTTCTTTACTGTTCTGAATTATTTCTATGTATTGAGTGATCTTACTATTTTCTGTGCAATGATGTTTCTCTTCAATGAGTAATGGAATTTTTTCATATGGATTAAAAGCTATCTTTTATATCTTAATCTCTTGTTGTAGATGTATCTTTACGATTTAATGGCTATCTTTTGATCTTTAGATGTTTCTTTTAGCACATTGCTCATATTTACAATTAGCTCCTTGCAGGGATAGGTTAGATTTATTTCATTTTTAAATACAGATTTGTTTCAAGTTCTGCATTTAGATTAAATTAACTTAGGCACTTGCATATCATCTTAACAATAAAATCAAAAAAGAATGGTGGATTGGGCCATAACCGACATAGAAGAAAACAAATGCAAATCTAACGGTAGCCGGAACCGCTAACGGAATGGATTCCCCATACAAAACGATGGACAATCTAATTGGGATAGTTTACCGGGGAGAATCCCTTTCTGCTTGATGCTGCGATCTTTGGGGCATCAACACATCCATAACAATTCTCTTCAAATCTACCACATTTGGAATATACATTTTATTTTTGTATATAAGAATTCCATCACTTTCCAAATGATAACCTTCATAACTTTACTAAATTCTACTACTATAATTCTTTTATTTGCACATATTTGTCATTTCCAGCAGGAGATTCAAGAATTCGTTGTCTCAAATTTGATAGGCAATTGTTGATGGTTGTCACATGCATTGCGTGCACTTTTCTACTGAGTGAATAACCCCCTTTATTTTCTTTCCCTTTTATGTGGTTTATCTCAAAATAAAATTCACACAAAACTCTAGCCATCTAGCTTGACTGACAGTTAATGTTGGTTGTTAAATAAATATTTTAGACCACAACGGTCTACTCTCAGCTCAAATTTATTACCCATTAAATAATGTCTCCACATTTTTAAAGCATGCACTATTGCAAGGAGTTCTAAATCATGTGTGGCATAATTATTTTCATTCTCCTTCACCTTTCTTGACTCATAGAACACCACATGATTTTATTGCATAAGAATGCCTCTAACTCCTTGTATAAATCCATCGGTAAAACCACAAAATCATTTTCTGGGTCTGCAATTTTCTGGTCATGAACCACCTATCCATCCAATTGTACCTTTATGTTTGGAAATGACACCAATCCATGAAAACACGTGGCTTTCTACTGTCAGGTGGTTGTTTTGTTCTTGGATTGGTGAACATACTATATTGGGCTAGTGTAATTTTCAATTCTTTTATTTCCTCCTTGGAAATGCCTATGGAATAATACTCCCGCATCCTAGATCTATATTCAGTCATGTCAGTCAATTGGTGATGTGCATGGATGAGGGATTCAATTGAGCTCTCAATTGTGGTGGCAAGGGACACTTGAGATGGTTCCCCTGTGTTTCTTTGTTCTCAAGTGTGCACTCTCATTTCATTTACATAATGGTTCAAGTTGTCTTGGTCGAAGTTTTGTTGGGGGTTTTGATTTTCTTGGGCATTTCGATTTTGTTGAGGGTTTTCATTGGTTCCAAGATTTGTGTTTTCATGTGTTCCACCAAACTCCATGTTAACATTTTGTTCATTCATTGTATAGGTTTACACTCTGCAATTGAAAATTTCTCTATTATGTTACTAATTTGGAAATTGTTAAAAATTTAATAAACAAACCAAAATCAATAAAATGACAAAAACCATGGATCTTACCTATCCAATTCACTTGATGATCACTTGGTGGATGGATTGAGGGATGTTTTACTGCAAATGGTGAAAATGGTGGTCTGTTGCTCCACGCACACGATGGGTGAGTGAGGCTCGACTGGTTGGACAGAAATAGAACGCCTCTACCCTATTTTTTTAACTATCTTAATAGGGGCGTGTGTGCGCTTTTGGGCATGTACGCTCTAAAAACGCGGATGCACCTCGGTTCGGTACTAAACCTAATGGCATGTGTGTGATTCCTTAGGTGTGTGCATGAGTTCATTTTTTCCCCACTAGCACGACCCCGTTGCAACACTTTTGGGGAGCAAGTTTGTGCACCCACCCATGAGTCATCCTCCAAGTCAATCTTGTGTGTCAAGATTGAGCCTCATATGAGCTTGAGTTGGAGTTAGGAAACTTGGAGAAGAATATTGAGTTGGACTCAATAATGGTTAAGCTTCATGTGTTGAGTCAAGTGATTTGTATGTCAAAGTGATGATGTTGTACAGTCTTTCTAATCAAGGCTAAGGTCTTGTCTGTCATGATAGAGCCTCATGTGTTGAGGTGGTGCCTCATGTGTTGAGGTGATGCTTTGCATGTCTAATCATGTATGGTGTGCGATGTACTACTAACCATGGTTGAGATATTAAGTCTCCTCTAGAGTGCATTACTTTAGCATATAACCACTTGGAAAAATAGTAGAACAATATGATCACATCCTTGGGAAAATATCCTTAGTATATTTGAGATGATAATTAAGTTGGCACATGTGGACCATGCAGATAAGACAAGAGATAAAGATAAGATGTGATAATATATGAGAGAATTCAAATTGCACATAATGAATTAATTAAGAGAGAATTTGAATTGTTAAACTTTGGTGATATTAACAAAGAAGACTTCAATTAATCAAAGGAGGGCTCAAATTGATCACTAAAGTGATGTTAATAAGAAATATTTCAGTTAAGAGAGTTAACTAAGTGATAAAAAAGAAGATATAGTTAACTAAGTGTTATTGCATGATGACACTTATGTTAAACTAAAAGACAACACATTTTTTAAACTAAAAGATGACACTTGTGTTTAAACTAAAAGACAACAATTGAGTTGCGACACTTGCATGACAACACTTAAGTTAGCCACCTAACTAAGTGGGAAAGCTTTAAATTAAGGGGAGAGTTCATCCTAAAGATAGTTCAATGAGTTAATGCATTGCATGAGAAGTGGGGTGCACTGCTCCATGCAAGATTGATATCTCCAAGGTTGGAGTGAATTTCTATGAAGTATTTTTTGCGCATGTGACTATAATTAGCGAATTGGTTTATTGGAGAATTATTATCCTGAGTCTCTCTTCTATATCTATCTTTCTCTTGCTATATAATTGCATCGGAGGTTCTTGATGTAAAAGAAATTCTTTGCTATCTATCAATATACTAAGGAAGGTTTTGTTGGGGTTTTCTCCCTCAAGTCATAGAGGGTTTCCCCAAGGTAAATTCATTTGTCGAATGTGATTGCTTATGTGTATGATTGTTATTTTATTTCATGTACTACTTTGTTTCTAAATTAAAGATAAAAAATTTACAGGAACAATCTTGATGTGTTTGGGGTCATTATATTTTATTAACAATGTGTTTTTGGGCATAATTATGATGGGATGAATTGTAATTCTGATTAGGTGTTCCAAAAATAGTATATCATTGATTGATTTTTGGGGTCTTCAAACAAGTAGATTGAAGATTAACCTAATAGGGAAAGTCTGATAGAATGACGTCGAAGTAGGCCTATGAAAGGTTGATACAATATGCATAAGAAGGTATCCCAATATAACATGTTTGATAAGGTTTTCATAATAGGTGCATCAGGGTGCATAAATGGTGTATCATAGGTTACCCTAATATATAATGTTTGATAAGTGTTGTCGGAATTGACTCACCGGAGGTGAACGTTTGTCACATTGTAGGATGTTCCAATTGATAAGTCCAATAGAGAAATATCAAAGTATGATTACCAATGTTTCAATATAAGGGCACGAGAAAGAATCCTGACTAGTGAACTCTGATTATTGGGGAAGGCCTATCTAAGGTAAAAATTTATGCATCTCAATAAGAAAGACTTGATGGATCGGCCCCAAAATATTAAAGCTAATTAAAACATTTAGTCGAGCTATCTCTTTTCTATACTTAACCAAAAAATTAGAGAAGGGAGACCATGAATTTCACCTCTAGGGAGAAACTACATGGGAGTTGTTGCAGGGATAACAGTTTCCCTTTTGAAATTCACTTAACTTGCAACTCTATGTTTTCTAGAGAGAAAACTTCTTCCTTTGTAGAAAGGGTTTGAATGTTGTCCACGACATCATGGGATTCATAAATCTTTTCACAATAGGAATTCAAATCCCTTAATGGAATCAGATTATTTTCTTTAGTTCCAAGACTTAGAATTTTCCTCAATAATTTGTTAGGATCTACTTTAGAGAGGTGCAAAAGATTCTCTTGCTTTCTATTTATATAACATCTTGTTTTGCTTTTAATTATGGATTTTCACCTATAGATATTGTTGATTTTTAAGGACTCATTAGAAGAATCACTAATGTTTTTTTTTTTAAGCATGCTTGCACTCTTTATCATACCAAGGGTTGGTCGTTCTTTTCTCCTCTTTACATGACACCATGATAGAGAAATGTTTAATGGAAGTAGTGAGGGTTGTGGTAAAATTATTATAGAGTTCTTCAATATTGTCCAATGGTATATTTGATCCATTATTTAAATCCTTTAAAAATATGTCAATTTTACTTTTATTGAAGATCAAGTGCATTTGGTTATTATAATTCTATGCTATGGGGCTTATGTGCCTATCAAAATTTAGAGTTAGGGATAAACTTCTATTGTTAGAGTTAGGTTCACGGTCATTTAAGACATCAAAATCTACTATTTAGTTGTATATAGGGATATCAAATATCACATAATCTATAACACTACTACCCAAAGCAAGGTTACAATTCATTTGGTTGGATTTCGGCCACTTCATCAGGCCATTACAAATTATTGGTTCTTGAGAACTACAAAGCTTGATTAGCTCAGTACCAAAAAAATTCTCAACCAAGTCTTTAGAGTTTCCTTAGTATATGTTGGCTAAAACAAGGTCCTCATCTAGCCATAGATGATTGGGATTAAAATCATTACATAAGAAGATATCTTTCTTAGTTACTATTATAGCATAGCAAGAGGATATTGCCTTCATTTATTACATTGGAAATATCATGTTCCAAGTCATTGTAAGGACAAATTTTATCTATAGTGCTTCTTACAAAAGGTAGAACTAATAGGCGCAAAATACAATATTGCTATCTAAATATTCTTAGCATTGATATATGAAATATCCATCCACATGTACTAATTAAAAGGGTGTTTCTTGTGAATCCCATTCAAGGTGATGAATTTTGTTTTTCATCGAAGAGGATTTGATGCGCTCCAATAAGTGCAAAGTATTAATGGTCAATCCGCATATCAGTGCAGGACTGGGGTTACACACCAGGGCTCATTGTAAGTTCTCACAGGATGGTTATCTCATAGGGGAGGGGCTCAACCCCTCCTCTAATGAATTATTATATCATGAAGCAGCAAGCAACTTCTCTTTTGCAGGTTCAAGAGGGGGGAATCGGAGGAGAGGGATGCAGTAATCCGAAGGAAAACCCTAATGGAGGACAAGGAACTCATGGGAAAGGTTACTGTATTCCAAAATCTCTATGTATTTTTGTTATTCCGGTTAACCCAGCTTGGATCAAAGAAAGAATACAATACATGACGGATCATGTCTTGATTGGAAAATTCATTGGTATTTGGCCTTCGGAGAGAGCGCTTACCTGGTGGATTAACTTCACATGGAAACCAAAAGGCCACTTCGACCTCCTATTCGGCTTGAAAGGATTCTTTATAGTAGTATTCTTAAGTGTGGAAGACAAGGATCGTATCTTTGAGGGAGGCCCTTATTTCTATTACTCAACAGGGTTATACTTATGAATATGGAAGGACCACTTTAATCCCAACAAGGAGGACCTATCCATAGCTCCGGTATGGATTAGACTCTACTCACTACTGAATTAATATTAGGACCCTGCAATTTTAAAGGCTATCAGAGGAGCTCTAGGTCATTTCGTGAAGATCTCAGACCTTACTAAATAAGGCAGGTATGTGTCTTATGCTCGACTCTGTGTTTACATGAACATTTTTGAAGACCTCCCTGAAGGGATCAACCTAACCTGGGAAGAGTCAAAGTGGCTTCAAACCTTGGATTACGAGCACATCCCCTTCTGATGTCGGTGTTGTCACAATCATGGCCATCTAGTTCAAGACTGCCATCTGACCCTCCAAGCTGAGCTTCCTATGGATAAAACTAAGGAGAACAGAGACACTAAAGGTTTTATTAGAGTACCCAATCGAAAAAGAACAGGAAGGAAGCACAATGCCCTAGACCCTAGGAAAAAGTCTAACACATCTAATAGTTTTGCGACCCTGGAATCCACCTCTTTGGAAATGCCTACCTGCTTGGTTGTGCAGGTAACTAAACCCCAAGTTGAAGAACCTCTAGCCATGGAAATAGGGATTTCTAGTCTGAACACCTCTGATCAGGGCACCCCTCTTGCTGAGGCTAAAATGGACGAGGAACTAGATGAAATGGAACTGGGAGACCTTGATCTTGATAGTATTGAAGAGGCATGCAAAAATACGGAGGTTCACTCAATTTCTAACACTCAATTGCAACTCTTAAAAGAAGCAATCCTCAAAACCAAACCCACTCCGAGCTTGGGGATAGGACCTTTAAAACCCAAAGAGAATAAAAGAAAATATAAAGAAGGAAGTGCTAAGCGTGGCAGGAGGACGAACACAGATAGGATTGGGGAGGTAGGGGTGCACTTTGTGGACTTAGGCCAATCAATACCCTAACATTCAGGAATCTCTTCTTTCGGTAAGATATATTGCCTAATGAAAATTCTATCGTGGAATATTCTAGGGACCAATGGTCCTCAAAAAAAAAAAACTCTAAAAAATAAGATCATGAAGGAGAAACCCTCGGTTGTCTTCTTACAAGAAACAAAGTGTTCCAGAACTCAGTTAGAAACCAATTCCAAAATCATTTGGAAGCAGTGTATGAGTATGGAGCTTGATGCTATAGGACATGCTGGAGGATTGGATATCCTATGGGATACCAAAGTGGTTTCCCTTACCAACTTTCTCTCCATGACCTTCAGCCTCTCTACAGAATTCCACATAATAGGTACCAATGTAAGAGGAATTGTCACTAATGTGTATAGTCCTAGCAGCTATCCGACGAAACGCAACTTCATCACAATCCTACTTAACCTGAGGAGGAATTTTGAAGGTGCTCATTAGATAAGTAGGGGAGTTTAATCTGATTAGGTCCCTATCTGGAAAAAAAAGAGGAAGAAGAATCCTCACCCCTGAAAATACCCTTTTTGATGAATTTATTGATTCAAGTAACTTGGTTGACATCAGATTGGGGAGTGATGGGTATACTTGGAATAAAAGAAGAGGAGGGTACCATCTTGTCGCTACTTGGCTTAATAGATTTCTTATCATGGAAAGTATTATGCTATTAAGGGAGAATTTGACCTCTCGCCCTATTGCCTCTACAGGATCCAACCATTGGCCTATTACCCTAATTTGGAGTAACATTGGTACCAAGATGGCTCGACCCTTCTGGTTTTAGAATTTTTGGCTAACCCACAAAGATTTCTCTACTCAAATGGAGAACTGGTGGTAAGAGATCACTCCTCCAAATGGTATGAGGATGTACCAATTCCAATAGAAACTGAAGTTGCTAAAATAGAAATTGAAGGTCTGGAATAAAAAAGTATTTGGTAACATATTGGTGGAAAACGTTAAGTTAGAATCCCAGATGGAGAGAATCCAAGAAAACACTATGCAGCAGGGACTAACTAAAGAACTAGCCTCGAAGAAAAAACTACTTTCTGATCAAATCCAAGAGAGGCAGACAGAAGAAGAAATTCTTTGGAAACAGAAATCTTGGAACCAATTGTTGAGGGATGGGGATAAGAACACCAAGTTTTTCCACAATGCTACGATCCAACACAAGCATCAAAACCAGATTAGCAACTTGCGAACTATGAGTGGTCAAGTTGTGGACTCTCACGAAGATATGGAGTAGGATTTGATTCATCATTTCAAAATTGTGCTAACTGAACCCTCGATTGATCGAACTGAGGCCTGCAACAAGATTAAAAGTGTCATCCGTAGACTGATTATTGAGGAGCAGAATGAGATGCTCACTCATCCTATTGAGTTTTAGGAAGTTGAGGGTGCTATCAACCAGATGGAGGATGGAAAATCTCCTGGGCCATATGGCTTTACGGCCAACTTCTTTCACTATTTTTGACACTTGATTAAAACTAAAGTCTGGCAGGTGGTGGAGGAGTCCAAGAAAATGCAGGGATTTATCCCATCCCTTAACTCTAATTTTTTAACTCTGATACCTAAAACCCAGATGGTTGAAAGCCCTGAGCTGTTTAGACCAATCACCTTATACAACATCATTTATAATATTATCATGAAAGTCCTAGCTAACCGTCTCAAACCTATACTCCCTTCCTTAATATCTATGGAACAATCTGGTTTTGTGGAAGGCCGACATATTTTTGATGGCATTATCTTAGCCCAAAAGGTTTTGCACTCTCTCAAGGTTACCAAAAAAGAAGGTATGATGATAAAAATGGATTTGTCTAAAACTTATGACAAGATTAACTGGACCTACATGAAGGAAATTATGAGCTCTTTTGGGTTTAGTGAGGTGTGGATACACTGGATAGCCAATCTTACCTCCTCTGCTTTTTTCTCTATCTTGATCAACGATCATCCTTCAACTGTTTTTAAACCGTCTAGGGGCATTCGGCAGGGAGATCCTCTCTCTCCATGTTGATGTATTTGTAACTTCGGAATATATTCACTTGTATATTGTATGTATTACATTTGTAGTTTATTGCATCCCCAATGGAGATGTACTAATACTCCGATTGGAAGTGTCGTCATTTGTATTTGCAAGTGTCGCAAGTTATATTGTAAGTGTCGTAACTTATATTTGATGGGTTATTAGACCACCTTCGTCGAGTCGGCCCTGTATGAGTTAAGTGGAAGGGTTATTAGACTCCCTTAGGAATTCGTCCCAGTTAGGGTAAAAGGCAGGTTAAGTTAAAGTATAAATAGAGAGTGTGACTCTCTCAGTTTATTCATTCACTCACTCATCCAACTCGCATAGTTGAGAGAGAGGAGTGCGCACAAGTGGAGGAGGAGTAGCTATTGAAGACATCTATCTTTTGGGGTTTGATATTTGTGATCTTTGGATCGGTTCTCATTATATCTCTAAGGAAGTTGTGGGGTTTTCACCTTCTTGGTTTTCCCTAAGGAAACATTGTGTCTCTCGCATCTACGATTGTTATGTTGTGCATGTTATTCTCTTAGTGGGATCCTAGATAATATTTTAATGAAATTATGAAAATTCTAACATGGTATCAAAGCGGGACTAAGAAGAAAACACTGTGCAGATGCAGAAGCTAGGGATTCTAATTTTTGGGTCTCTCTCACAGATCATCAAAGGCAGAAGGCTAGGTTGAATCTCCTTAGGAAGGCACATCTTTCTGTCGATACAGAATTTGATTCTGAGCACTTTCAGTTTTTGGCCTGTCACTACTGCGAGAAATTAGGGCTTTTGACAGAAGTGGAATTTTGGAGTTCTCTCGACATAGGATTTATCTCCTTAGAAAAATCAAAGTTTAGAGACCAAGATCGAACTTTTTGGTAGGGAAGAACCCCGGGCTCTATCAAACCCTAGTTCAGGTTTTTTACCAGAAAACTAGATTTTGACAGAAGTTACAGATCCGAAATTCACAGGTCAATTTTTGGAGTTTTCAAAATCTTAGCACACCATCTTAATCACCTCATTCAATTGCATCTCCCTGTCCAGATAGAAGTTTGAAATTCCAATTTTGGATTTTTATGGTTTCTCTGACAAACCCTTGCCAGCTCCAAATCTAGATTCAGCAAATCAAGTGGTAAGACCTAAATATTTTATTTCCATTTGATTTTCTCATTAAGATGTCTCACCGCACCAATCTTGAGGATAAGCTTGAAGGGGCTGATAAATTCTGAGCATGGAAGTATAGGATTAGGTTAATCCTAGAAGATAATGAATTGGACACCTACATAAGTGAAGAGGTTCCAGTTCCAGAGGGAGATGAGGCTAAGGCCTTACATTGGAAGAACTTGGTCAAGTCCAAGACAATCATTGCAGATTCCATCAAAGATCGTCTCATACAACATGTGTCTACCCTAAAGACACCCAAGCAGATGTTGGATTCCTTAACCAAGCTGTTTGAAGGAAAGAATATAAATCGGAAGATGACATTGCGAAACCAATTGAAGAGTGTGAAGATCCAGAATGGAGAGACCATCCATGTCACGTACCCACCCATCCATCCAAGGCAAGGGAGGGAACATGATGCCAATCTCTGGGGCTTTCACATAATCTCAACCAATTCATTAAAATCATATGAATAAATCATTTGTGTGTGGATTTAAAACAAATCAATTATGCACAGCGGAATTAAACTCATCCACACACATGTTTTCATATGCATTCAATATATCAATAACAGTCATTAATTTAAACACTGCAGAGGCAAAACACATAGAAAAACACTTATCTTCATTGTGCAATTGTCCCAAGCAACTAGCGATGTCGCTGCAACATTCCACCCAACCTTAGGCTCTTTGACGGCATATACTCAGTTCGTCCAAAGGCCACCCCCGAGCTGGGCATGATTCTTACAACGAAAAAGGGACATTCAAGCTCACACACAGCCCATTAAGCATTTCGTTTGAGCCAAGCCAGTCCATAGATGAGTTTATCAGGCTACATAAGAACCCTGGATGCTTGCACTCAGGCTCAAGCCAAAACAGTGGAGACCCATAACCCATACCCCAACATACACTTTTCTCACACAACAAGCACAATCATTGGGCAGGGATACACATTTAACAATGGGATTTACAATAGAATGGTCATGGTTTTTCCCCAATTCGATTCCAGCCAAAAACAGATTATGGGATGGGGATAAACAATCACAGGGAGGAAAACGATTTCTTCCCCAACTAACTGAGCATTCAGTAGCCAAACGATCTTTATGGGACCCCCAATTCCATTCCCCTTCTTCCCCACTAGTATACAACACAAAAAACCCCTTCTCCCAGCTAAGAATGAAGGAAAACATAGGAAACATGGCTGGAAAACGCCCAGGTAGCTCCAAACTCGTGAGGGAGAGAAACTAGTTGATGGATGATGGCTTGGGGAGCAATTCATGGCTCTTTTCTTGCCCCAGAAGCAAAATGCAATTTTCCATGCATGGTGGCTTTCCCATACCCGAAATTGGACAGCCATACCTCTCATTCCCCAAGGCATTAACTACCTCAACCAACTCTTGGGAGAAATCAATGATTGAGTACAAAAGTCAACATGGGTAGTTGAGGGTTTGATGGGTTCTGTCATTGACACTTGGATTGACTTGATTAGCTCTAAGGGTTTGAATTTTTTCCCTCCCAATTCCTTGTAAAATCATTCCCCCATCTCTTGTTGCATTGCATAGCTAGTTGTGGGTGTTTTATTTAAAATGCGTATTTACATGATGTTTGAATTTCCAATGTGCATTGCTAGCACGCAAACCATATGTATCAATAAATCAATGGTGGGGCCTTGTCCTTGAGCTACTCACGACGATTATATAACAAGGTTACATCATTTACAATTTTAATGTGATAGGTTCAAGATGGGGACGTGACAATCCAATCCTACTTTACTAAGGTCTCTCAAATCAAAGAACAACTTGAAGCTGTGGATGAAGTGGTGGAGAATGGAGAAATTATGATGGCCACTTTGAATGGCCTACCTAGGTCATGGGACTCCTTTATCCAAGGAGTTTTCGCAAGAAAGAAATTAATTTCTTTCAGCAGACTGTGGGAGGAATGCTCACAAGAAGAATCTAGACTTGTGGCCTGAGAAGAAAACATGGGAAGTGAAGACCAAGCCCTCATAGCACACACCAAGAGAAGTAAGTTCAAGAGAGAGAACTCTCATTACAAAAGATCTTCTCACCATCATCAAATGGAGAACATTAAGAAAGATCACTCTCACATTAGCTACTTCACATGTGAGTAGAAGGGACACTATGCCTCAGATTGTCCCAGGAACAGAAAAGGCTCCAACAACAAGAACAAGAACAAAAACAAGAAGAGATATCATGCTCGTGCTGCTGAGGATGATGAACCTCCCAGGAAGAATACTAAGGAAGAAAGTGAAGACTCTTCAAGTGACAAAGAATATGTTCCAATCTCTGCTCTCACATGTATTGTTACACATGGGTGTAATGATTGGCTTATTGATAGTGGGGCTTAAAAATATATGATGAAATTTAAAGAATCTCTTATGGACCTATCTGAACATGATTCACCTCATAAGGTGAAACTTGGGGATGACTATCAATACCCTATAAAAGGAAGTGGTTAAGCCTCCTACAAGTTAGACTCTGGGAAGTCTTTGAAGATGTAAGATGTTCTATATGTACCTTGACTCAAGAAGAATCTTCTCTCCATATCATCTTTGCATGCAAAAGGGATGAGAGTTGCATTTGTGGATGGCCAAGTACTTATGTGGCCAAAAGGTAAGACCATAGATGATGCAGTAGTAATTGGAGAGAAAGAGGGAGGATTGTACAAATTGAAGGGACAACCTGAACAAGCCATGGTACATGAATCCATGGAGCCAAGTGAAATTTGGTATAGAAGGCTTGCACATGTACACTATAGAGCACTACCAATTGCAAGCAAAGAAGTAGAAGGTCTTCCTGAAATCCAGTCAAAGCATGAAGGTGTTTGCAAAGGATGTGCAAAAGGAAAGAACACAAAGAAAGCATTTCGAAGCAGTGAAAGCAAGGCAAAAGGAATCTTGGAAATTATCCACTCTGATGTATGCGGTCTGATGTCATCCAATTCTATGAGTGGGTATGTATATTATGTTTTTGTCATTGATGATTTCTATAGGAAGACTTGAAGAACAAATATGAAGTATTCAGCAAATTCAAGGAATTCAAAGCCTTGATAGAAAACCACACTGAAAACAAGATCAAGACCTTTAGATCTGACAATGGTGGAGAATTCACTTCAGCAGACTTCAAGAAGCTATGCAGTGATTCAAGGAATAAGAGGGATTTGACCACTCCATACAATCCACAATATAATGAAGTTGCAGAAAGAAAGAATAGAACTATCATGGAAGCAGCATGGGAAATGCTTCATGACCAAGATCTGCCTATGCATCTATGGGCAGAAGTAGCAAGGACAGTTGTATATGTACATAAAAGAACACCACACATGATGCTTGACAACAATACACCAGAAGAAGCTTTCTCCGGTGAGAAACTAGAAGTTAGCCATCTCAAATTATTTGGTTGTCCATTATATACACATGTTCCAAGAGAAAATAGAACAAAGATAGATCCTTCAGGAAAGAAGGGTATATTCGTGGGTTATAGTGAAAATTCAAAAGCATACAGAATCTACTTTCCAAGGTTCAAGAAGTATTAATTTTTTAATAATTTCATTCAATATTATCTAGGATCGCTAAGAGAATAACAGGTACAACATATCAATCATAAACACAAGAGACAATAGACAGAGTTTTCTCGGGGAAAACCAAGAAGGTGAAAAACCCCGCAACTTCCTCAGAGATAGAATAAGTTACAAATCAAGATCACAATGATCAAACCCAAAGAGATGTCTCTAGTAGATACTCCTCCTCCTCCACTTGTGCACAACTCTCTCTCTTAGCTATGCGAGCTTTAGTAGTAAGTGAATGAATAAAATGAGAGAGGCACACCCTCTATTTATACATTGACTTGACCTACCAATAAACTAACAGGGTAGAATTCCTAAGGAAGTCTAATAACCCAACCATATGACCTAACTAGGGCCAACCCCACACTGGTGGTCTAATAACCCATCAATACAATTGACGACACTTACAATGTAACTTGCGACACTTGCAAATACAAATGATGACACTTCCAATTAGAGGAACAATACATCTTTATTGGATATACAATAAAGTACAAATGTAATATACAAGTGAATATCTTCCGAAGTTACAAATACATCAACATTCCCTCTTAACTAGGAAGGTATTCCTTAGACACAGGTCATCAATACATATCAGTGCAAGTCTTCAATTCTGGTGTTGGATCATCATCACTGGATCACAGAGCATCATCATCATCACTGTTGTTGTACTCGACATCTCGATCACTGGGCTATTTATGAATTCTTCTCATCATAGGAAGTTCTACAGAGCCAACCCTTTTTCATGATGGTTGTAGGCCTAGCCTCCTGTATATCTTCATCATATATGGCCATACTGTGGAATCCTCGAGAATTATTACATGTGTCAACAAAACCTTGAAAGAGCATCCTAGTTCAGACTATAGGATATCCCAGGATATTTTATGTGTGGACTGTCACAAAACCTTAAAAGAGTGTCTTGCAACTTACAAGAACTCTAAAGAGTATCCTAGCTCAAACTATAGGATCTCCAAGGCTGATTACATGTGACCCCCACCACAAAACCTTAAAAGAGTGTCCTACAACCTACAAGAACTCTAAAGAGCATCTTAACACAGACTATAGGATCTCCGGGGCTGATTATATGTGGTTAGGAAAAACCTTAAAAGTGTGTCTTGCAACCTGCAAGAACTCTAAAGAGAATCCTAGCACAGACTATAGGATCTCCAAGGCTGATTACATGCCTCAAGTAGAAAAACCTCGAAAGAGCATCCTAGCTCAGACTATAGGATCTCCCAGGATCTTTCCAATGCTACATGCACAACCTATCCACGGCCACAGAGTATCAACCTAATACTCATGATCATACTGATTATCATCATATAGTACATCACCCTGATGCACATCATCATCGCCTGATCACCTTGATCATCGTCACAGCATCGTCCTGATGCATATCATCTGGAGCATTGTCCTGATACTCATCACATATGATCACCCTGATCATCATCATAGCATCGTCCTGATGCCTATTATCACTCATGATCCAACTGATCATGTAAAGCATCCACCTGATGCACATCATCACACATGATCCACCTGATCATGTAAAGCATCCACCTGATGCATATGATCATCCTGATCAATATCATGTAGAATGTAATCTAGAGCATTGTCCTAATGCTCATCACACAACGCTTACATCCACAACCATGGGAAGGAGCTTCCTATCACCATGATTGGAATGGCTCTTGCAAGTGTGTCCCATCACTTCTTCCTCGAAGTATCTTCTATCTGAAGAACACCAAGCCTCTCTTTGAAGTATTCAAACTTCACTCTGGCTAGTTCTTTAGTCAATACATCTGCAACCTGCTCATCTATCACAACATACAGGAGCATCACTGCTCCTCTCTACACCATATCCTTGATATAGCGGTTTGATCTCGATGTGCTTCGACCTATCATGGAACACCGAGTTCTCTTACAACTTCGCACAACTATGTTTGTCACAGAAGATACAGGTAGCATCCAACGGGAGATCAAATAACTCAGAAAATAGCTTCCTTAGCCATACTGCCTCATAACTGGCTGAACAAGCTGCAACATACTCTGCTTTGGCTGTACCCAGTGCTACGCAGGACTACTTCCTGCTAAACCAAGAGATCACACCTGATCCCATACTAAAGCAGCACCCTGAAGTGATCTTCCTATCTGCAGCACTGCCTGCCCAATCTGAATCAACATAACCCTCTAGGTTAAAGTTTTGATTCGCATGATACTTGAGCCCATAATCAAACATACCCTTCAGGTACCTCAGAATATGCTTCACAACAATCAGGTGAACATGTCTAGGATCCATCAGGATCTCTCTCAATGTGTTGACCGCAAAGAAAATATCTGGTCTCGTGTTCGTCAGGTACATCAAGGACCCAATCATCTACAATACACCATGACATCAATCGGCTCAGATGAAGAATCACATAGAAGCTCCAGGTTCGATGCCATAGGTGTGGCCATGGCCTTGGAGTCCATCATCCTGAACCACTTTAGGATCTCTACTGCATGTACTTCCGTTGTCCAAGAAAGATTCCATCTCCACTCTGCCACACCTCCATGCCTAGAAAGCAATACATCATGCCCAAATCCTTCATCTCGAACTCAGCAACAAGCTTCCTCTTCATGTCGACAATAAATCTATCCTCACTTGTAATAAACATGTCATCCACATACAATAGTAGTATCACTGGATTGCCTTCCCCCAACCTTGTAGTAAAGGTTGGAATCCGCTTTACTCTTGGTAAAGCCCAAACTGGAGAGGAAACTATCTATCCTACCATACCAAGTCCTAGGAGCTTACTTCAAGCCATACAAGGATTTCTTCAACCTGCACACATATGACTCCCTCTCATGTGTCTTAAAATCGACTGGTTGCTCCACATACACTTCCTCTTCGACTACACCATTCAAGAAAGTTGTCTTGACATCCATTTGGTGTATCTTCCATTTCATTGCTGCAGCCAGAGCAAGTACTGTTTTGATGGAAGTGTATCTGGCTACAGGAGAAAAACTCTCTTCATAATCTATTCCCTCTTTCTGGGAGAAGCCACGAGCTACAAACCTCACCTTGTGTTTCTCGATGCTGCAATCTACAGCATGCTTGATATTATAGATCCACCTAGAAGTCACAACAGGCTTCCCTTCTGGTCTTGGGACCACATCAAAAACATCATTCTTCAAGATCGATTGGTATTCCTCGACCATGGCATCCTTCCATTCTTTCTCTTCCGCTGCTTCTTCATAACTGGAAGGTTCTTTGTTCATAACGTCACAGAGCAAGGCAACATAGCTGGTGTGCGACCTTGTCCTTTTCCTTTCTTTGTGTTCCTCTTCTAAAATACCATACCTTTCTGCATCTTGGATAAGCTCTCTAGCCCATGTAGGTTTCCTCTTGTGAGAGTTCTTCTCATGGGGTGGATCTACACGTTCTTGTGGATCTTCAATTTCATGATCTTCTTCTAGAATTGATTCATTCATAGTGGTGTCTTGAATTTTAGTTACCCTTAGTTCTTCATTGTCTTCAACATGTGTCTTCCTTGATTTGATGTATGTTGAGTCTTCATCAAATGTTACATCCTTGTTGATGTCAATCTTCTTGAATCCTGGAAAGTAGATTCTGTAAGCCTTCAAGCTTTCACTGTAACCCACAAAGATGCCCTTCTTTCCTGAAGGATCTACTTTTGTCCTATTTTCCTTTGGAATGTGTGTGTATACAGGATAGCCAAATATCCTGAGATGGCTAACGTCGGGTTTCTTACTAGAGAAAAATTCTTTTGGTGTCCTGTTGTCAAGTATCTTGTGAGGTGTTCTGTTCTGCACATATACAGCTTTCCTAGCTGCTTGTTCCCATAGGTGCATAAGCAGATCCTGGTCATGAAGCATTGCTCGTGCTGCTTCCATGATAGTTATATTCTTCCTTTATGCAACTCCATTTTGTTGTGGATTGTAAGGAGTAGTCAACTCCCTTTTAATCCCTGAATCACTGCATAAATTCTTGAAGTCACCTAAAGTGAATTCTCCGCCATTGTCGGATCTGAAGGTCTTGATCTTCTTATCAATTTTATTTTCTATCAAGGCTTTGAATTCCTTGAACTTATCAAACACTTCATCTTTATTCTTCAAGAAATAAACCCAAGTCTTCCTAGAGAAATCATCAATGAATAAAACATAGTATACATACCCACTCAGAGAACTGGATGACATTGTATCACATACATCGGAGTGGATAATCTCCAATATTCCTTTTTCTTTTCTTTCACTGCTTGGAAATTCCTTCTTTGTGTTCTTTCCTTTTGCACACCCTTTGCAAATACCTTCATGCTTTGACTGGATTTCAGGAAGACCCTCTAATGCTTTGTTTGTGATTAGAAGTGCTCTATAGTGCATGTGTGCAAGCCTTCTATGTCAAAGCTCACTTGGCTCCATGGACTCATGTACCATGGCATGTTCAGGTTGTCCCTTCAACTTGTACAATCCTCCCTCTTGCTCTCCAATCACTATTGCATCATCTATTGTATTACCCTTTGGCCACATGAGTACTTAGCCATCTATAAACGAAACTCTCATTCCCTTTACATCCAAAGATAATATGGAGAGAAGATTCTTCTTGAGTCAAGGTACATATAGAACACCATTCATCTTCAAAAACTTCCCAGAGTCTAACTTGTAGGAGGCTTCACCACTTCCTTTTATAGGATATTGATAGTCATCCCCAAGTTTCACCTTGTGAGGTGACTCATGTTAAGATAGGTCTACAAAGGGTTCTTTAAATCCTGTCATGTGTTTCGAATCCCCACTGTCAATAAGGAAATCATCACATCTATGTGAGATAACACCTGTGAGAGTAGATATCAGTAGATACTCTTCCTCACTTGAGGAGTCTTCACTTTTTGCCCTATTCTTCTTCTTGGGATGTTCATCATCCTCAGCAGCATGAGCATGATATCTTTTCTTTTTGCTCTTGTTGTTGTTGTTGTGGTTGTTCATTTTGTTCTTGGGACAATCTGAAGCAAAGTGTCCCTTCTCATCACAAATGAAGCATCAAACATGCGAGAGATCTTTCTTATTTTCATGGATGTGAGAATGTTTCCTGTTGTGAGATTTCTCCCTCTTAAACTTACTTCCCTTAGTGTGTGCTGTGAGGGCTTGGTATTCACTTCCCATCTTTTCTTCTCGGGCCACAAGCCTAGCTTCTTCTTGTGAACATTCCTCCCATAGTCTATTGAAAGAGATCAATTTCTTTCTTGCACAGATTCCTTGGATGAATGAGTCCCATGACCTAGGTAGGCCATTCAATGTGGTCATTACAATTTCTCCATTCTCCACCACTTCATCCACAGCTTCAAGTTGTTCCTTGATTTGAAAGACCTTAAAAAAGTAGGATTGAATGGTCTCTCCATTCTGGCTCTTTACCCCTTTCAATTGGTTCTGCAGAGTCATCTTCCAATTTATGTTCTTTCCTTCAAACAACTTGGTCAAGGAGTCAAACATCTCTTTAGGTGTCTTTAGGGAAGACACATGAGGTATGAGATTGTCCTTAATAGAATCAGCAATGATTCTCTTGGATTTGGCCAAGTTATTCTTATGTAAGGCCTTACCCTCTTCTCCCTCTGTAACTGGAACCTCTTCACTTAAGTAAGTGTCCAACTCATTCTCTTCTAGGATTAACCCAATCCTATACTTCCATGCTCAAAATTTATCATCTCCTTCAAGCTTATCCTTAAGCTTGGTGTGGTGAGACATCTTAAAGAGTACTTCAAATGGAAATAGAAATTTTTAGGTCTTACCACTTGATTTGGTGAAAACTGGATCTGGAGCTGGACAGGGTCTGTTAGAGAAACCCTAAAAATTCAAAATTTGAATTTCAAACTTCTGCAATGATAGAAAGATGTGCCTTGATGAGCTGGTCAAGCTAGTATACTTTGATTTTTAGATCTGCAAAATTTGACCCCTCAAAATTGCCTTTGAAACTTTCGTATCTACTAGACAGGATCCCGAATTAGGGTTTGATCAAGCCTAACCTTCTTCTCAACCAAAAAGTTCAATCAAGTTCTCTAAACTTTGATTTTATTGAGGAGTATCTAGCCATGAATTCAGATTTGAAAAATTCCAACTTTTTTTCGAAACCCTAATTTCCCACAGCAGTGACGGGCCGAAAACTAAAAATGCTCAAAATTCAATTTTGTCTCGACAGAAAGATGCGCCCTTGCTAGGACAATCAATATAGCCTCCTACCTTTGATGATCTATGGAGAGAAACCCAAAAATTAAGAATCCCTAGCTTCTGCAGCTGCACAGTGCCTTCTTCTTAGGTCGTCTATTATACCATGTTAATTTTTCGATAATTTCATTCAATATTATCTAGGATCACTAAGAGAATAACATGTACAAAATATCAATCATAAACACAAGAGACAATAGACATAGAGTTTCCTTGGGGAAAACCAAGAAAGTGAAAAACCCCACAACTTCCTCAGAGATAGAATAAGCCACAAATCAAGATCACAATGATCAGACCCAAGGAGATGTCTCTAGCAGATACTCCTCCTCCTCCACTTGTGCACAACTCTCTCTCTTAGCTAAGTGAGCTTGGATACTGAGTGAATGAATAGAATGAGAGAGGCACACCCTCTATTTATACATTGACATGACCTGCCAATAAACTAACAGGGTAGACTTCCTAAGGAAGTCTAATAACCCAACCACATGACCTAACTAGGGTCGACCCCACACTAGTGGTCTAATAACCCATCAATACAAATGACAACACTTACAATGTAACTTGCGACACTTGCAAATACAAATGATGACACTTCCAATCAGAGGAATAATACATCTCTATTGGATGTACAATAAAGTACAAATTTAATATACAAGTGACTATATTCTGAAGTTACAAATACATCAACACTCCCTCTTAACTAGGAAGGTATTCCTTTGACATAGGTCCTCAATACATATCGGCGCAATTCTTCAATTCTCGAGCTGGATCATCATCACTGGAACACGGAGCATCACCATTATCACTGCTACTGTACTCGACATCTCAATCACTGGGCTATCTCTGAATTCTTCTAATCATAGGAAGTTCTACAGAGCCATCCCTTTTCCATGTTGGTTGTAGGCCTAGCCTCCTGTAGGTCTTCATCATCTCTGGCCATACTGTGGAATCCTCAAGACTTATTATGTGCGTCAACAAAACCTCGAAAGAGCATCCTAGCTTAGACTATAGGATCTCCCAGGATCTTTTACAGGTTGATAGTCACAAAACCTTAAAAGAGTGTCTTGCAACCTGCAAGAACTGTAACGAGTATCCTAGCTCAGACTATAGGATCTCTAGGTCTGATTACATGTGAACCCCACCAAAAAAACTTAAAAGAGTGTCCTGCAACCTACAAGAACTCTAAAGAGCATCCTAGCACAGATTATAGGATCTCTAGGGCTGATTACATGTGGTTAGGAAAAACCTTAAAAGAGTGTCTTGCAAATTGCAAGAATTCTAAAGAGAATCCTAGCATAGACTATAGGATCTCCAAGGCTGATTACATGCCTCAAGTAGCAAAACCTCGAAAGAGCATCCTAGCTCATACTATAGGATCTCTCGGGATCTTTTCTATGCTACATGCACAACCTATCCATGGCCATGGAGTATCAACCTGATACTCATGATCATACTGATCATCATCATATAGTACATCACCCTGATGCAGATCATCATCGCATGATCACCTTGATCATCATCACAACATCGTCCTGATGCATATCATCTGGAGCATTGTCCTGATACTTGTCACATATGATCACCCCGATCATCATCATAGCATCGTCCTAATGCATATCATCACTCATGATCCAACTGATCATGTAAGGCATCCACCTGATGCATATCATTACACATGATCCACCTAATCATGTAAAGCATCCACCTGCTACATATGATCATCCTGATCAATATCATGCAGAACATCATCTAGAGCATCATCTTGATGCTCATCACACGGTGCTTACATCCAAAGCCATGGGAAGGACCCTCCTATCACCATGCTTGGAATGGTTCCTGCAAATGTGTCCCATCACTTCTTCCTCAAAGTATCTTCTATATGAAGAACACCAATCCTCTCTCTGAAGTATTCAAACTTCACTCTGGCTAGTGGTTTAGTCAACACATCTGCAACCTGCTCATTCATCGCAACATACAGGAGCTTCACTGCTCCTCTCCGCACCATATCCCTGATATATTAATATTTGATCTTGATGTGATTCAACATGTCATGGAAAACCGGGTTCTCATACAACTTCACACAACTCTGGTTGTCACAGAAGATACATGTAGCATCCAATGGGAGATCAAATAAATCAGACAATAGCTTCCTTAGCCATACTGCCTCACAACTAGCCGAACAAGCTGTGACATACTCTACTTCGGCTATACTCAGTGCTACACAGGACTGCTTCCTGCTAAACCAAGAGATCACACCTAATCCCATATTGAAACAGCACCCTGAAGTGCTCTTCCTATCTGCAGCATTGCTTTCCCAATTTGAATCAACATAACCCTCCAGGTTAAACTTTTGAATCACATCATACTTGAGCCCATAATCAACCGTACCCTTCCGGTACCTAAAAATATGCTTCACAGTAATCAGGTGAACATGCCTAGGATCCATCAGGATCTGGCTCAATGTGTTCACCACAAAGCAAATATCTGGTCTCGTATTCATCAGGTACATCAAGGACCCAATCATCTGAAGTTACACCGTGACATCAATTGGCTCAGATGAAGCATCACACAGAAGCTCCAGGTTCGATGCCATGGGTGTGGCCATGGCCTTGCATTCCATCATTCCGAACTGCTTCATGATCTCTACTACATACTTCCCTTGTCCAAGGAATATTCCATCTGCACTCTGCCACACCTCCATGCCTAGAAAGTAATGCATCATTCCCAAGTCCTTCATCTTGAACTCAGCAACAAGCTTCCTCTTCATGTTGGCAATCAATCTATCCTCACCTGTAACAAATAGGTCATCCACATACAATAGTAGTATCATTGGATTTCCTTCCTCAACCTTGTAGTAAAGGTTGGAATCTGCTTTACTCTTGGTAAAGCCCAAACTGGATAGGAAACTGTCTATCCTACCATACCAAGTCCTAGGAGCTCGCTTCAATCTATACAAGGATTTCTTCAACTGTTACAACATAATTTTCCACCTTGTGAGCATCAGCACTCTTTGGCCTGTAGGATCCATTTTTTTGACTCAGATCCACTTTATATCCTTTAGACACATTATTTCCCTATTTTTCCTCTGTACGCTAGCTGCATCACTACAGTGGGCGTACTCATGAGTTGCATTACTATAGCCCGCCGTAGCATGTAAAATGGTAAAAATCACTAGTTAATTACTTTTTACTCCCAAAAAGCGGTCATAGGGTGACCTTTGGCCCTCCATCTGCCCTGAAATGCCTCGATGTGTCCTTTCACTTACCTTTGAGAGGACTATATATTGATCACACATGGCTTATGGATGGGAGGAGGAAGAAGAGCAAGAGAACTCTAGTGGATTTTTTCCCTATCTTGAGTCTACACTCATTGATCCTTGTAGTTGTGAACCCTTTATGTTCACCTTCCAAACTCCTATCATAGTTTGAGTTTTCCATTCCATGGAGGATTGAAGTGGTGGAGGCACAAGTGGATTGATCTAGATCTTGGTTCAGATTGGTTTCCGACAAGAGGTCGTATCACATTATACTTCTTGTTATTCATTAATAGAAATACTCATATTTTCGTCCATTAATGTTGTCAATGTTGTTTATATTACATTGGGTTGCATTTACTTATAATATCATGGACCATTGCTATTGATGATGTTAATTTCATTTATATATCATATGCGTTTGTTGTATATTTCCTATCAAGACTAATTTGCAGGTTCAAGTGCATGGATTGAAAGCTCCAACGGGGATCTACATCAAATGTTTGGATCAGGGTTGGTTATATTCTTCATTATATTAGCATTGTCATTTATATAGCATAGTACTGAGAATTGAGTTAATTTCTGGTAGTCAGCTGTCTCTTTTGGGCTACCCAACCTAATAGGAACATTGTTCTCATCATGACTTTCCATCCACCACCTAATACACATGCCACTACTCGTCAACCTAGGACCACTTTTACGAATGATAATGCTCCTTCCAATCACAGAGGTGGACATATACCACATACTTTTGCATCCACTTCCACTAATAGTAATGCTAATGTAGGAGGTGGAAATATATCTTATCCTCATGGTCATAATTCCACCATTCCTGCTACTAGTAACACCAATGTTGGGGTTGGGAATACATCTCATGCTTATGGTCACCACACGACTACTCACGCTAATCCTAATACGTATGCTGGGGGTGGGAACATACCTCACCATTATGGTCATTACAACATGGTTCCCGCTACGAATATTACGTATATGCCCCATACTTATGGTGGCAACCCTTACTACAACACAGTCGGTGCTGGCCAGCAGTACAACCCACCTCTATACGGTGCCCAAAAAACTTATATACCTACTTACTCTCATATGGGTCAGGTCGGAGGAGGTTATCAAAATTATGGTCATGGTCAAGCTTATGGTCCGTTAGGTCTGCATAATCAATAGTTTAATGCTCATGGTCAAGCTTTTGGTCCACCTTATAATTTGGTTCCGTTCAACCAACCTTTTATGGGGGATTATAATCAAGCTTTCTAGCCACAGCTTCCATTCCTTGCACGTTTGAATCTTCTGGATCTTTTGAAGCTCACAAATGATCCGGTGTGTCATGACCCTAGTTGGCCTCCGATCCGTACCAAGCTCCCTTCAGACATTCCTAAGTTTGAGGGGAAAGGTGGTGAGGATCCAGGAGATCATGTTACAACGTTTCACCTTTGGTGCTCCTCCAACTCGTTGAATCACGATTCCATTAGATTACGACTATTTCAATGCACCCTCATGAGGGTAGCTGCGAAGTGGTATGTTGAGTTGCCTGGGAACACTTATAGGGGATTCAATGAGATATCTTTGGTTTTATTGGATCATTTCCAACTGTCGGTTCACTACGATACTAGTACTGAAATTTTGTCTACCTTTCGTCATAATAAGGCCACACATATTTCTGACCACGTTCAAGAGTGGCGTCGATGGAAGCGATTAGTGAAAGCCAACATTCCTCCATAGTTTCTGTTGGAATGGTTCCTCAAGTCTCTACTTCCATATATTGCTAAGGATGTTTCGATGTCCGGTATTATGACTGAGGAGCAACCCATCTTGAAATTCCAGCAGTTAGATTTACTTTACTTTCAGTCTGGCATTTTGTATGACATTATTCCTGATGCATCGTGAACACACCATGAGCCCAAGTCATTTCCTGGACCACATGTTGATGACATTATGGAATCTGCAAGCACTCGCCCTGTAGACTTGGTGGCTAATCAAATGCAAAATTTGTCGCTCAACTAGTCTACTCCTGGACAGGTTCACACCTTGTCCACTTCCACTCCATCATCTGATGTACACACTGTGCAAATGACAAACCCATCGGGTAACAAGCAACCTGGTGGTAAGAAAAAGGGGAGAAATAACCATAAGGGTGGAAACAATGGGAACAATAATAGCAATCGCAATACCCCTCGTAAGGAGAATTCCAACCCTCCTTGGGAAGGTGGAAATGATGGTGAGGACCATAAACCTAGCCATAAGGTGAAATTTCCTTGTAAGCTTTGTGGGGAAGATCATCTTACCCACTTGTGTCCTCAAATCGAAGAAGCATTGAAGCATTTGGAATAGAGGCCAGTTGTGTTGAAGGATCCCCTTCCTCATCATCAAAACATGGCTTCGCATGCTCCCGCCACTGGTTATGGACCTAATGAGACTACAATGTCTTCTTCCAATACTTGTTGTTACGGATGCGTGAATATGGTTCAATCAGAGGTTAGTGTTGCTACTCGTCAACACGATTATGGTGCACCACAACCTAATATGGGAAATGAGCCTCCCCCTCCTCCTGATAATTCCTTGCATATCAAGAAGCCCTCTATTATGCCGTGGATACTGAAAGGTGTTCTTAAGCACTATACGCATAATCCCAATGCCCGAGCTGCCCATAACTACTCCATTGTAGAAGATTTGGGCCAAAATCTGTGTACCATGTCAGCTCTTGAAGTTTTATAGGCATGTCCTTCTCAAAGGCATGCCCTTTTGAGTACATTAGGAGTTCAGGATGGGGTGAGTCCCAATGTTATCAAGTTCGACACTACTAATGTTAAAACTCGCTTACCTTACCACGTTTTCAAATCCATGTGGAGTGCCCTAAGAATTTCATCAAAAGAATGGTGGTTGAAGAAGGTGCTTTTGCATCAGTGATATCGTTAGCTTGTTGGATGGCTCTTGGCTCTCCTCCTCTACTCACGTCTAGAACCATGCTCACTGCATTTGACGGTTCGTCATTTAAGCCTCATGGGATTATCCCTTCCATTGTTGTCCTCTTGGGGGTAAACCTGTTCCTATTGAATTCGAAGTGGTTGATGCGCCCATCGACTACAACCTTTTACTGGGTCGGAATTGGATGTACACTATGAAGGCTATCGCGTTTACTGTATTCAGAGTTATCTGCTTTCCACACAAAGGCAATATTGTGACAATCGATTAGCTGGATTTCGTTAATCCTCCTCTTGAAGCATCCATGGGATTAGTAGTCCCGCAGGTTACAGATTCTCAACCGAAAAATGGGAACATGGGTGTTGGTATGTACCCTTCATTGATGGGATCTTATGATTTCCCTACACCCGTGAATTTTATTGGAACCGTTTTCGACAATGCGTCTCCTCCTTTGCATAATTTACCATTCCGGACTTCATATTTTGATGATCCATGGACTCTACCGTCCATGGGTTCTACGTCTGGAGACATTGCACACGTTGGGATGTCTGTGCCACTGTTTGTTGTTGAGCTTGCTTACCAGAATAATCAACAAGCCACCGCAGAGTCGGATCTCCCTTCTTTTCGGACAATTGAGGAAGAACCCGTTACGCTGCCAATTTGGGCAGTCGAGTCATCTTGTTCGAATGATTTCCTTGATGGTACTTTAACTTCTGATGAAGCTATTAATGAGCCATGTGTGGTAATCAGAGACCTTGGGAACATATCCATCATCACTCTTATTTCCTTCCCAACCTTGATCTCGCCGATCAAGAAGAGTTTAGGATGACTCTTTCCGAGATGTTTGGTCACCCTGTGGCTCTTTTGGGCTCACATGAGATTTATGCGGAGGGGAACATGGCTAATATTTCCCCGACTCAACCGATCAACATCTCTCGCTATCCCGGAAAGATTGAGAATGTTTACATCAGTGATGATTGCTCTCCTGAAGAGGTTTCCATCTACACCGAATTGTTTATAGAACTTTGGGAAGCTTTCTCCTAGTCATACGAGGAGATGCCAGGAATAGACCCTAGTATTGTCGAGCATGAGATTAGAATGTATTCTCATGCTAAACTGGTTCGACAATGTCTTCGAGTTGTTAACCCTAGGAAGGAAGTCGCTATCAAGGCACAAGTGGAAAAACTGCTCAAAGCTGGTTTTATCTACCCCGTTCCCCTTACCGAATGGGTGTCAAACCCCATTCTTGTGGATAAGAAGTAGGGAATGATTTGTGTATGCACTAATTTCAGAGACCTGAATCGTGCATGTCCGAAAGACAACTTCCCCATGCAATTCATTGATCAAATCTTGGATGGTTGTGTGAGAAGTGAGATATTTTCATTCATGAACGACTTTTCGAGGTATAACTAGATTAAAATCAAACTTGAGGACCAACATAAGACCACTTTCATTTGTCCTTGGGGTACATTTCCATATCAAAAAATTCCCTTCGGCCTTAAAAATGTCAGAGCTACGTTTCAGCGTGCCATGACCTATGCCTTTCATGACCTTAAAAGTATAATGGAGGTTTTCTTGGATGATCTTGCCGGCCATTCTCGTAAGAGAATGGACCACCCCAGGCACCTCCATTGGATTCTCGAATGATGTATACTCTACAAGATCCAATTGAATCCCAATAAATGCATCTTTACGGTGAGGTAAGGTCGCCTTCTAGGATTCATAGTTTCGAAAGAGGGTATTAGAGTTGATCCTCTTAAAGTTGAGGCAATACTTCGGTTGCCTCCTCCGCGCAACTTGTTTCAACTTCAAAGCCTCCAAGGGAGAGCTAATTTTCTACGTCGTTTTGTAGTCAATTATGCTAATCTTACCAAAGGTTTCGCATGCTTGTTGAAGAAAGACACACCGTTTATCTGGGATGAACAAGCCCAGCAGTCTTTTGATGCCCTTAAGAAAGCTTTGGTATCAGCCCCTGTGCTTATTCCACCCGACTTTGCATGATATTTTATACTTCATGTGGCTACGTCTCAAGAGACGATTAGCATGGTCTTAGTTTAGGTTGATGGTGCACTCGTTGAGCATTTCATCTATTACCTCAGTCGAAATCTAGTAGATGCTGAATTGAGATATACTCATGTGGAAAAGCTGGCGCTTGAGACTATACACGCAGTCCAACGGTTACAACACTATATTTTTCTTAGAATGACCACAGTTGTAGTGCAAATCAATCAGTTTCAGTTCGTGCTATCACGACACATTATAGGGGGGAAGTACAATAAATGGATTGTGATCCTTCAGGAGTTTGATCTCGATTTTGCTTCAGTGAAGTCAGTGAAATAGTTGATTTTTGCTAAGCTTATGTCGGACCTTCCGAGACCTGATGAGGATATCATCCATGAAGATTCCCTTGTGGATGAAAATTTGTTTCTTATCTCGTTAGAGGACCCTTGGTATGGGGATGTCATCGTATATCTCCAAAATTTGAAGTTTCCTTCGCACTATTCGCGGGACGAGTGACGGCGTGTGAAACATCATGCTAAAGATTATACTATCATCGGTGACACTTTGTATTGCCGAGGAAAGGATTCTATTCTCCATCATTGCTTGACCCATGAAGAAGCCGAGCAGGTGATTAATGATTTCCATGCTGGGGCATGTGGCGGTCATTTATCCGGGCTTACTACATCCCAATGTATTATGCGAGTTGGTTACTTTTGGCCTTCAATCTTTAAAGATTGTATTAACGCTGTGAAGAGATGTCACCCTTTCCAGATGTTTTCTCAAAATATACACTCACATCCAGCATCCCTTCATCCGGTCATGACCGTCGGTCCCTTCACTAAGTGGGGTTGGATTTCATGGATTGTAAACCAGCTTTGGCTAGGGGGAATCACCATATCATAGTGGTCATGGACTACTTTTCCAAATGGGCTGAGGCCATGCCTACTATAAAAGCCGATGGTGCTACAGCATCCCATTTTGTGTTCAATCAGATTATTACTCAGTTTGGTATTCTGAAAGATATTGTCGCTGACCATGGCAGTCACTTTCAGAACAAAATGATGGAGGATTTGTCACTCAAGCTTGGGTTTCATCAGGAACAATCATCTTCTTACTAGCCCCGAGCGAATGTTCAAGTTGAAGCAGTCAATAAGTCTTTAAAGACCATTCTCCAACGTACCATCCAACAAAGCAAGAACAACTGGCACATTATGTTATATCCTGCTTTATGGGCATATCAAATCGTAGTCAAGACTGCCACCGAGTTCTCACCGTTTTAGCTAGTACACATTGTGGAGTCAATTTTATCGACTGAATGCAAAATCCCTTCGCTTAAACTAGCCATAGAGATCCTCCCTGATACGACAGGTATTGAGCAACGTTTAATCCACCTTGAGCAACTTGCCGAGCAATGTCTAGATGCCGTTGTGGCTATAGATTCCAATAAACATCGTGTTAAGGTTCAGTATGATAGGTCTATCCGTCCCCGGCAGTATGTTGAAGGTGACTTGGTCCTCTTATATGACCAAGATAAAGAACCCTTAGGGGAAGGCAAGTCTCACTAGTAGATTTGAACCCAAAATCCGACGAGCAAATCCAATGACCTCCGACGAAAAGGACTGTGTCATTGGATTTTTCTTTCAAAATTACTTTTTTTTTTTTTTTAAAATTTCGTGAGGTGTTCGTCGGAGATCCGACGTCATTTTGAATATCCGACGAGGCCTGTAGGATATCAGATGGCACTGCGAATATCCAACGCCTATGAGGGTATCCAACGCTTGGGATGTCGGATCAACGACGCCATTTCAAACCCGAAGAAGTCGGATATCCGACGGATATTTCCCAACGGTAACTAGGTTAGAGTCATTGGATATCCGACGTTAGTTTGACTTTTTAACTTTTAAAATTTATAAATATCCAACCATTCCGACATGTTTGCCATTCTAGCGACGGTTTGCGGATGTTTTTTTTGTTCGACGGACTTTTTTTCATTGTTTTTGTGATTCAAGTGAGCGAAGTATTGTGGAGCCTCATTTTCTAAGATCGATAATCTTCATTTAAGCTCTTTACGAGAAAATGTAAACTAGCAATATTCCTGATCCAGACGAACAAAATCGACAATTGCTTGCTAGATTGTGGGAAGGAGTTGAAAGAAGGGGTGATGGGAAATGCTATTGTCCATGTAGTCAATGCAGGGGCTTTAAGAGGAGAAGAATTTTGTTCACAATTGCCACAAAACATTGTAGGGAGCATGGGCACGCCGAGGGGGGACATGAATACCATCCATTTGTAAGTTTTGCATTATATATGTTTTTATTTTGATTGCTTTTGTAAATTTATGTATTATTATAATATTTCTTATATATTATTATAATATTTCTTATTTTATACCAACAATACAATTGGTCGTTGTTCTTTTCATCCCAATAGTACAAAATTTGTTAAAGTTTTAATGTATCACATAAATTTTTACATTTTGCGTTTGAAATTTTTACATTTTGCATTTGAATTTCTTATATTAACTTTTATCTATTGATTGTTTCATGTAATTATAAAGAAAAGACATCCTATGGCATATTGTCCAGATCAGCAAGTGCTTCCAGAACAAGTACCGAAGGAACATGGAGCTATGAATATTAATCGAGAACATGTTAATGATCACATTGAAGAAGATGATGATACTGATAACATAGTTGAAGATGATGTTACAAATACTTTGATCCATGATTCAATTAATGTTGGAATGGATGATGATGATGATCATGAAAATGATAAACATTTTGATGATATTCATGATATACCTCTTCTTGACAAGGCATATGAACCTCTTTATGATGGCTCCAAGACAAATCTTCTCTCTGCTATATTGTTGGTAATGAATATGGTTGGTATTGTTGTTTGTCTAGTACTCTTTTTGTATATATTGAAACGATTTGTATATTATTGTTACAGTATGTTCTACCTCTCTCTATCTCGGACAACTTCGACAACAATGTCAAGCAAATAATATATAGTCTCGGGAAATACATGAGGTAAGTGGTGATTTTTCCATGTGCTTACTGTTTGTTTAATTCAAAATAGAACTTATTCTTTGATTTTCATTCTCTACTTCATGTTATGTAATATAATGACTTTTTCCTTTAATCTCTTGATTGGGTTGTCATGTCACTTGTAGATGGTTGTCATCTAAATAATTCCATAAAGAAGACATAAAGTATTGGAGGAGAAAAATTCCTCGTCTCATGTGTGAAATGCAGAAGCATCTACCTTCAGCATTTTTCAATGCACGAGAACACTACCTCATACACCAAGTTGAGGGGATTGAACTGTGTGGACCTGCGCACTCAAGGTCCATGTGGATGGTTGAGAGGCACTTGAAATTTATGAAGGGTTTGGTCAAATAATGAGCATATGATGAGGGTTCTATGATGGAGGGATATATGGTATACCAAAATATGTTGTACATTAGTGAATATCTTCCTATATTGGCGTCAAATATCAATTTATGTCGCATTTGTGATCCAGACTCCAAAAAATATTTCGAAGGGGAGTACCTGAAGGGGAAAGGTAGATAGAGGAAGGTGAAAGGTAATATAACACATTTCACTGGTGATTTTTATGTTTATATATCATACATATTCTATTTTTATATTTAGTATTTTGCATCATTTTATAGTGTAATTATATACTTTTTTAAGTGACTAATATACATTTTCATTGAATTTTAATTTTATTGTCATCAAACAGTTGGTCAAGAGTGGGATGCAATTCATTTATACATCGCAAACAATCTTGGCTGGATGAAGGTATGGATCGAAAAATGTGAACAATCTGGTCATGGAATATCATGGGAAGGTGTGGCTTCATTGGTTAAAGTTGCACATCACAATGGAGACACCAATCTAACACAAAGGGAAATCGATTTAGCAAGCGGTTTAAAAGATAAGCAGGTAAGCATATTAATCAACGACACTATTTTTTTTTTTTAAATATTGTCATTGTACGTCACGCTGATTATTTTCCTTGTATGGCATTATAATAAACATGCACTACTTTATCATAAATATGGGGTCATTATGTAATCTTTTCCTGTATGGCTTGTTGTACTAGGTAAAACACCATAAGGCTATGTGGTGCAATGGATGCAGATATTGCATCAAAAAGTTGGATGAAACAAAGAAAACATCTGATTATGGGATATCTGTCATCTTTGAGGTGACCAATGTTTCTTCTAGAAGTGACAAACATCTAGAACTATCTGAAAATCGATATTATGGGTATCTGGAAGACATTCTTCAGTGTGACTTTAACTCCTTCAAGGTATTTTTGTTCGTTGTCAAATGGTACAGGTGTCGATTGAATCAACGTGACCGCGATAAAACAATTATTGAACATGATAATGGTTTTACCATGGTAAATACAAGGTTGTTTGAGCCAGGAACATAGCCCTATGTTCTTCCAACCCAATGTGAACAGGTATTTTACTCTAAGGTTCCAAGTAGAGCGGGTTGGTCATTTGCTGTGAGACACAATCCAAGGGGAAGGCCAGTAAAGTATAACGTATATGAAGGTAATGAAGACGTTCTCGAAGAAGAAGATGTCGTTGAAGATGATCATGATCAACATGAGTTAGATGATATTCCTGTTCCGGCTAAAGAAGATGTCGAAGAACTTCTTGAATCATATCATGATGTATATTCATATAATGTCCATGAAGATGACATCGACGATGACATGATGATCATAACTGACATCGACGGCGATGATGATATGGCCAATCCTTACAATGTTGAATGTGGATCATCGGATGATAGTACAGATGATCACTCAGATGAAGAAGATGATGAAGACCATTGAAGTTTATGATCAGGTATGCAGTACTAATAATAAATTATTAACTGTTTCTTAGCTAGTTTCCATTTTCCTGTATGTTAAAATTAGAAACCTTTCTTGTTATTTAGTATGAATGAGAAAATACATTTAATTTTTTTGTACATAGATATTTTTGTCGGGTTATATTGGGGAATTGAGAGTGATGTGAGGGGGGGGAGGGTCCATAAGAGCTTCCACCTTCACGTGGTTGGACCTATTTAGTAGATAATATTAAATGATTCTCGAAACAGAGAGAAGCTTATAATTAAGGAAATGCACAATTATCATGCTACCCCAAATGGCGTACTGCTTGATCATCATTAATATCATCTTCATCATGATCACCATCTTCATCATCACTAGGATCATCATCATCATCATCATCATCGTCCCCATCTTCATCATCATCATTGTCATCATCATCATCGTAATCATCTTCATCTTCATCATCATTGTCATTGTCATCACCACCAACATCATCATCATCGACATCATCATAATCATCATCATCATCATCATCATCATCATCATCGTCCCCATATTCATCATCATGATCATCGTCATCATGATCATTGTAATCATCTTTGTCTTCATCATCATCATCATCATCATCACATTCATGATGATGATGATCATCATCATCATCATCGTCATCATCAGCATCATCATCTTCATGATCATGATCATGATCATCTTCGTCTTCATCATTGTCACCATTCTTCATCATCATGATCATCATCGTCATTTGAAATCTTCATCTTCATCATCATCATCATCATCATTGTCATCGTCGTCTTCATCATCATCATCATCATCGTCCCCATCTTCATCATCATCATCGTCATCATCATCATCGTAATCATCTTCGTCTTCATCATCATTGTCGTTGTCATCACCACCAACATCATCATCATCATCATCATCATCATCACATTCATCATGATCATCATCATCATCATCATCATCACATTCATCATGATCATCATCATCGTTGTCGTCGTCATCATCAATCTGCATCATCATCTTCATCATCATCTTCGTCTTCATCATTGTCACCATTCTTCGTCATCGTGATCATGAACAGTGTCTCAAGAAGAATGTAATGTGTAAATCCTTGTACTGCTTCCCATATGACCATGGTTAACACTATAAGATCCATCCTAGGTGAACAAGATCTCCTAAGGGTGGATATATCCCACTTAGTGGCTAAAGATCTCCTCTAAAGGGAATATGTAGTGGCTCAAGACCTCTTTTTGTCCCATAAGCCCTAGAAGCTATATTTAGGTTATGTGGCCATTTTATTCCTTGCTCGACCATGATCATCAAGACCCCAATATCTATTCCTTATAATTCAAAACCTCCTATTGGCTTCCATATCCCACTCAAAGGTCAAAGATAACTTTTATATGGCCAATGTTGTGCTTTGAGACCACATTCATGGGTTAGATACTTAAAAGAGTTATATAGAACTTAATTTTGTTTATTTCATCTACTTACCATGGTTAAGACCCCATGACCCATTCTTGGTACAAAAAACTTCATAATGGCACCCATATCCCAATCAAAGATCAAATATATTCTATAAAGGGCCTTGTGTTCAAATATTTTTCTTGATGTGACATGCAATCCTTCAGCCACAAATAAAACATCATCGATCTCAAAGTTGTCACACTTTCTGATACGAACCATTACACCAAAACCTCGAGATGTTAGTGAAGGCTTCCCACTAGGATCTTAACATCCCACCACACTCCATAGTCCAGACTCTAGGCTGGATGTGCACCTGTACAGTGGTGTCCCCTTTGAGCCATATGAGCCTCGGTCGAACACTGCAATGCCGACGTTTCCACCCGCTCTGTGACTTGAACCTGGGTGGAGGCTCTGATACCAAATGATACGAACCATTACACCAAAACCTCGAGATGTTAGTGAAGGCCGCCCACTAGGATCTTAACACTTTCACAAATATTAAATAATTATATATAATATATTTTTGGATAATATGTTTAATTCACTCAAACCCACATATGATAACACTTTAAGCATATCATTATAATGAAAGAATTAAATATATTAAATTTGGTAGGTACTAAGTTAAGGTTTCCTAAGCATTTACAGGGAGTTCCCTAAAGTATACCACTTAATGAGGTACTCTAGGGCCAATGTTCCAAAGGATTCCAAAACTATTTTTGTGAGAGCTTATAAGTATATTTTAAGGAATTCTTTTTTTAAAGTCAAATATTCTTAACCTAGCTAGGAATTGAGATGATTTAGATTTTAAAATTGATGCAAAGACCTAGCTAAGATCAATTGGATCAATTACAATGATTCCAAAATGTTTTCAAGTAGATTGGATTGCAAGATTTGTAACTTTACCCAAAATATCACTATGAGTCTAAGGCAAAAAAAATGAAACTAATGAGTTAAACTTGGTATTTTTTTCTCAAGAAGGGGGATCTATGTATGTCCATATCGACGGTTTGATTCCTTAGGGATCCTAAAGCTATTGGATGTTTCTTTTTTTAATAAATTTCCATAACCCAAGAGGTATGAGAAATTATAGAGATTCCATTCAGAGATGTTAACAAGAGCTACAATATAGTTCACCATATCACCTTGATACAAATGGACATACATGGGGTGCCCTTTCCTTCCCTTGCAACGGTTTTGATGGAGGTGATAACAAACCCAATCACAGAGCAAACTCTAGTTTCTACTTCAAACGATGATGACGATAATGATGACAATTATGGCCACAAAGAGAATGACGACAATGACTATGACACCGATGATGATTTCATTATCAACATCATCATCATCATCATCATCGTCGTTAATGATGATTATGACGATAATGGTGTTATTATGATGATGATGATGATTATGATGTTGATGGTGGTGGTGGTGGTGGTGGTGTCCGTGTTTATGATGATGATGATGATGATTACCGATGATGGTATTTATAATGACGATGTTGTTCTTGATGATGATGATGACAATGATTGTCATGATGGTGGTGATGATTATGATGATCAAGATGGTGGTGATGATGATGATAATGATCATCAATTGACATCGATGTCATTAGCGTCATCATCACTGACATTGTCATAACATTTTTTAATAAAAAATTATTTTCAAATTTAATTGTGTTCTTTGATTTAAGTTTACATACACACACATGAAATTACATACATATATCTAAAGAAATAATAAATAATAAAAAAAAAAAATAATAAACATAATAAAAAGACAATAAAAAATAAAGATTTCAACATAATTAAAAAATATATATCAATAATAAACATTAAAAAAAAAATAACAAAACATTGCAAAACAATATCACATGACTTCCCTTGACCCCTCGCATGCATCTTTCACTGACCTCATGACCCAAGAACCAGGATCAAGGTAGAAGATCAGGAGTTTCGAAGGTCATAGGATCATAAGGTCTCTGAGGTCATCATGTTGGAACCAAAGGAGAAATAAGAGGCCTGAGGTATAAGAGAAGGTTCCAAGGTCAAGGAAGAGGCCCTTACCGAGGTAGAAGAGGAGGTTTGAAGGTCGCAGAGGCCCTTACCAAGGTAGAAGAGGAGGTTCGAAGATGGTTTCCGAGAACACAAGCGCCTAGAAGAGGTTTGAAGGTCGCAGAGAACACAAGGTCATTGAGGAGGTTGCACAGGAGCACAAGGTCACAGAGCCACAAAGGACACAATGCCTCCCAAATCGGTGAGAACCCTAGCATTTTCTCCTGGATTCCTTTGTAAAATTTTTCAATGTCGAGTTGTGTTCCTTCACCCACTAAACCTGAAATAAATCACTAGTGTTTGAGAGAGGGTGAAATATATATTCTATGGTGAATATAGAATTTATATATGGCCCTAAACCATCCCATCATTTTTTGGTCTGTCAATAAATTTGATGGCTTTTAAAAAATCTAAATACAGAGTCTTGACAGTTGTAAATGCAAAAAGTTCACAAATCTACCATCACAAGGTTGTTCCTCATGACATAATTGTCAACAAAACTGTGAATGTCTGGAAAAGGAAGTATATAACAGTGCACGATGTTCTTGGGGACATGGAAATCTATATTTCCAAGAAGGAGCACAATTATTTATGCTGTGCAGGCCAACGGCTCAAATATTTTCCCCAACCCCACACTCTGCCTCAGTATTGCAAAAAAATATCACTGTTCAGTAATCAAATTGATTCTCTGCCGATAGACTTCCTATGCCCAAAACTTGTGAGCATGTGCTTATGCGATAATCTGCTAAGTCATAATGTTCCAGAAATGTTTTTGATGAACCTCACCTCTTTAAGGGTTCTAGATCTCTCCCAAAGCCATATAGAGTCAGTGCCTACATGTCTCACTGAACTCACATTGCTAGAGTTTCTCGATTTGAATAGCACTCGCATCAAAGAATTGCCTCAAGACATCTACAATCTTTCTGAGGTTTGATTTTTGAATCTTTCAAGGTGTGGGTATTTAACATCATTTCCATATACAATAGGAAAGCTTACACTACTCCAACATCTGAACTTGAATGGTTGTCACAGTTTGGTGCTTCCATCCAAGATATCTCGACTCACTTCATTGAAAAGACTATGGTGGGATGTTGGTACTAGAAGAGAGGCTTTGAAGGATCCCACAAATGTAATAGCTTTGAAGGGTCTCACAAATCTCACAGAGCTTTCTTTATCCACTTTTTTAGAATGTGAAGCCCATGAAATCATGTGAACGTGGGTGGAAATGAGGCATTTAAGTTTGAGTTATAATAATTTGTGAATAACACACTTCCTCAAGAGATGCAGAATATGAAGAAGTTGGAGAGTCTCCAGTTGACAAATAGCATATCTGTAACATTACCAAATTGGATATGTGAATTTGCACAACTAGAGAGGTTAGAGTTGACAGACTGTGGCAAGGAGCTTCCTTTATTAGAGACACTGCCAAATTTGAAATTTCTAAAATTATCAGAATGCAGCGACATGATTCACTTGGGGATAGGGAGTTCTCAAGAGCCTGGTGGATTTCCAAGGTTAGAAACCTTGATTTTTCAAAACATGCCTGAGTTACAAAGTATCACATGTCCATATTGTGAGGGAGGTGTGTTGAAAGCAGGAACACTGCCCAAGCTCTATATTTTGAAGATTAGAGAGTGTCCAGCATTGAAGGAATTTCCTATAGGGATGGAGAAGTTATCCAATTTAAAAGCATTATATGGTTCTAAATGATGGTGGGAAAGTATTATCTCGATAGATAATATTATAGAGAAGATTGCATTCCACCACAAAAATAACCATCATTATTTGAAATTTCCTAATCCCCAAACTAGTAGTAAGTAAGCTTGTTTAGCAAGTCTGGGCATTATTGAACTAGTTCTAGGTGGTTTATGGACTATTTCATACCTAAATCAACATCCATTCTACATGAAGACTCCCTAATATCCACTTTTGGCCAATGTTTGGTTAATTCTATATTGTAAAAGGAAATTATGGCCTACTCTGTTAATCTTTGTCATACAATGGCAGAAGAAGTCTATCAAGTCCAAGATGGAAGAGAGACAAAGCTGATATGCTCCTGTAATTTTTGCAAAAAGAATTCTAACCCCCCAATATGTCTTCCAACTCTCCTTTATAGATTATAGTAGAAGAAGAGGAGAGTGATTGCACTAGGAGTGAATAAAAGGAGAGTGATTGCACTAGGAGTGAATAAAAAGAGGTCGAATGGATTTAAAGATGACAAGTGGATTCAAATACGGAAAGTCAAAATCATATCACTCAAACTAGCATACAAATGATCCTCAATCTGTTGAATTGAACTTGCCCTACCTCCAAGGATAACATAAAGTACAGTATTGTTTCCATTCAATTTCTAAGACAAAGCAATAATTTGAATTGACAAGCCTAGAGTTAAACTTCAAATGCAAGAAGCATATATTTCTAAATAGATTCATATTGATATGAAAAAAATATGATATTTTGAGATGGACATAATTACACACCTAAATTTCCAAATTAACTGAATATATTATGAAAAATATGATAACACATTGGAGTTGATTGTACTTAAAAAATCCCCCAACAAAAAATATGTGTCCCCCAAAAAGATGGGTGAGGAGTTTTTTTAAGAAACGATTACAATGACAACCTGTGTATGGCATATGCCTTCTGCTCTTTCCCTAAACAAAGAATTAACCTAGAAAGTCCCTCTCTTGATCCTACTATGCTATAATCTTTTCATTTTTTTCTCCAAAAATCAAAGCGTTTAGGTTATGGTTAGGGTTAGGTTTGTGAGGATGGGAGTTGGGATGAATCTAGCTCTATTTAATATCTAGTTTGCATCAAATTAGTAGTTACAAGGAATAAGCTTCTTCTGCAAGCACTTGGCATAGGGTATTATGGTGTTTTTGGAAACGTGTGTTATGTGTCAATCAAATGCTTTGGTGATGGTTGTAACTATGTATGCTTTTAGCTAATCGTTACACAAAATTTGGTTGTAATGTGACGAAGGGGATGCCAAACAAAGGCTGTGACATGTAGACCTAAAAGTGTTGCTACAAAATTGAGTATACTTCTCTTCTAAATATTTAACACACATAAAACTTGGTTTTAAGGTTTCTACTACAGGAAACCACTATATTTGCTGCTCATAATATGCCCATATTTGTAAACAATATTGTTTACAATTGTATGAAGGTCAAAAGCAGGGCTACATGTTACAATTTCCAGTGGTATGATGACTGCACGGAGGATAAATATGAAATGTTGTTCATATCCTCAACTTCTGGGTGAAAATATGATGGATAATTGTTATAGGTTTCCCATATTTAGTGTAGATTTTCCATGGAATGGTTAGATGAATGTCCTAGCCTCATTTATGCCTTTAAACCAAAATCCTAAACCCTCACAAAACCCCAATCCAAGCATGCTATGATATTATGTCACAAGAAGAAATTAGATAGTTGAGACCTTACACGTGTCATGAGAATCCATTGGAAGAAGCATAAACGTGAGCATAAGCTTTAACTCTGTCATTTCTAAATTCTGATCATGAACTTCTATCATGATGACACTTATTGACTCAACATGTAGACTAAAAAACTCAATTGATACAACTACGTAGACTCTACACTGAATGCTTGCTTATGCTTGCTAAGGTTTAAACATTGTCATGCATTTTAGTCATTAGAAGTAGAATAAAGTTATTGTTGGATTCATTTAATTTGAAAGAGTAGTTATAGTTTGAAAGAACTCTCTCCTTACCTTAGCTAGCATTCATTGAAAGGAAAGGCTTATTTTATTCATATGCATTTGCATGGTTTGAATCAGTCATCACACCACAAGTTTCACTTCCATCACTCGACTGAGTAATACAACCATTAAAATTTAACTCGTTAACTCAACACACTTTAACCTCACTTGAGGATAAAAAGAATTTGTTAGTTATGTAGGACACCGGGGATAGGCATCCAAATAATTCCCCCTTGTCATTATCATCTGAGACATAGTTGTTGTCCTCTAGGGTGCTAAAATCCTCCTGTACTTGTTGACACAGTCATCGAACAGTTTGTGGAGGAGCCTCCTGTTGTTTTAGGGGTTAAACTGCCACGAGATCGAGAACCAGACGGACTATGCGGAATGCCGCACTCCACTTAGCCCTAAGGAAACACCGATCATTGTCTTCCTTGTATTCTCCAGCCACCATACTGGTGATACAAGGGTGATAAGGAAAAAGCACCGAAAACCTTTTTCGACATGTCATGAACAAGGTAGCTTAGTGACTTTTCTACTAGGGATCTTTTACCCAGGATCCCTTTCGGTAGAGGGATATCCTTCAAATTCGGTCTCTCACTTCGTATTTTTCGACTTGGATTTCATCACCTTGCGAAGGATACAATTTGTCGAGGCCTCCAGCTCCTAGTTAGGAAGTTTGCTTGCATTTTCACTTTTTTAGAGGGTCTTTTTCTTTTTAGTGCTACTTGTTGGCATTCTGGCCACTTTTGCTTCAGCTCGCTTACTGTGACATCGACCCCAGTACAGTTTTTTGAGCTTGTTTTTTGGCCCACGAGCCTTGTCTTTTCATAGCTCCCCTTTTGCACGCTCGGTTTCTTTAGGGTTTTTGAGTTCTTACACGGTAGTTACCAATACTTATCTGATGATGTGTGATGTCCTCTTCTCTTAGGTCTTCAAGATGGTTGAGTTAGATGGTCTTCTGAAGGGACTGAACACCCCTTCATGGAGCCACTGATGCTTGAACGTAGGAGTAGTCTAGAGTACCATGTGATCACATCACCCGTGTGGACTTTTCCGTTTACTTTGATGATGGTCATTCACGTTATATGAAACAATGTTACATTTGATAGAGAGATGAATGGTTGTACCCCACCTTGGTCGATTGTCTTATGGTCCTTTCATTTTGTCGATAATATTTTTGTGGTACCTTGCCTTTTACCTTTTGGGTGTTTTACTGATATTGGGATATCTTGCGATTTGTACCACCTTTTATGTTTTTGGTCTTGTGGGTACTATGGTAGTTTGTCCACGTTTGAGGTACACCCACTTTCTCCAAATTGTTATGAGTCTTTATACCCACTTTGTACCACCCTCCCGACCTTAGCTGTTAGGAAGATTGCATGCTATCATACCTTTTGGTGGTACTATTTGAGTTACAAGAGGTAGTTACAAGGAGCTATTGCATATATGAGGTAGTTACAAGGAGCTATTGCATATATGAGGTAGTTACAAGGAGATATTGCATATAAGAGGTAGTTACAAGGAGCTATTGCATATATTCGACATTTTTTGACCTTCCATCTCTTTGGCATGTCAAATAATAGGTAGTTACAAGGAGTTATTGCAATATATATTTGACCTTATTTGTACCTTCCCTACAATGGTTGATTTACTTTTGGTCCTCACTCACTGTTGTTTATTTTTCCAGTGGTAACTTGTACTTTAAATTTGGTAGTCTCATTTTTTTGTGGTACCTTGCCTCTTACCTTTTGGGTCTTTTACTGATCTTGAATTATCTTTTGATTTGTACTGCATTTTATGTTTTTTGTCTTGTGGTTATAACTATGGTAGTTTGTCCACGTTTGAGGTAGTGTACACCCCCTTAGTCCCAAGGGTTATGAGTCTTTATACCCATTCTTTTTTTTTGACTTGTACCTTACTAGTTGGTCTTTGTACTGAGCCTTTTTATTGTCACTGAATTTATTTGATTGACCATACCATAGCCCAATCATCTCTCTCTGTCTGGTTTGTACTAGCCCTATCATAGGGTCACTTGGTTCCTAGAGTTGACTGGACTCTAAGAGGCACAGTCAATTCTGAAAGTAACTCTTCTGAGTATATTACAGGAAATGTCTACACTAAGGTAATCAAATATGTGGTAAATAGTTTTCATTAAGTAGCCAGGACTTGTAGCATTAGAGGATATCTTGTAATGTGTATGTGTAGTGTTTCATGTGTGTTACATGTGTGATGTAGTGTTAAATCAAATAGTAAAAAGTGATACTATGAGGGATATCTTCTAACGTGTATGTGTAGCGTTACATGTGTGATGTAGCGTTACATATAATAGTAGAAAGTGATCATAATGTGATAAACTAATTAATTTTTTGTTGGCCATTTAGAAACGACGTGAATTTAGAAATGGTGACAACTACACCTAGTGTAAACGATAAAAAAATTCACACCTCAAAAAATTGGATCCCTCTCGGTGCTGAATAGATCCGGGTTTAAGATGGATCTATGATGGTAAGAACATATTGCTCTAGTCTTCCATTTGTGCCAAACAACACAATAAAAATTGCAACAACAAAAGGAAAGGTAGCAAAATGGCAATCATTGTTTGATGTTATAACTATACTGTTCATTAGCACATTTTCTGGGAAAGCAAAAAGCATTGCTGATTTTTTTGAAAAGAAGGTCTTTGCAACTATGTCATGATAATACAAAGAAAGCCCTACTTTTCTCTGTTACAATATGATTGAAAATCTTATATGTTATGCAATAAATACCCTATGTCAAGATTACAAGTAATTGTCCAAATTAAGGTAACATTAGTTGGGAGTAGGACTGAAAGCTACCATTTTTCAAAACAACTAACATGTTTACGGTTTCGATGTTGCTTGATTCAATTACTTTCAGTCATCTAAGAAGACCATGCTTGATTACAAAACTACCCATGTCTTTCCAACATTCAATGAGTTAATCATTTTCCTTAATAATATTTCATTTTAGATTTTGAAAAAGAGTATAAAAGTTCCACAACATTATATAAAAGATGGTGTGATATGGACCTCAAGACCCAAAGTAGCAATAAAAAACAACTCATAAATATTGCATGACTTTCTACTCTTAAGAAAGATAAATTGGTCGTCTTTCGATCATCACTTGAATACCTAAATGTTGACAAAGGGAATGGGGATCAAGTAAAATTACAAAAGGCGATACACGTCAACTTTTAAGAGGCGCTATGCCTTGCGGTGGAATCTAAACTTTTTTCCTATGGTGCAGGTAGAGCCAAATAGGTATTTGTCTGATTTGTCTTCCTAGAGCGAGGGGATTTTAGGAAGGCTAGAGGAAAGTGAGACATCCAGTAGGTCTAGAAGAATTGTATCAACTAGATGTCCAAAAACCAAAAGAAGATTCCATAGACGCAATGAATTTTTTCACGGTCAAGGGGGGGCATGTTCCTATGGTGATGAGACAAAAGACAACGAAGAGGTGCCCTTGAGGTACAGACATTTAGTGAAACAATGGGTACCGAAGGATCTTCCTTCACTGAACACTGATTTTTGTGTGAACAAGAGGAGATATCAAATTGCATCGTCGTCGATACATGGTTTCGGGTTGTTTTCCATGGATTGCATCTTGGTCGGTTACGGGACATGTACATAGTTGATGGAGTTTGTTGGACCCATATACAACTACAATGATTGGATGCGCCTTGTCCAATATGAAAAAAGTATGCGTAGCTATGGATTGTCAACAAACTATTTACAATTGAAAGACAAAAATCAAAATAAAGGAGGAACGTTGTACATGGACGGAAGGCCAAAGGCCACAGGGAATATTGTGGGGTTTATAAATAGTTCACAACTAGGGTCTACAATTAAGCAACCAAACTGTGAATTTGAGGGACGTGAAGGAAACCATGTTTTTGTGGTTGCTATTAAAACAATATATGTAGGGGACAAGTTGCTTATTAATTACCCTGTGAACCGAGTAGATATAAACAAGGTTACTATATAACATTTTACCCAACCTTTAAGTAATAAATTAAATATCATAAGGATTTTTTGTTAGTTTATTTTGTTTAAATTTTTCATATTTACTTCGCAGGCTAGTGATCAGGATAAATCCATGCCAACAAATGGTCGGAGGAGTACCTCTTCCTCGACGGAGCAGGTATACATCTTTCTAATAGTACAAATATAATAAGAAAAAAGAGTTTCTATTTGCTTTGTTTTTCCATTATTAATAAATTGGTTTGTTTTATATAATGTTATTTATATTTGATGCAGAACGTTGACTGAGAAATACGCCCATCGAATGTTGATCAGATGACAACACCCTTGGGGCAATAGGTAGACTTGATTTGAATTGTACAATTAAAACATGTCAAAATGTTTTAGCATTATATTAATGTTTCAATGAATATTTTGGTTTCGTTTACGTCATTTTCTAGTCTATGTTTTTGATGCAGGCCGGTTCCGTAAGTTCGGCCACACCAGGGTCCGTGCAAAGGGTATACATCTTTGTAATATTAAAAATATAATATGAATAATAGTTTTTTTGATGTGTTTTTTCATGAATAGTTTTGGATTCGTTTAGGTGACTTTCACTATGATTTTTTATTAGGGTGTTGTTAGGGGCAGCGCCCAGATATTAGCAAATCGGGGAAGTCGCCTATGACCATTGATCCAATGAGTGGATCACGATCCTCGAGGTCGCAGGTATAATTCATTTCAATTGTACCAATATAATACGTAGCATAATGTTAATTTTGTTATGTATTTTTCGTGTGTATACTGGTTTCGTTATGATAATGTAAACAGTGTTGTAATTTTACAAATTTATCATGATAGATATGTTACGTTAATATAAAATTTGGAATCTATCAATAGAGAACTCAGTAGTGCTTTATATATATTTGTTGCATCCCACTAATGAATCGCAGTATGAATCCACATCGCAAGATTTTCTGTTAGAACCTGAAGTGGCGGAGGTGCTTCACGATTGCAAAAAAATTGGTGAAGCTAGAGACCCGCTAAAGATGGTAGAGAAATTGTTGAATAGATATAGTGTGGAAATCCTTACTCTACTAATCCAGGTTCCGCAGACAAGCGCAATTACAGAAAGGATTGCATTGTTGGAACATAGATCTAATACCTTGCGAGTAAGTTGAGGAATCTTGAATCATAGAATAATTCGTTTAAATATTTATAATGTTCTCTTTTATATGATAGTATTGAACGTATAAGACATGGTGTGTATTTACAGAATTATAAAGGACCACACAATAGTGGTCAAGGTGGTGTTGGCCCCAGCGAGGCTCATGGAGAGACTTTGCATCACGACCAAATGACTCCATGTAGTTCAAATCCTTTGCCATTGTTGTCGACTGAACAGTCGGCAACATGTTTCAAAACACCACGGAACCCCGTTGTGAGTGCAGCAGCCGCTACTGAACAACACACAATGGATCGTCCACAAGAAGGGGTCGACACCGAGTCCCCTACTAATTTTGATGTCGAAGAAACTGCATTTCCAGTATCTTCCCATGTCAAAAGCACGGGAACACTGGAGACAACATTTTTGGTGGACGAAGATCTCATCCCAATAAAGATAGCGAAGATCCCATGTAATTAATCATAGTTGATCAGGTTAATTAGTGTTTATAATTTCATTGTAATATACCGATAAAACATTTTTTATCAACTAATTATGATCATGGCATGATCGTTTTGCAGGAAATGATGTTTTCTATAAACATATGAATGACTTTTGCTTGGAGATCTTCGGGCCCACCATCCAAACAAGGTGGGATAGACAACCGAAACATTTAAAAGATGAACTCACTAATTAGTTGGTTGGCCTGTTCGGGGACAAAACCTTCAGTCATGCCAATGTCCTGAAAAAGGCTTTTCAACATGTGAAGGTTGTCCGAGACCAATATAGGACACATCGAAAACAACTAGAGGTATGAGCACCCACCAATGATTCCAGCAATGGAGTGGAGAGCTCTAGTGGAAGATGGAAAGGAGAGGGCTCTGAGAATAGAATGCAAGCTAACACCAAGCACAGGGAGGTATGCAATACTTTCCGCAATGTAATTCTAAACCTTATTATCCTTGATTTCTATATCGAACTTGGAACATCTAATGTATTTCAACACTTGCATAGGCTATCAGACACATCAAAGGCCACAAAGGCAAGACTAGAAAAAATAGGTCAAGCTTGGCCCTGGTGGTTATTCGAATTTGGCGGCACGGATTATAAGTTTCGAGAAACCAACAATGAATACAAATAATAAATTGAAAATTATTTTTCGTTTTATTGCACCGTAAAATGTTAATTAATGACGATAAGCAAATATGCAGGAGGATCGATTCAATGAAGTACCCACAGAGGAAGACATGAAGCTTGGCTTCTAGGAAGGCTTTGGAGCTGTTGTTGAACGTCGAAGAAGCTTATCTAGGCAAACACAGTCTTGTGGTACCAATCCATCCAGTGCAAAGGTATATAAAATCTATATAGTTTAATGAAGATTTGTCGCTTGTGCAATATTTTCGTTACAAATACTTGATGTAAAATATTAACTATGTTTTTAACAGAAAAGCAATGATCCCATTAGGGTCGAGGAGGGACAACAATAAAAGGATGATCAAGATTCGAATCCTGGTAATGAATTTATTCATATGCTACAATTTTATGTATAGCATTGCAAATGGTGACCATTAATTGTAGTTCACCATATTTCAACTACAGAGCATGTAGAGGGTGAAACTGTATAGGTTGAGATTGGACAAGAACATCAACAACATGATTTGGTCACACCAGGTAAAAAAACACCTTCATAATGAATTTTTTTAAATGAAAAACTTGTCATTACAATAGCAAAATATAACGATGTAACATTTTCACATCGTTGCAGCAAATCCGAACCCCTTGCCACAAAATCCACGTCTAGAACAACAATCAGCTAGGATATTGCATACATCACCACAAGCGCCTGCTGAAGAACCAAGAACTGGAGGAGAAAGTCTAGATGTAGATGCTCCTCTTATAGATTATGTACCACTGAAGAGAAGAAAAACTTATAAAAAGAAGTGATGGGAAAAACGACATCTAAATATTTTTGATAACAATATATCGTCCACGATTTTTGGTCTAATGAATGAATGAATGGTTTAATGAATGTTGTAATGTTTTAATGATTCAGTGTAGTAAACTGTTACCTTTATTGAATTTCAACTTTTATTGAATGAATGTGTTGACTGAATGATTAATGAATGGTTTATTGAATGTTATCATTTATTGAATGAATGTGTTGATCGACTGAAATGATGGTTTAGTGAATTTTAGCATTTATTGAATGAATAATGGATGAAAGTTCATGATGAAATATGGATGAATTTGCAAATTTTTTTTTCAAGTACATGCATTGGGTATGGGGAATTGAGAGTGATGTGAGGGGGGAGGGGGGGCCATAAGAGCTTCCACCTTCATGTGGTTGGCCCTGTTCAGTAGAGAATATGAAATTATTCTCGAAACAGAGAGGAGATCAATGAATGGCTACAATGCTGGCTTTCTACAAACCACTCGCATGTCGTTTAAATTTTGACAATTTCTTGGAGCTTGTTGTGATTTTTGGTTGCTCCTCATAACCAATTTCGAGTTTCCATAACTTCAAAGGTTGAGTAAATGATGCACTGGAATAAATATCCTTAACCTTCTCTTTAATTTCCTTGGAATCAATATCCTTAACCTCACATTAAACCATTCCAAATTGGTATATTTACCATTCAAGTATGGCTTCTTCTAAAGCATGATATTTTCAACTAACTAGCATACAACGACAACAATTAGAGACATGCTGCTTGTTGTCAATGTTCATATTTTTTTTAGGAATGCAACTTGACCATAATGGCTCCTCTTACGCTAGGGAATTAAAGTCAACAGCAAATTAAAGAAAACATATAGTTTGCATAGAAAAAATAACAGGGTACAAATTGAACTAAGGAGATTCGAACCTGCGACCTATGTCTAGTCCCAAGGCTACCACCTTCAAGCTTGAAGTGCAACTGGAAATGGGTGACCACCTTCAAGTGCTCGATTCATTCTGCATGAATTTCACAATGGGAGATGGTGGGCTACCACATTCAACCTCGATTCATTCTGTATGCATTTCACTATGCAATTGTCTCTAATTCTCGTTGCGTTTTCCCTCTATTAGTTTATCAATTCAGTATGACCCACACCCGCCATCTGAGGAGTGTTTCCGCGGTCTTTAGTTCCAACCTGACAACGGTGATGATTCAATCTATTACGTTTCCTTTAAGCTGCAATATGGAAAACTCATAGTTCACTATGAAGATTTCTTTGACCGTCACATTTGTCAAACAAACCTTCATAGTAAACTATGACTTTGCCATCTTGCAGCCGAAGGGAAACGTAATACCATGAATCATCAACCGTTTCCAGGCTGAAACTGAAGACCGCGGAAACACTCATTGGATAGCGGACGTGGGTCATACTAAATTGATAAACTAATTGATGAAAAACGCAATGGGAATCTGAGATGGTTGCATAGTGAAATGCATGCAGAATAAATGAAGAGTGGGTGTTGAGAGAAATGGTTTTGGGACATCGTATGAGAGGAAATGGCGATGGGAATTGATTGATAAGGTCAAGCTTGAAGGTGGTATCCTTGGGACTAGATATAGGTCACAGGTTCAAATCTCATATATCGTCCATGATTTTTGGCATAATGAATGAATGAATGGTTTAATGAATTTTCTAATGTTTTAATGATTCAGTGTAGTAAACTGTTACCTTTATTGAATGAATGTGTTGACTGAATGATTAATGAATGGTTTATTGAATGTTATCTTTTATTGAATGAATGTGTGGATCGACTGAAACAATGGTTTAGTGAATGTTAGCATTTATTGAATGAATAATGGATGAAAGTTCATGATAAAATATGGATGAATTTGCACATATTTGTTTTTTTCAAGTACATGCATTGGGTATGGGGAATTGAGGGTGATGTGAGGGGGGGGAAGGGGCCATAAGAGCTTCCACCTTCACGTGGTTGGCCCTATTCAGTAGAGAATATGAAATTATTCTCAAAATAGAGAGGAGCTCAATGAATAGCTACGATGCTGGATTTCTACAACCCAATCGTGTGTCATTTAAATTTTGACAATTTCTTGGAGCTTGTTGTGATTTTTGGTCACTCCTCATAACCAATTTCGAGTTTCCATAACTTCAAAGGTTGAGCAAATGATGCACTAGAATTAATATCCTTAACCTTCTCTTTAATTTACTTGGAATCAATATCCTTAACCTCACATTAAACCCTTCCAAATTGGTATATTTACCATTCAAGGCTAGCTTCTTCTGAAGCATGATATTTGCAACTAAGCTAGCATAGACCAACAACAATTAGAAACATGCTGCTTGTTGTCAATGTTCATCTTCTTTTAGGGCTGCAAATTGACCATAATGGCTCCTCTTACGCCAGGGAATTAAAGTCAACAGCAAATTAAAGAAAACATATAATTTGCATCGAAAAAATAACAGGGTACGAACTGGTCACAGGTTCAAATCTCCTCAGTTCAGTTCATACCCTGTTTTTATTTCAATGCAAAGTTTAAAGGATGAGAATGTTAAAAAAATAGGGACAAGTTCCACATGCAGCTAATCTTTTTCATTATTAGGCACTGGACGTATTTCAAAAATGTTATATTTTTTTGAAAATGTATTAGGTAGTCGCTTAACCGATGACCACAGGCTAACATTCGATGCCTTTGCCATACTTCGGATGCCTCGAAATGTCGGATCCTCTTTTTTTTGTATGGTATGGATGTCGCTTAACCGACGACGGCAGGCTAACATACAACGCCTTTGCCATACTTCCAAGGGCTCGAAACATTGGATCTGCCTTTTTTGTATGGTATGGACATCGCTTAACCGACGACTAAACCGACGACTGCAGGATAACATCAGACACCTTTGCCATACGTCCGACGGCTCAAAACATCGAATTCGCCTTTTTTTGTATGTTATAGGAGTCGCATAACCTAGGACTGAACCGATGCCATCAGGGAAGGGACGTTGGAATGTGCACCTCATATTCGACGGAAAAAGGATGATATCTGACTAATTTTGGAAGTTAAAGCTATTGGTTATCCGACTACCTGTTAAGCTGGAAGAAGTCGGATCACCGACAAGGTAGGGGTATCGAAGATCCAACATCTTCAACTTCATTGGATTTTAGCCGACATGCCACCGACGGTAAAAAAACACTGGAATTGTCGGCTAAGCCACCATAGGTTGTAGCAAATTCCACTTTTTTGCCGTCGTATTTTGGGTCAAAAAAACTTAGTGTCTAACCCCATGTGGCACAATCCTTACATTGTGAGGCATGTCCTAGAAAAAGGAGCCTATGAATTAGAGAATTGTGAGGGAAATGTCTTGAAGGAGCCTAGGAATGGGCTCTACCTCAAGCAGTATTACACTTGAACTTCTAGTTCGAGCTAATGCTATTGTATACTATTCTATAGTTATTTTTGTACATAGTTTTAGCTTGCTTTTGGTTTTCGGGTCTTCTTATTAGATTCAGTTTGATTGACAGATGTCAGCAGAGTTTCCTATCTTCTTAGGTTTCACGGATGGTGCTAGCCGTCATACGTAGTAGCTTGCTTCTGTTGCCTGGGTTATTTATTCACCTGACCATCTAGTTGTGTCTTCAGGAGGTGCTTGTCTTGGTCCTACATCTAACAATGTGGCTGAGTATAGTGCCGTGATTGAGCTACTTCGGGATGTTATTTTACATGGAATCCAGTCTTTAGAAGTCCACCTGGATTCACAACTGGTTGTGTCTCAGTTGAATGGTCAGTACCGTGTGCGATATCCTACGTTACTACGGAAATTCCTAAGGGTAAGACTCTTGGAATGCCATTTTGTTTCAATTACATACATTTATGTTCCGATAAGTGTTAATCATATATCCGATGCATACACTAACTATGTATTAGATTAGCATTTATCACATTCACAATGAAGCACACAAATAAAAGAAGGCATTCATACATTTGTACATACACACATATAGTAGAACTGGATAACCATAGTTTTCATAAATAATATGTCCAAAAATGGTAGTGTCATAATACAAAACTGGAGCCCGTAGCCCTCAAAAATATACATATCGATACAATAATGGGACCCTGAGATATCTACTCTCTACGAGGAGGCCTAGCTACCACCCCGACAGGATGAGTCTCATAGTAATACTGTGCTGCATTTGCTATAAGTTGCAGTAGTCGTACCTAACTACGCGGTACCCCCACTACTTGGCATTGCATATCCTCTGGTAGCCACGCCACCTCTATCTGTGGTACCCTGGCAGTCATCCGTGATAGATTGCCCCACAGAGTCTGTAGTGTACGCTCCGCTGCAGCACCCTCTGCCTCATCACCCCTACCCCGTCGACGATGTCTTGGGAATCCCTCAAGTCTCAATAGGCCCTTGTCTATGAGCAAACAGTAAAACATTAATATATGATACTACCCCCTAAAATATTTTTTCATTTACATCTATAATAAAAAATCCACAAAAATTTAATACACCAAAAACCTAAAAAGAGTACTCACCAATGTCTTCGAACGCTGCATCCTGTGGGAGCGGCATGTCACGATCATGGCGGAAGTCTATCCTTGCATAGGTGTAGTCCTCTATGGCTATGACCTATCGGTCCCACTAGTGAAAGAACTCCTCTGTATATGGTGATGCCTGACAGCCACTACCCTGTCGTGTCAAGACCTCTACCCACCGGGTCAGTGCTGGGTCACGGAGACTATGAGGAAGGATCTCAACCCTCGGACTGAGCCTCGGAACTCGCTCAAAGAAGAAACTGCACAAGATACTACCGTATCTGAAGTTTTTAGCCTCCCCCTACTTGCACTCCGTCAACTGGGTCTTCATGGACCCTAGTAGCATTGTGCACTAGTCAGATATCATGGGATGCATACACTATGATGCATAGAACATCACTGGCCTAGATACCTGGTGAAGAGCTTTCAAACCAGTAATTTGCACTAGGGTTGCCACTATGATCTTCATACTCAGATTAACTATGGCTCTGATGGGCACCTGACTCCCCACTTCCCTAGTATTTGGTATACAATACCGCTCTATATAGTCGGGGATGGTGATCCCACCACCCACAGAACGAGATGGAAGGCTTGCCACCTCACCTCGGCCGGACAAACTAGTAATGAAGTAGATATCTTCCAATTCCAATTAGAGTATTTTCTTGTCTAGGTTGAATTTCTATGCATCGATGTCCCAGTAGTCTATCAAGTGATGGAGCAATAGGTTTTGGGCCCTTAAACCCCCTATGCTCCAAAATTTGTATAGCCCACATGATTGTTGTGCACGCACATCATTGCTGATGGCCTCATTCACTAGGTCATGTTCGCTCTCTCTCCACTCTAGAACCATCCTGGAGGGAGAAAAAAAGAAAGAATTTAGTCAGTTTTATTTAAAAAACTAGCTTCACGGTCATACCCGTGGGTATGTTTGCTTACAGAGGTGGGTACCCATGGTCAATGCATGCGTTGACTGCAAGGACCTTACCCTACCCACGACCCACATAGTTATATCCCATGGGTAGTGTCGAAACCATTTAGGGCTTGGCCAAGTTAAAAATCCAACCGATGGAAATTGAAATAAAAGCATTGAAATGGAAGGTATGGATGAGACTACCAACCTGCTCCTGACGGTTCGATGATCGGATTCCCATAGCTCCTAGAATTAGCAGCTAAACTTCAAGGTGAAAACTAACCACAAAACTCCAAATGGGTGAATAGTAAAAATGAATTGTAAATTGTAAATTTTTATTACTATTTATAATTTTTGAAACCCACTTGTCTATAGTTTTTGCCATTATATGCTGTTTTGGTCTAATATAATGTCTTAGAATAGCATTTTCTACCATATTTCTTCGACGATACTTGTTTTGGACCATTCCGCTCCTACGATAGGTATATTTCACACTTGGCATATAAGTTAGATGTCATTTTCACATGCATTATGCATTTGACTTATTGATCATTTTCATAAACCCTAGGTGTGACCCCACTTCTTAAACGACACGGAACCTTCACACTATTGTAGAAGTGTCGTTATGTGGTGGTAGTGGCTTTCCAAACATGGGTACCCTAGTTAGAACCCCTTTTGCATTATGGTTCCCATGCTGTTGTGTGTCCTTAGGATTGGGAGTCCTTTGTAGTCATGCCATGAATTTGCGATGAAGATTCATACTCTACTTTGTCTTATGCTAGCCATCTCCCATGAGGACTCCCCCATTTATATTAAGTCATGATTGCATTGCATCATCCTACTTGTTGCTTGAGCCTTGTGCCGAATCCCACTTACTTAGTTGTTATCCTGGTGCCTAAGCACTTTTCCCTGTCAAACCTTGCAAAGCTTTCATTTTCCCTTCATAATTTGATGACCTGTTGACCCTGAGAGAACCCCCCCCCGAGTGTCCACATCCTACATGCTTCCTTGCATTGATCATAGGTATGTTCCACTACTTGGGACTAATCTGCTCACTATTTGACACTCGTTCCCTCACTTGTTGTACTATAAGCAATTTTATTCTTTTTCAAGCTTTTCCAAATATGAAGAAGACCAAAAAAATCAAATATTCCAAAAAGCCGAACGGGATTATGGTTACTACTTCTAGTTGGAAGCTGTTGTGTCGCCTTTGAATAGAGCATTCATTCCACTCCATACACTATGAGTCGGGACTATCATTGGACCTTAGGAGCTGTACTTGTTTCTCAGCTTACTCCACCGATTGGTTAAGCTTCTAGTCATTATGGAGCCCTTTGTGGTGCCTCCTGCAACACATAGTTTATATTGAGTCTATGCTTCCTGATTCTATCCATCTGCTCATGCTCTTGTTCAAAGGAAGTCCTGAAACCAGAGTCGGCCACTCCTCAGATTTATTGACTCGTGCATGTTGGCCATCCTTATTGAGTTAGTCTGTTTCACCTGAGATCTTCCAAATCTTTCAGCGTAGCTGGTGCCTCATGCTGGTTGATGGGGGATGCCTTAATGCCCTCCTTCCAGCAAGTCTTGTTTCGTCGACTTCAACCAATTTATTCCGGTACTTGAGGCTTAGAGTTCGGTCGAGTACCTTAAGGCTTGCAGTCATTAGTGGAAGGTTCTCTCGCCATCGACATTTTTGGGAATACATCAATGTCCCCTGATCGATGGATTCATATTAGTGTTCGACTTCACCACATCTATTCACACTCTGATGATTGTACTCTATGCCTTGATGCCCATTTTAATTATTGGTGGGTTATCTCGCGTATGTTAATGGTATACATCATTGACCGGTAATCAGACGATGTCACATCAAGTTTGACCTCAACTCCTTTATTCACTTGATGGAACTTGAGCCGTCGAAGACTTGTGCAGAAGACCCCAGGTGATAGTGGCATTCAGTATGCTACTTATGATTATGACTTTACATCTGAGATATCACCTCTCAGATATCAGCAGTTTGTACCTCCAGTTTGCACCAATTGTTTCCTTTTCAGCAGGAGACCATATCTTACTATAGAGGGATCATGGCTATGATCACTTATGACATGTATTCACTATATACTGCCTATTCATGGCCATTGTATAAGATTGTTGTACTATACCGACATATATTCAGGGATATTAATGTCTTATGAAAACTTAGTTGTTCCTTCCACTTGTGTCTCCATCACTCCACTTCTGAGATTTATAATGTATTTCAGCCATCGTACAATCAGTCTCTGACCTCACACATTAAGGGGCATCTATTACAACGTAATTTTCCACCTTGTGAGCATCAGCACTCTTTGGCCTATAGGATCCATCTTTCTGACTCAGATCCACTTTATATCCTTCAGACACATATTTCCCTATTTTTTTCCATGTACGCTAGTTGCATCACTACAGTGGGCGTACCCATGAGTTGCATCACTATAGCCCGTGGGTAGCATGTAAAATGGTAAAAATCACTAGTTAATTACTCTTTACTCCCAAAAAGCGGTCATAGGGTGACCTTTGTCCCTCCATCTGCCCCGAAATGCCTCGATGTGTCCTTTCACTTACCTTTGAGAGGACTATATACTGAGCACACATGGCTTATGGATAGGAGAAGGAATAAGAGCAAGAGAACTCTAGTGGATTTTTTCCCTATCTTGAGTCTACACTCATTGATCCTTGTAGTTGTGAACCCTTTACGTTCACCTTCCAAACTCCTATCATAGTTTGGGTTTTCCATTCCATGGAGGATTGAAGTGGTGGAGGCACAAGTAGATCAATCCAGATCTTGGTTCAAATTGGTTGCCGACAAGAGGTCGTATCAAATTATACTTCTTGTTATTCATTAATAGAAATACTCATATTTTCGTCCATTAATGTTGTGAATGTTGTTTATATTGCATTGGGTTGCATTTACTTATAATATCATGGACCATCTCTATTGATGATGTTAATGTCGTTTATATATCATATGCACTTGTTGTATATTGGTTGTCAAGACTAATTTGCAGGTTCAAGTGCATAGATTGAAAGCTCCAATGGGGATCTACATCAAACATTTGGATCAAGGTTGGTTATACTCTTCATTATCTTAGCATTGTCATTTATATAGCATAGTACTGAGAATTGTGTTAATTTCTAGTAGTCAGTTGTCTGTTGCGGTCTACCCCAAACCATAGAAATTTTTATCCAATACATCAACCTGCACACATATGACTCCCTATCATGTGTCTCAAAATCGAGTGGCTTCTCCACATACACTTCCTCTTCGACTAAACCATTCAAGAAAGCTGTCTTGACATCCATCTGGTGTATCTTCCATTTCATTACTATAGCCAGAGCAAGTACTATTATGATGGAAGTGTATCTGGCTACAGGAGCAAAAGTCTCTTAATAATCTATTCCCTGTTTATGGGAGAAGCCACGAGCTACAAACCTCACCTTTTATTTCTCTATGCTACCATCTATAGCATGCTTGATCTTATAGATCCACTTGGAAGTCACAATAGACTTCCCTTCTGGTCTTGGGACCACATCCAAAACATCATTCTTCATGATCGATTGGTATTCCTCAACCATGGCATCCTTCCATTCTTTCTTTTCCACTGCTTCTTCATAACTGGAAGGTTCTTTGTTCATAATGTCATAGAGCAAGGCAACATAGCTGGTGTGTGACCTTTTCCTTTTCCTTTCTCTGTGTTCTTCTTCTGGAATACCATACATTTCTACATCTTGGATAAGCTCTCTAGCCCATGTAGGTTTCCTCTTGTGAGATTTCTTCTCATGGGGTGGATCTACATGTTCTTGTGGATCTTAAATTTCATGATCTTATTCTGGAATTGCTTCATTCATAGTGGTGTCTTGAATTCTGGTTACCCTTGGTTCCTCATTGTCTTCAACATGTGTCTTCCTTGATTTTATGTATGTTGAGTCTTCATTAAATGTTACATCCATGCTGATGTCAATCTTCTTAAACCCTGGACAATTAAAATGCCCTTCTTTCCTAAAGGATCGAGTTTTGTCCTCTTTTTCTTTGGAATTTGTGTGTATATAGGACATCCAAATATCCTGAGATGGATAGCTTTAGGTTTCTTACCAGAGAAAACTTCTTCTGGTGTCTTATTGTCAAGTATCTTGTCAAGGTGCTTTGTTTTGCACATATAAAGTTGTCCTAGCTACTTCTACCCATAGGTGCATAGGCAGATCTTGGTCATGAAGCATTGCTCGTGCTGCTTCCATGATAGTTATATTCTTCCTTTATGCAACTCCATTCTGTTGTGGATTGTAAGGAGTAGTCAACTCCCTCTTAATCCCTGAATCACTACATAACTTCTTAAAGTCACCTGAAGTGAATTCTCTGCCATTGTCAGATCTGAAGGTCTTGATCTTCGTATCAGTTTTATTTTCTATCAAGGCTTTGAAATCCTTGAACTTATCAAACACTTGATCTTTATTCTTCAAGAAATAAACCCAAGTCTTCCTAGAGAAATCATGAAGGAAACATAGTATACATACCCACTCAAAGAACTGGATGACATTGGACCACATACATTGAAGTAGATAATTCCAAGATTCGTTTTTCTTTGCTTTCACTGCTTGGAAATGCCTTCTTTGTGTTCTTTCCTTTTGCACACCCTTTGCAAATACCTTCATGCTTTGACTGGATTTCAGGAAGACCCTCTACTACTTTGCTTGCAATTAGAAGTGCTCTATAGTGCATGTGTGCAAGCCTTCTATGCCAAAGCTCACTTGACTCCATGGACTCATGTACCATGGCATGTTCAGGTTTCCCCTTCAACTTGTACAATCCTCCCTCTTGCTCTCCAATCACTACTGCATCATCTATTGTCTTACCCTTTGGCCACATGAGTACTTGGCCATCTATAAATGCAACTCTCATTCCCTTTGCATCCAAAGATGATATGGAGAGAAGATTCTTCTTGAGTCCAGGTACATATAGAACATCTTTCATCTTCAAAGACTTCCCAAAGTCTAACTTGTAGGAGGCTTTACCACTTCCTTTTATAGGATATTGATAGTCATCCCCAAGTTTCACCTTGTGAGGTGACTCATGTTCAGATAGGTCTACAAAGGATTCTTTAAATCCCTTCATGTGTTTGGAAGCCCCACTATCAATAAGCCAATCATCACATCCATGTGAGATAGTACCTGTGAGAGCAGAGATCAACACATATTCTTCCTCACTTGAGGAGTCTTCACTTTTTGCCCTGTTCTTCTTCTTGGGAGGTTCATCATCCTCAGCAGCATGAGCATGATATATTTTCTTGTTGCTCATCTTCTTGTTGTTGTGGTTGTTCTTTTTGTTCTTGGGACAATATGAAGCAAAGTGTGCCTTCTCATCACAAATGAAGCATCGAACATGAGAGAGATCTTTCTTCTTTTGATGGAAGTGAGAATGTTTCTTGTTGTGAGATTTCTCCCTCTTAAAATTACTTCCCTTAGTGTGTGTTGTGAGGGCTTGGCTTCACTTCCCATCTTTTCTTCTCGGACCACAAGCCTAGCTTCTTCTTGTGAACATTCCTCCCATATTCTACTGAAAGAGATCAATTTCTTTCTTGCACAGATTCCTTGGATGGAGGAGTCCAATGACCTAGGTAGGCCATTCAATGTGCTCATTACAGTTTATCCATTCTCAACCACTTCATCCACAGCTTCAAGTTGTTCCTTGATTTGAGAGACCTTATAAAAGTAGGATTGAATGGTCTCTCCATTCAGGATCTTTACCCTTTTCAATTGGTTCTGCAGAGTCATCTTCTGATTTATATTCTTTCCTTCAAACAACTTGGTCAAGGAGTCAAGCATCTCTTTAGGTGTCTTAGGGAAGACACATGGGGTATGAGATGGTCCTTAATAGAATCAGCAATGATTCTCTTGGATTTGACCAAGTTCTTCTTTTGTAAGGCCTTAGCCTCTTCTCCCTCTGGAACTGGAACCTCTTCACTTATGTAAGTATCCAACTCATTCTCTTCTAGGATTAACCCAATCCTATACTTCCATGCTCAAAAGTTATCAGCTCCTTCAATCTTATCCTCAAGCTTGGTGTGGTGAGACATCTTAAAGAGTACTTCAAATGGAAATAGAAAGTTTTAGGTTTTACTACTTGTTTTGTTGAAGACTGGATCTCGAGCTGGATTAGTGTTTGTCAGAGAAGCCCTAAAAATTCAAACTTTGAATTTCAAACTTCTGAAAGGATAGAAAGATGTGCCTTGCTGAGTTGGTCAATTTGATATACTTTGATTTTTAGATCTGCAAAATTTGACCCCTCAAAATTGCCTTTGAAACTTTCGGATCTACTAGACAAAATATCGAATTAGGGTTTGATCAAGCATGATCTTCTGTGCAACCAAAAAGTTTGATCCAATGCTCTAAACTTCGATTTTCTTGAGGTGTATCCAACCGTGGATTCAAATTCGAAAAATTCCAACTTTTTTCTGAAACCCTAATTTCTTGCAGCAGTGACGGGCCAAAAACTGAAAATCCTCTGAATTGAGTTTTGTCTCGACAGAAAGATGCACCCTTGCTAGGACATTCAATCTAGCCTCCTGCCTTTGATGATCTATGGAGAGAAACCCAAAAATTAAGAAGCCCTAGCTTCCGCAGCTGCATAGTGCCTTCTTCTTAGGTTAGCTCTGATACCATGTTAATTTTTTGATAATTTCATTCAATATTATCTAAGATCACTAAGAGAATAACATGTACAGCATATCAATCATAAACACAAGAGACAATAGACACAGAGTTTCCTGGGGGGAAACCAAGAAGGTGAAAAACCCCTCAAATTCCTCAGAGATAGAATAAGCCACAAATCAAGATCACAATGATCAAACCGAAAGAAATGTCTCTAGCAGATACTCCTCCTCCTCCACTTGTGTGCAACTCTCTCTCTTAGCTAAGCGAGCTTGAGTAGTGAGTGAATGAATAGAATGAGAGAGGCACGCCCTCTATTTATATATTGACTTGACCTGCCAATAACTAACAGGGACAACTTCCTAAGGAAGTCTAATAACCCAACCGCATGACCTAACTAGGTCCAAGCCTACACTGGTGGTCTAATAACCCATCAATACAAATGATGACACTTACAATGTAACTTGTAACACTTGCAAATACAATGACAACACTTCCAATCAGATGAATAATACATCTCTATTGGATATACAATAAACTACAAATGTAATATACAAGTTAATATCTTCCGAAGTTACAAATACATCAACAAGAAGATTGACATCAGCAGTGATGTCACTTTTGATGAAGACTCAGCAGGAATCAAATCGAGGAAGCAGCCTGTTGAAGACAATGAAGAACCAAGAGTGCCCAGAATACAAGACACCACCATGAACGAAGCAATTCTAGAAGAGGATCGTGAGATGGAAGATCCACAAGAACCTATAGATCCACCTCGTGAGAAGAACTCTCACAATAGGAAACCAGCATTGGTAAGAGAGCTCATCCAAGATGCAAGGAGGTATGGTGTTCCAAAGGAGGAACTTAGAGAAAGAAAAAGGACAAGATCACACACCAGCTATGTAGCCTTACTATGGGACATAATGAACAAAGAACCTTCCAGTTATGAAGAAGCAGAAAAAAAAAAAAAAAAGAATGGAAGGAGGCCATGGTCCAGGAGTACTAGTCAATCATGAAGAATGATGTATGGAATGTGGTCCCAAGACTAGAACAGAAGTATGTTGTGACTTCGAAGTGGATCTACAAGATCAAGCATGTTGTAGATGCTAGCATAGAGAAATACAAGGCAAGGTTTGTGGCTCGTGGCTTCTCCCAGAAAGAAGGGATAGATTATGAAGAAACTTTTGCACCTATAGGCAGAGACACTTCAATCAGAACAATACTTGCTTTGGTTGCAGTGATGAAGTGGAAGATACACCAAATGGATGTCAAGACATCATTCTTGAATGGTGTAGTCGAAGAGGAAGTGTATGTGGAGTAGCCACTCGGTTTTGAGACACATGACAGGGAGTCACATGTGCGCAAATTAAAGAAAGCCTTGTACGGTTTGAAACAAGCACCCAAGACATGGTACGACAGGATTGACAGCTTCCTGACTAGTTTGGGATTTACTAAGAGTAAGCGGATTCCAACCTTTACTACAAGGTTGAGGAAGGAAATTTAGTGATACTCCTACTATATGTAGATGACCTATTTGTGACAGGTGATATTGGGTTGATTGCTAATACAAAGAGGAAGCTTGATGTTGAGTTCAAGAGGAAGGACTTGGGTATTATGCATTACTTTCTAGGTATGGAGGTGTGGCAAAGTGCAGATGGAATCTTCCTTGGACAAGGGAAGTATGTAGTAGAGATCCTAAAGTGGTTCGAGATGATGGACTGCAAGGCCATGGCCACACCTATGGCATCAAACCTGAAGCTATTGAGTGATGCTTCATCAGAGTCGGTTGATGCCATGATGTATCATTAGATGATTGGGTCCTTGATGTATCTGACGAACACGAGACCAGATATTTGCTTTTCTGTGAACACTTTGAGCCAGTTCCTGACGGATCCTAGACATGTTCACTTGATTGCTATAAAGAATATTCTGAGGTACCTGAAGGGTACGGTTGATTATGGGTGCAAGTATGATGCGAATCAAAATATTAACCTGGAGGGTTATGTTGATTCAAATTGGATAGGCAGTGTTGTAGATAGGAAGAGCACCTCAGGGTCCTGCTTCAGTATGGGATCAGGTATGATCTCTTGGTTTAGGAGGATGCAATCCTTCGTAGCACTGAGTACAGCCGAAGCAGAGTATGTCGCAGCTTGTTCAGCTAGTTGTGAAGAAGTTTGGCTAAGGAGGCTACTACCTGATTTGTTTGATCTCCATTTGGATGCTACTTGTATCTTCTGTGACAACCAAAGTTGTGTGATGTTGTCCGAGAAACCGGTGTTCCATGACAAGTCGAAGCACATCAAGATCAAGTATCACTATATCAGGGATATGGTGCAAAGAGGAGCAGATAAGCCCAAGTATGTTGCGACGGACGAGAAGATAGCAGATGTGTTGATCAAACCACTAGCCAAGGTGAAGTTCGAGTACTTTAGAGAGAGGCTTGGTGTTCTTCAAATTGAAGATGCTTCCAAGGGGAAGTGATGGGACACAGATGCAAGAGCCCTTCCAAGCATGGTGGTAGGAGGGTCCTCCCCATGGCTGTGGATGTAAGTGTTCTGTGATTAGCATCCGGACGATGCTCCACCATGAACATCAGTATGATGTTCTATATGCTGATGATCAGTATGATCATGAGCATCAGCATGATGCTCTATGCGAGGATGATCAGTATGATCATGAGTATCAGGATGATACTCCATGGCCATGGATATATTGCAGGTTGTGCAATGGAATATAATAGGTCCCTGGGAGATCCTATAGGTTGAGCAGGAAGCTCATAATCAGTCTTGGGATGCTCTTTCAAGGTTTTTCCTAATAGCATGTAATAGGTCCTTGGGAGATCCTATAGGTTGAGCAGGAATCTCATAATTAGTCCCGGGATGCTCTTTCGAGGTTTTGCTTGTTCGCATGTAATAGGTCTTGGGAGATCCTATAGGTTGAGCAGTAAACTCGTAATCAATCCTGGGATGCTCTTTCAAGGTTTTGCGAAGTCTGCATATAATGAGTCCCTGGGAGATCCTATAGGTTGAGCAGTAAGCTCATAATCATTCTTGGGATGCTCTTTCGAGGTTTTACAGATGCACATAATTTGTCCTGATATTCCACCGGATGGGCCACTCATAGAGATGTGAAGACCTACATAGAGGCTAGGCCTACATCCAGCATGAAAAAGGGTTGGCTCTGTAGAACTTCCTATGATGAGAAGAATTGACAGATAGCACCAGTGATCGAGATGACGAGTACAGTAGCAGTGACGATGATGCTCCATGATCCAGTGACAATGATCCAGCTCTAGTATTGAAGACTTGTGCCTATATGTATTGATGACCTGTGTCAAGAGAATACCTTCCTAATTAAGAGGGAGTGTTGATGTATTTGTAACTTCGGAATATATTCACTTGTATATTGTATGTATTACATTTGTACTTTATTGTACCCCCAATGGAGATGTATTATTCCTCTGATTGGAGGTGTCATCATTTGTATTTGTAAGTGTCACAAGTTATATTGTAAGTGTCATAACTTATATTTGATGGGTCATTAAACCACCTTGGTGGGGTCGGCCCTGTATGAGTTAAGTGGAAGGGCTATTAGACTCCCTTAGGAATTCATCCTAGTTAGGGTAAATGGCAAGTTAAGTTAAAGTATAAATAGAGAGTGTGACTCTCTCATTCTATTCATTCACTCACTCGTCCAACTCGCATAGTTGAGAGAGAGGAGTGCGCACAAGTGGAGGAGGAGTAGCTGTTGATGACATCTATCTTTTGGGGTTTGATCTTTGTGATATTTGTATTGGTGCTCATTCTATCTCTGAGGAAGTTGCGGGGTTTTTCACCTTCTTGGTTTTCCCCGAGGAAACATTGTGTCTCTTGTGTCTATGATTGTTATTATGTGCATGTTATTCTCTTAGTACGATCCGAGATAATATTTTGAATGAAATTATCATAATTCTAACACTCCCTTCCTCTTTGTTTTTATGACTAAAGGGTTAGGGAGGCTCATCTCTTAGTTAGTTGAACAAGAAAGCATCAAGGGCCTAAGATTTCCACCCTATGAGAAAGCATTGACTCACCAGCAGTTTGTAGATGACACTCTCCTTATGGGGTACTCATCTGTTCATGAAGATAGACAGTTCAAGAGGGATTTAAAAACTTTTCTCCAAGCCTCTAGACTAACAATCAATATGGATAAGTCTATGGTATTCTTTTTTAATACCCCCCCTATATGCCAAAGAAAAATTCTTAGGATTTTGGGTTTTAAGAAGAGCTCCCTTCCAACCAAATATATGGGCACCCCCTTATCTGATTCTGTTTTGAAAAAGGTGTCCTAGGAAGAACTATTGAGTCGAATGAAGGAAAAACTCTCTAGCTAGACTCTGAGAGCATTAAACTTCCCCAGCAGAATTTTTCTTGTCAAAGTTGTCTTGCAAGCGCTTCCTCCATATCTCTTCTCTGTCTTAGCAGCCCCAAAATCTGTGATGAAGGAAATAAGAAGTATCCAATGCTCCTTTCTTTGGGGAGGTACTGCTGAGCACAAAAAATGGCCTTTGGTCAACTGGGATACTCTTTGCAAACCCAAAACTGATGGTGGCCTGGGCCTTCGAGACCGAAAGAAGCTTAACATTGTATGTGGGGCAAAAAATATGGTAGCGATGGCTCACTCACACAAATGAACTATGGGCCAATTTTTGGGGCATGAAATATATTCCTATATTAGAGCAATAGGACTAGATTTGGATAGAGGGCCCTGAGAAAGGCTCTCACATTTGGAACATAGAAAGGGCTAGCAGTGCATTGATAAGAAAGCATAGTTTTTGGGAGATATGACAAGACTCCTTAGCCAACCTTTGGTCTAATGCTTGGTAACAAGAGCCAAACCTTCATAAACTCGTTCCCAATTTACCCCCCTCTTCTCTTGCATACAACCATAATTGGCAGTGTGTGAATCCGTATTGGCAAGAGGAGCAGGATGGTCGAGGCTTCCAGGTCTAGAAAAGGTTAAGTTTGTGGAAGACTCAGTATGGGGCTGAGACCAAGGACCAGATATATGATCTTCTCAATAATAGACAGATAAAATCTCAGGAGGGACCGGATTTACTTTAGTGGGGCTACTCTCCAAAAGGTATGTTAGTGTCAAAGAATCTTAATCACTCCAGATGAGAAAGGAGGGTCAACCGGTGGGAAGGGAATGGAAGTGTCCTTGGAATGCTAAGTTATGACCTAAAATTACTTGTTTCCTATGGATGGTGCTGAAAGGTAGAATTGTTAACTAGGACAATATCACGAGAAGGGGTTTTGAAGGACTGTCTTATTGTGTCCTATGTTGGGATAATGGACAAACAATTGCTCATTTCCTTGATGGATGTAGTTTCACCTCAGCTTTATGGGATGAAGGGGATATGGTTTTTCGTTTGATAGATAGAGTTCGTACTGACCTGATTGCTTCTATCGAACGGTGGAGGGAGGATCCCTTCAATGGTTGCCTTTCGAACAGGATATGGCAACTATTTCCTAGGCTCCTCCTTTGGGAAACTTGGAAAGAACATAATCAGTGTTATTTACCAGAAAAAAAGAAGACTTGTAAGCAGGTGTGGAGTCAAATTCATCATGGTATTCATGAAACTCTTAAGTTAACACCATGGACAGATAAGGACCTGGTAATTCCTGATACTGAGACGAGAATGTTGCATACCTAGTGAATTCGAGCCCTTCCTATTCATATAGGCATCCTTCATCGACATCCCAGCACTCCTGCTATCCCTATTGTTAATTTTTTAGCATAAATTCACATATACTCTAGGATCTTTACTGAGAGAATAACATGTATAGTATATCAAGGATAACAATGCATATCAATCATACCAAGCAATCACATGAGACAATAGACACACAAATTTTCTCTGGGGAAAACCATAAAGGTGAAAAACCCCACAACTTCCTCAGAGATAGAAAGAGCAAAGATACAACCAAGGTACAACCAAAGTACAAGAGATAGTCTTCTATTAGCAGCTCCTCCTCCTCCTCAACTGGTGCACCACTTTTCAAGTGATGTACAAGTGAATAATGAGATGTCCAAATAGAGATCTCTCGATCTCTATTTATACTTGTCCTATCCTGCCCAATAAACTAATGGGGCCGACTTGTCTAGCTTAGCCTAATAACCCATGGTTAACTTAATCAGGGCCGACCCCACTACATGGTGGTCTAATAACCCATCGGCAAGTTGCGACACTTGCGACACTAGTCAATACAAATGACGACAGTTCCTTATAGAGGAATAACACATCTCTATAGGAGTACAATATGCATAGATGAAATACATAGGTGAAATAGATTCCGAAGTTACATATACATCAACACTCCCTCTTAACTAGGAAGGTATTTCTTGACACAGATCTACTAACACAAGTCTTCTTCTCTGGATCATCATCAGCGAATCATCGTCCTTGAATCATCATCGTCATCACTACTACTACTATCTCAATCAATCTCTAAATCTACTCATCATAGGAAGTTCTACAGAGCCAGTCCTTTTTCATATTAGATGTAGGCCCACCACCTGCAGGTCTTCATCATCACTGTCCATACTGTGGAATTCTCAGGACTTATTATGTGCATCAAAAAACCTCACAAGAGCATCCCAAGACTGATTACAGGCACACAACCCAACCTATCAGATCTCCCAGGGAGCTATTACATGTGACCCCACCACAAAACCTCGAAAGAGAATCCCAGGACTGATTACAAGCACATAGCTCAACCTATCGGATCTCCTAGGGTGATATTATATGTGATCATGGAAAAACCTCGAAAGAGCATCCCAGGACTGATTATGAGCACGTAACTCAACCGATCGGATCTCCTAGAGCGTTATTATATGCCATAGGACAAAACCTCGAAAGAGAGTTTTCCAAATATCCCAGGGCGCTATTATATGCCATAGGCAAAACCTCGAACGAGTATCTGCAAACCTCCTAGGGCACTATTATATGTCCTCCCAAACAAAACCTCGAAAGATCATTTGCCAGAAATCCCAGGGCACTATTATATGCCATAGGAAAAACCTCGAAAGAGTATCTACAAATCTCCTAGGGTTCTATTATATGCTTATCTACACAACCTATCCACGGCCATAGAGTATCATCCTGATACTCACCATACATCATCCTAATGTACACATGATCATCCTGATCATCATCACTGCATCATCCTGATGCATGTCATCTGGAGAAACATCTTGAAGCTCATCATCTATGATCATCCTGATCATACAATGCATCCATATGATGCAGACACAGTATCTTCCTGATACATATCATCATACATGATCTACCTGATCATACAATGTATCCTCCTGATACATATACAAACACATACACATGATCCAATTGGTCATATCTAGCATCCAACATGATGCATACATACACACATATAAATGATCCAACTGATAATATCCAACATCCAAGATGATGCATACATACATACACATAAATGATCCAACTGATCATATCCAGTATCCAACATGATGCATACATACATACACATAAATGATCCAACTGATCATATCCAGCATCCAACATGATGCATGCATATATATAAATGATCCAACTGATCATATAGAGTAGAAACTAGAATATCATCCTGATGCTCATCATCCAACGCTTATATCCACAGCCATGGGAAGGATCCTCCTCTCACCATGCTTGGAATGGATCCAGCAAATGTGTCCATCACTTCTTCCTCGAAGTGTCATCAATCTGAAGAACACCAAGCCTCTCTTTGAAGTACTCAAACTTCACTCTGGCTAGTGGTTTCGTTAGCACATCCGCAACCTGCTCATCTGTCACAACATACAAGAGCTTCACTGATCCTCTCTACACCATATCCCTGATATAGTGATATTTGATCTCAATGTGCTTTGACCTGTCGTGGAAAATCGGGTTCTTAAACAACTTCACACAACTTTGGTTGTCACAAAAGATACCAGTAGCATCAAACGGGAGATTAAATAACTCAGACAGTAGCTTCCGAAGCCATACTGCCTCACAACTAGCCGAACAAGCTACAACATACTTTGCTTCGGCTGTACTCAGTGCTATGCAAGACTACTTCTTGCTAAACCAAGAGATCACACCTGATACCATACTGAAGCAGCACCCAGATGTGCTCTTCCTATTTGCAGCACTGCCCACCCAATCTGAATCAACATAACCTTTCAGGTTAAACTTTTGATTCGCATCATACTTGAGCCCATAATCAACTGTACCCTTCAGGTACCTCAGAATATGCTTTATAGCAACCAGGTGAACACCTCTGGGATTCGTCAGGAACTGGCTCAATGTGTTCACCACAAAGAAAATATCTGGTCTTGTTTTCGTCAGGTACATCAAGGACCTAATCATCTGATGATACACTATGACATCAACCGAATTAGATGAAGCATCACACAGAAGCTTCAGGTTTGATTCCATAGGTGTGGCCATGGCCTTGCAGTCCATCATCCCGAACCTCTTTAGGATCTCCACTGCATACTTCCCTTGTCCAAGGAAGATTCCATCTGCACTTTGCCACACCTCCATACCTAGAAAATAGTGCATCATCCCCAAGTCCTTCATCTGAAACTCATCTGCAAGCTTCCTCTTGGTATCGGCAATCAATTTATCATTACCTGTTACAAACAAATCATCTACATACAATAGTAGTATCACAGGATTTCCTTCCTCAACCTTGTAGTAAATTTTGGAATCTACTTTACTCTTGGTAAATCCCAAACTGGATAGAAAGCTATCTATCCTACCATACCAAGTCCTAGGAGCTTGCTTCAAGTCATACAAACCTTTCTTTAGCCTGCACACATATGACTCTCTGTCATGTGTCTCAAAATTGAGTGGTTGCTCCACATACACTTCCTCTTCGACTACACCATTCAAGAAAGTTGTCTTGACATCCATTTGGTGTATCTTCCATTTCATCACGACAACTAGAGAAAGTATTGTTCTAATGGAAGTGTATCTGGCCATAAGAGAAAAAGTTTCTTCATAGTCTATCCCCTCTTTCTTGGAGAAGCCACAAGATACAAATCTCACTTTTTATTTCTCTATGCTACCATCTACAGCATGCTTGATTTTGTAGATCCACTTGGAAGTTACAACTGACTTCCCTTCATGTCTTGGGACTAGATCCCAAACATCATTCTTCATGATCAACTGATACTCCTCGACCATGGCATCCTTCCATTCTTTCTTTTCCGCTACTTCTTCATAACTGGAAGGTTCTTTGTTCATAATGTCACAGAGTAAGGCAACATAACTGGAGTGGGATCTAGTTCTCTTCCTTGCTCTTTGTTCTTTTTCTGGAATACCATACCTTTCTGCATCTTGAATGAGCTCTCTAGCCCATGTAGGTTTTCTATTGTGAGAATCATTCTCATAGGGTGGATCTACAGGTTCTTATGGATCTTCAATTTCTCAATCTGCTTCTGGGATTGCTTCAGTCATGGTAGTATCTTGAAATCTATTTTCCTTTGGTTCTTCATGATCTTCACCGGGTGCCTTCCTTGACTTGATGAAGGCTGAGTCTTCATTAGATGTTACATCCCTACTGAAATTAATCTTCTTGAAACCTGGAAAGTATATTATGTAAGCTTTCGAGATTTCACTGTACCCCACAAAGATACCCTTCTTTCCTGAAGGATTTAGCTTTGTCCTATTTTCCTTTGTAACATGTGTATATACTGGACAACCAAATATTCTGAGATGGTTGACTTCAGGTTTCTTACTAGAGAATACCTCTTTTGGTGTCTTGTTGTCCAATATCTTGTGAGGTGTTCTGTTCTACACATATATAGTTGTCCTAGTTGCTTCTTCCCATAGATGCATAGGCAGATCCTGGTCATGCAACATTGCCCATGCTGCTTCCATGATTGTTCTATTCTTTCTTTCTACAACTCCATTCTATTGTGGATTGTAGGGAGCAGTCAACTCCCTCTTAATCCCTGAATCACTGCATAGTTTCTTGAAATCACCTAAAGCGAATTCTCCGCCATTGTCAGATCTGAATGTCTTGATATTCTTGTCAGTTTGATTCTCCATCAAGGTTTTTAATTCCTTGAACTAGTCAAATACTTCATCTTTGTTCTTTAAGAAGTAGACCCAAGTCTTCCTAGAGAAGTCATCAATGAAAGAGACATAGTAAACATACCCACTTAGAGAACTGGATGACATCAGACTGCATACATCAGAGTGGATGATTTCCAAGATTCCTTTTGCCTTCCTTTCACTGCTTGGAAATGCTTTCTTTATGTTCTTTGCTTTTGCACATCCTTTGAAAACACCTTCATGCTTTGTCTTGATTTCAGGAAGACCTTCTACAACTTTGCTTTCAATTGGTAGTGCTCTATAGTGCACATGTACAAGCCTTCAATGCCAAAGTTCACTTGGATCCATGGATTCATGTACCATGGAATGTTCAGGTTGTCCCTTCAATTTGTACAATCCTCCCTCTTGCTCTCCAATCACCATTGCATCATCAATAGTTTTACCCTTTGGCCACATTAGGACTGGGACATCTACAAATGCAACCCTCATGCCTTTTGCATCTAATACAGAGATGGAGAGAAGGTTCTTCTTGAGACTAGGTACAAATAACACATCTTTCATCTTCAAGGACTTTCCATAGTCTCGGTTGTAGGAGGCTTCCCCACTTCTTTTGATAGGATATTGATAATCATCCCCAAGTTTCACCTTATTGGGTGATTCATGTTCAGATAAATTTACAAAAGATTCTTTAAACCCAGTCATGTGTTTAGAAGCCCCACTGTCAATTAACCGATCATTACAACCATGAGAAATAGTACCTGTGAGGGATGAGATTAGAACATATTCATCTTCACTAGATGAGTCATCACTTTCTGCTCTAGCTTTCTTCCTGGGAGGTTCATCATCCTCAGTAGTATGAGCATGATATCTTCTTTTGTTGTTCTTCTTCTTTTTGTTGAAGTTGTTGTTGTTGTCTTTCTTCTTCTTAGGAAAATCTGTAGCAAAGTGTCCCTTCTCATTGCATGTGAAGCATCTAAGATCTTTCTTATCCTTATGATAATGGTGGTGTGAAGATCTCTTGTTATGAGATGGCTCCCTCTTGGGATTTCCTTTCTTAGTGTGTGCTGTGAGAGCTTGATCTTCATTACCCAACTTCTCTTCTTGGGCTACAAGCCTAGCCTCTTCTTGTGAACATTCCTCCCACAGTCTACTGAAGGACACCAACTTCTTTCTTGCACAAGTTCCTTGGATAAAGGAATCCCATGACCTAGGTAGGCCATTTAGTGTGGTCATGACAACTTCACCATTGTCCACAATTTCATCCATAGCTTCAAGTTGTTCCTTGATCTGAGAGACCTTAGAAAAATAACATTGAATGCTCTCTCCATTCTGAATCTTTACCCCTTTCAATTGGTTTTGCATGGTCATCTTCCGATTTATGTTCTTCCCTTCAAATAGCTTGGTCAGGGAATCAAACATCTCTTTGGGTGTCTTCAAAGATGACACATGTGGGATGAGATGGTCCTTGATAGAATCAACAATGATTCTCTTTTCCTTGACCAAGTTCTTCTTGTGAAGAGCCTTAGCCTCTTCACCCTCTGGGATAGGAACCTCTTCACTTATATAAGTGTCCAACTCATTTTCTTCCAGGATTAACCCAATCCTATACTTCTATGCTTGGAAATTATCAGCCCCTTCAAGCTTATCCTCAAGCTTGGTGTGGTGAGACATCTTAAAGAATAGTTCAAATGGAAATAGAAAAGATATAGGTCTTACCACTTGATTTGTTGAAAACTGGATCTGGTCCTAGATTAGGGTTTGTAAGAGAAACCCTAAAAATTCAAAATGTGAATTTCAACTTTCTGAAAGGATAGAAAGATGCGCCTTGATGAGCTGATCAGCCTGCTATATTCATAATTTGAGATCTGCAAAGTTTCACCCTTCAGAAATTCCTTTTAGTCTTCCCGGATTCACTAGGGAGGACCCTGAATTAGGGTTTGCATTTCCCGGAGCTTCACCCAACCAAAAATCTTGATCCAAATCTCCAAAATTTTATTTTTCCAAGGCGCTTCCAGCTATGTCTTCAGATTTCAGAAATTCCTACTTTTGTGGAAACCCTAATTTTTAGGGCCAAAACTGAAAGTGCTCAAAATTGAATTCTGATTGGACAGATAGATTCTCCTTGATGAGTAGAGTCATTCTACCTTACTGCTTTTCCAAAATCTATGGAGAGAAACACAATAAACAAGAAACCCTAGTTTCCACCACTACACAATGTCTTCTTCTCAGGGAAGCTCTGATACGATGTTAATTTTTTAGCATAAATTCACATATACTCTAGGATCTTTACTGAGAGAATAACATGTACATCATATCAAGTATAACAATGCATATCAATCATACCAAGCAATCACATGAGACAATAGACACACAGAGTTTCACTGGGGAAAACCATAAAGGTGAAAAACCCCACAACTTCCTTAGAGATAGAAAGAGCAAAGATACAACCAAGGTACAAACAAAGTACAAGAGATCGTCTTCTACTAGCAGCTCCTCCTCCTCAACTAGTGCTCCACTTTCCGAGTGATGTACAAGTGAATAATGAGATGTCCAAATAGAGATCTCCCAATCTCTATTTATACTTGTCCTGTCCTACCCAATAAACTAATGGGGCCGACTTGTCTAGCTTAGCCTAATAACCCATGGTTAACTTAATCAGGGCTAACCCCACACATAGTGGTCTAATAACCCATCAGCAAGTTACGACACTTGTCAATACAAATGACGACACTTCCTTATAGAGGAATAACACATCTCTATAAGAGTACAGTATACATAAATGAAATACATAGGTGAAATACATTCCGAAGTTACATATACATCAACACCTATGGTGTGGTCTCCTCCCATTTCTGGATGGATAAAACTGAACTTCGACGGGGCGTCCAAGGGAAATCTGGGTCGAGCAGGTTATGGCAGAGTCTTTTGCAATGACCAGGGAAAGGTGATGGATAGTTTCTATGGATCCCTGGGGAAGGAGATGAACAATGTGGTTGAGTGTGAAGCTTTGGTATAAGGGATTTGCATGGCATGATGACGTGGTTATTCTCGTCTCCAAGTCGAAGGTGACTCGCAACTAATTCTCCAACTCATTTCTAAACTTCGTAATGGGTGCCACGTAGCTAATGTGGCACCCTCATGGTGGCTTGCATGGTGTCTTCATTTCTTGGCGAAACCCTTGCCACGATGAACACAGTCACCTTCCACCATGTTCATTGGTAGGCTAACTCCTTCGCAGACTGCCTCACCAATCAAAGAACCACGTGCCAAGGAGATGGATGGGAAGGGTCGTCCCTTGACATGCCACAAGGAACGTGTCGCAGTAAGTGCCTCTAGATTGCTGATGCAGAGCGATGTACTGAAAATCCCTTCGCTGGCATTACACTTGACATGCAGGGTGATGTGATTGATAAAGAGGAGACCTCCACGTCGTGGAGTGGAAAAATGGTTCGTTGTTAATTAATGGAACTTTTATTAAGTTGACCCTTCATCCTTCGACCTATTTTACTGCTAATCATTTCCAATGATATGGGATGTGCGAAGGTGATGGTCTCTCAACCTCACACGCTCCTGCTGCGTGTGATCAGTAAAGCCTTGGAGAGAATGATGACGGACGAGTATGCCGAGGATTATCACAGTGCAATGCTCATTATGGAAGGATTAATGATTATTAGTGGGCTTACCCCTTTAAATTCCCATACCCGTTTTGGATTTAGGCACAATGGCTATAATTCTATTTGTCGTTTGGCCTCCCCTATTCTATCTGTATTACATAGCTGGGTGGGGAACAATAGTGAGAAAGGTGGTAGTATGCCACCTCGTGAGAGACTTGATAGGAGGGGCCGTGTGGACCAGGGGCTCCAAGTAGAGAGAGAAGGGGACATTAGGCCCAAGGGGGCCATAGCAGAGATCAGTGGAGTGCGGTGGCTATGGCGGTGTTCTTTCACCAACTGTTCCCTCAGGAATTGTAGAAAGACTTGGAGGAACTAGAAGAGAACCTTTGGTTACGAGTAGAGGAGGGTGAGCCTCTGTTAGAGGTCTTGGCCATGGCCGACTAGATACAAGACCCGGGTAATACTCGGGGTCGGATGGCCCTTTATAACCGGGCTGTTGTGATGTTTTAGATCACAAAGATGTTAATTGCACAAACTATTGAAGCCAGGGTGGATGTACGGTCAGACTCTGAGCATTTCAAAAACCTTGAAGAAAAGTGCTCCAACCATGCTGAGGAATCTAGTTTCATTCATATGAAGCTCGATGTTATCGTGGAACACCTAGGCATTTCCTTCCTGTCTAAGCCTAAGACTGACGCTCCCTTGAAAGTTGTTGCGCTCAGCGATCTGCTATCACTGAAGGACGGGCCACCGCCCTATAACCAAGCGATTGGTCCTGGGTCATCGAGCTACTGATGTTGTTTTGCCTCTGTTTTGGTTTGGTTCTGGGTCCTTTTTCGGGTATCACTGATGTTGTATTCTAGTTCTTACTTTCTCGGCTGTATTTTATTTAAGTTTAGTCATAGATGTTTCATGCTTGGGTGATAAGGGATGCACTGTGTTTTTTTGGGACTGTGGGGCTATACCTGGTTAAGCCCTAGACTTCCGGGCAGGAAGATGGTTTTGGTGACTGTGATCAGTTGGGTTTTTTCTTATCGCTATGTTGGGTATCTCAAGTTGCTATGTACTTCTAGTCGCAGTGACAACTTTGATGTATATGATTCTGTTGTCTGAACTGTGAATGTAATTTCTCTCTTTATGGAATAGAATGGTTTCACCTTTTTTTGCTTAAAAAAATAAGGAAAGGGTGTTTCTTGTGAAGGCTAATATGAGGAAACATGTTCTTCTTTACGTAACAATCCATGCCTCCGATCCCTCTACGACGTGAACTCTCATTCCATACCAACCACAAGGAAAATTCTTATTTATTGTGTACCCTAGATTCTGCATGCTCCCAAGTTTCAACAAGCAATATAATATCAATTTCAATCAAGATCCAACTTAACATGAGACCCTTGTTCCATGGAAAGCTATGATAGTTCCAAGAGAGGATCTCGAGTGATTGCTATTTATTATTATCCTTTTGGTATCTTTCCCTAATAATAATTTTATTCATGAGTATTGCCCATTTTCCTTCCTTTCAAACTTCTTTTACCTTTCACTTCATTTCTTAATGTGTTTTTTCCCTAATAATAATTTTATTCATGAGTATTGCCCATTTTCCTTCCTTATCATAAGTATTACCCATTTCAAACATCTTTTACCTTTTACTTCATTTCTTAATGTAGTTTGATCTTTTAAAATGAGATCTTCCTTTATAAATATCCCTAACTCTTTTAACCATTATTAGAAATCTCTAATTTAAAAAAAAATAATAATAATTTAAAATTTTTGAATAAATAAAAAATAATTTTTTTTTTAAATGAATAAGATTGGTTATATTTTATTGTTTAAGCTGTATTTAAATTATATTGTCTAAATACGCCTAATCAACTCTCAAATTTATTAAAAAGAAATAGTTCTAATCATATTTTAAAATAATACGATTCTTTCTTTTTATTGTTTAATGATGCATGAATTATTTATTTAGAAAAATAATAAGATTCTTTATTTTTGGCTTTTAATGATACTAGAATTATTTATTTAAAAAAAATGAATTTAAAAATCATTTATGTACCACAACCGCACATAACACTTCCACTGAATATAATGGTTGAACCCCTATGGAAATGCAGGCATGTACGGTAATATTCTTGCTACTCATAAAAATCCCTCGAGCTCTTGTTAAGACCTAAAGCCTTTATTTCATTTAATAATATGAAATCCCAGGATCAACAACCATGCTATAATTTGGAAGGATTTGATATCAGTACTTTATTTTTTAATTTAGATTATTTTGATATATTAATACCTAATTTTTTTTCTTAATTTAGATTATTTACTCGCGCTAATTTAAAGTAAAAAGATTTAAGTAATTTCCATTGCGGCAATGACTAGTCTATGATAAGCCCATGAATTGCTAAAAAGACAATGCCGCATATTTTCCTTTTCCTTCTCGACACTTATTTATCGAAACATAGACATATTTCTATTTAATTTGTACTTTTCAAATAAGCTTTGAATGGTTAATTAATCAAAATAAAATATGAAAAAACATTTGAAAGGATATCCGAGTTGAAGAAGCATGAAATTTTTCATGCAACATATTTCTTTTTATTATTATCACTCTTTGGCTAAGATAATTAAATAAAAAAAATCATATAATCTTATTAAATAAAATTTATTTTTATTATTATCACTCTTTGGTAAGATAGTTAAATAAAAAAAATTATATAATTTTATTAAATAAAATTTAAAATTTAGCTTTTAATTTACTATGTTTTAATTTATTGTCAGATGCAGGTGTCCTCTTGATAGCTGGACAACATGCAAGCGAGGAGCCTTGACCTGGGAGCCCACAACGTGGCACCTCTCTCTGCATGCATTAATCCCTCAACGGTTGAGGATAATGGTTCATTCAAGCCATTTCAATTTGACGTCCCCTCAACTGTTGGCGGGACACGGATTTGGTACCTAGTTCATTTACTTCGGCTCCTTGAACACTGATATGGCACGTGTGGGCATTGGGAATCTCTACAGGGGCTAGTTAAGGGAGGATGATGAGTGCCATCCTTCCATCACTCATCTTCTTCTTTCTTGCGAGTGGTTGAATTGCTTTGTACTCTACAGCATTGTGTTGTCGCAGTTGGTTTTGCTTCACTCTGTGCTCTCAACCCTTCCCCCCTCTCTGATGTCTCAGCAATGTGGTTCTCCTCGCCAGGGTAGTGGGAGTCGAGTAGGAACCAGAGCAGCCCTGCTCCTGTGACTGAGGAAGGCTACGCAATGGGGGTATCTATGCCGGTCTGAGTTCTCATTGATGACTAGGAAGCTCGCTTAGTTTCGGAGCGCCTAGCTTATGGGAGAGGTGGAGGGAAAATTAACCATTATTGGCTCATTAAGAACATGATGGGTATGCTCATGGAGGATATGATAAGGAACTGGAGCTCTGCAAAGGACTTTGTGCCTGCTGTCAGAGCTAAGCTCATTGATGTGGATGACTGGCTTGCGATTTTGGACGCCACCTTCTCTTGGAAGCACCTTGCTGTTAGACGTCGTGGCCCGGACAACATTAAGGTAGGAAGTGACAGCGTTACTGTTGAACAACCGGATAGAAAGAACGCGCTCTTGGATGGGCTCTTGACACATTCAGCTTCATTCCTGACACCTTCTATTGTAGGACCTCTTCCCAACAAAAGAGTCTAGAACCCTTTGGAGACTGATTCCATGGTACCTTACAAGGCTATGCCTCTACCTGTCAAACTACCAGAGTCCTCTCCAAATGACGCCTTCCAGGGTGGATGCCCTATTCTGTAGGAAGCACCACCCGACTAGCTTGTCAATGAAGAACTCGATGTCGGCTTCACCATCCACTAATTCTCTTTGTTTTTTCTAGCTTTTATGTTATCGAATGTTTAGTTGCCTTTTGCACAAGTTAGCTATGTATAGTTTAAAGTGTGATCAGAAAAGTATGGACTGGTTTCCCTCTCAGGGGCGACCTTTTTCTTTGGTACGAAAGAGTCATATTAGCATCTTTGACAGATTGGGATGGTGGCTTCATCGTCTCAGACCGCCTCAAGTGCCCACTAGCTATGTAATTTTTCTCCTTTTCTGATCAATACAATTTGCAGACTTACAAAAAAAATGTTTTAATTTATAAAATAATGTTGATTAATATCTACGGAAGGTTCTTACAATTGAGTATAGGAAGATGTTGTCATTTAATTTAACATTCCCATATAAACTCATAATTTCTTGACATGTAAACATTTTCTTAATATGTAAAAAATTTATGATATTTTTTTAATATATAAAAAATGTAAGATAATGTATATATAGAGAAATTGGATCCCATCAATACTTATATATAGAAATTCAAATTTTATGTATAAATTATAAATATTTACTTTGATATTAAATATTTGACAAATTCCATATCAAACAAAATCAAATTGAATATAAGATTTTTTAAATCAAATAATTAAATTTAATTATTTTAATTTATGTTATGTTATTAAAAAATAATTAATATTAATTAATTTTTATTAGAAATTAATATATAAATATTTAACATGAAATAAATGACTAAATTTTTGTTCTTGTTTTTTATTTAAATTAAAAATAAATATATATTTATTCATATGAAATAAATAATTAAAAAGTAATATATATATATATATATAAAGTTAATTTCATTTTATGTATATACTTTTTTGCATTTTGTGAATAACATGGTTAATTACAACGTCTATTTACACCTCCCTATATTCACTCATGGTATCTATTGTAAACTATGCAAGGCTTGTTATGACAGTATGAACACTTCTCACATTTAATGAATAATATCTATTATAAACCCAACACTTCCCAATGTTTCATGGATTGTATCCAATAAGTAAATGCATTTGGTGGATGGTTCAATTTGAATTAATTGAAATCGGTATTGTAAACTATGCCAAGCTTGTTATGACAGTGTGAGCACTTCTCACATTTAATGAATATTATCTATTATAAACCCAACACTTCCCAATGTTTCATGAATTGTATCTAATAAGTATATGCATTCAGTAAAATATATGTAAGTATAAGTATATGCATTCGGTGGATGGTTCAATTTGAATTAATTGAAATCGGTGATAGCATCTCCATGCACTCTCTGCATTTCAGAGATGGTATCCAATGCATATTTGTTGGACTTATTGTAACATATTATAAGGTACAGATTGCAAGGTAAAGATATGAGTGAAGAGATTGATTCAATAATATTTATATGAAATTTAAAATATTTAATCAATTTATTAAAATTATGTAAAATTTAATTATATAATTAAAAATGTTTTTTATTAAAAATTAATAATTTTAAATTGAAAAATGTTAATATTTTAAGTAATTTATAAAATGTTATTCGATTTGAGGTAAAAATTAATTTAGAAACGAACCAAAAAAAAATATAGTTAATTTTTTTAAATGAATAACCCTTTTTGGTTAAAAATTTAAATGCAAAAGTAAAAAAAGAATTAAAACATTTTAAAACATGTAAAATAATAAAGTATAAAAGACTTAATAATAAGAATAAGATTTAACTAAAGTTCTAGAACATCAAGTTTAATAGGTTTTTTTAGAAGCAATCAAGTTTAATAGGTTGGGTGGAATGTTAAAAACAAAGATAAACTAAAAAATAAATACTAAATAATTAATGAAAAATGTTAATAGTTTGGATATTAGTTTTAAAAAATATTTTCATATTTTAATACTTAAAATTAATAATATGTACTTTGATATTTATATATATATATATATATTCTCTTTTGGTGTTGACTCACGAGTGTACGTAGTCGCTTGGTGTTCCATTCCCTAGTTCAGTGTGAATTGTGTATAAGTGTACGCCATGTTGCAAATACAAGGAACCCTATTTTGTGTTAATTTTTATGAAATGAAAAGCCCTGCAATCATATTTTCCATTAGGCTTTGGAACAGCATTAGCATTTGCAAGCCAATTACGAGCAAACCAACGCCACATATATATTAAAGTTACTGTCTGTCTTTACAAAAGAACAGGTTTATTGGATGTCGGTCACCATTCTTTGAACTGCTTTAGCAGCTGATAAGTGCTCTATTTTGGAACTTCATCTGACAAAGTCACGGATCTTATATGTAGAAATAGAGCTCTTGCAACCAGGAGGTAATTACATGAGTAGAAATGGGAGAAATGGCAACCAGGAGGTAATTACATAGGTGGAGAGAGTAGGTTAGAGGGCGATGGAAGCAGTGGACCAGAGAGTTATGGAGTAGTTGGGACTGTATGCTGAGCAGGAGGGATCAATGGAGGGAGTGGAATCACAGGGGGTGGTTGAAGTATCGGTGGTGGCAGAAATGGATTTGGAGGAACTGGTAACAAAGGCGGTGGTGATTGAAACGGGTTGGGGAAAGGAAACGGCCATGGTGGGAGATTAAACAGTGGAGGAGGAGGGGCTAGAATTGGAATTGGAAATGGAGGAAGTGTGGGCAAGGGCAGTAGAGGGGATGGAGGAAGAGGAGGAGAAGGGGGTGATAGAAATGGGAATGGAAATGGAAATGGGGGAACTGTGGGAGAGGATGGTGGAAGAAACACTGGAGGAGGGGGGCTTGTTAGAAATGGGAGCAGTGGAGCTGAGGGAATTGTGGGAATGGGTGGCAGAAGAGAAGATGGTGGAGGAATCAATGGTGACAACTGTGATGGCTTAAAAGATGATCCAGATGCAGATGAAACCTTGCGGCCAGTTTTAGGGAAAGTGGCTTTCTTGAATGAGGACAAAGTGGCAACTTGAGAAGCATCCTTGGAGCATAAGTGGGGAGGAGATGGTGGCCTATAGGAGAATGAGCCAGCAGAATATGTATAATTGCCTCCCTGCTTCGACTTCAAAGAGACCGATGAAGACTTGGCCATGTAAGCCACTTTGCACGAGCCTTGAGGGTTCTTAAGCAAAGTTGCAGAACATCTCTTGACTTGCTCATGTGAATGGAATATGGATGGAGGAAGTTCAAACTTGAAATCTCCATACTTATTAGTCTTGGCTTCCATGCGAAAGTCAGGCTTCTGCTGGTTCTTGATTCTGCACTGGACGGCTACAGAAGCACCTGCACATCCAATCCAGTAATCGAAATAAAATCAACTAAGAAATTATGAAACCATATAGACCTACCTAATCGTTTGAACTTAAAATGAAACCAATTAGACCTAATTATTTGAACTTGAAAGAAAATTAGTGCTACCCACCTGATATGAAATAGCTGTTGAGGGAAAATTGTTGTTGAAAACAAGTATCACAAAAGACGTTGCCGACGAGCTTGAGGGACGAGAACTGACCGCCATCATTAGGCGCAGAGGCAGCTAGAGATGTTGTAATTATTATTAAGACTAGACCTGCAAGGACTGAGGCAGCGCTGTAGAGCTTGGAAGGCATGATGGCAGCAGAGCAAAATCGATATACGTTGAATAGACAAGAGGAGAAGGAATCATTCCCCTATTTAACGAGCCTGTGGATCATATCGTGCTCATTTTCTATGTCTCTTTTTGTGTGCCTGTTATACGAGATGAATTGACATATGATCTCCCTGTGAGTGCTGATTCGGCAAAACAACCGGCTGTCACGATTGTTAATTGAGAAATGTAACAATACGCACAAAATCTGGCCTTGACTCCCGGGATTCCTTTGCAAAAGCGATTAATTCACATGGAAAGACGATTAGGGTACTATGGACCCACGGTACTCAGCTTGTTCGACAATAGTTTCATGTCACATGTAGAGTTGCTGTTCGGAACTTTCAGTTCATACAGATTTTGTTGGAAAGTCGGTAGATGTGTATGGATGTATTTGTTAGTTTTGGGTAATTTTCAAAAGTATCAATGTTTATTGGAGTTGATATAAGTTTATATATGTTATTACTGGGTATTTTACATTAATGGAGTTGATATACTGTGGTTATATATTTTATTACTGGTTATTTTTCTTGTAATTTTTAATGTAAACTATTATGTTATGTTAATTTAGAGGGAGTAGGGTATGTACATTTTTGTAAAGCAGAGGTTCCTTGTTTTATAAGGGAGTCTCATACACCAAATTGGTATCTCATTTTAGAATTACCTTAAAAATAAATTATTATTATTATTATTACAAAATTTGTCACTTCTTCCTTCTAATTGAAAGAAAAATCATAGTATATTGAACATTCTATGACATTGTAAACTATTTTTCACTTAATTTTGTTTAGAAAAGTATTTATATCATATAAATAATTTTAAATTATGGAAAAAGAAGAAAAGTTAGGTTTTAAGTATTAAGAAAACTTTTTACACCTTTTGATCTTAAAGCTTAGACCATATTAAAAAATTGTGCGAAATAGGAATTTTGTATATAGAAGTAGACCATATTCAAAAATTGTGCGAAATAGGAATTTTGTATATAGAAGTATTTATATCATATAAACAATTTCAAGATATAGAAAAAGAAAAAAAAACTACATTAAGATTTTAAGAAAACTCTCACTTTTCAATCTCAAGGCCTAAACTCTTACTGTCACGTTTCAATCCCAAAGCATAAGTTCTTAATACCTTGCAAATTTTTATTTTTCCAAATTTTAGTTTTGTTTAATGAACAACTTAATTCCAGAAAACACAAATGTTATGTTTATCAAACTTAGAAATGAACATTTTTTAAAAAGATATATGAAAATAGTATCTTATAAAATTTAATTTTGTGTTATTAAATTAAGTTCATAAATTATATGACTTCAATTGAAAAGGTTTTCAATTGTGTCAATCTTTCTGTTTACTTTGCTAGTATATTGTTGTTGGACGTATATGCTTTGTAAGTCGTCTTGTAGTATTATATGTTCCATGGTATTGATCCATAGTATTGACGCATAGACTTATTATACAAGTACATGTTGAGGAAGGCACTGTGAAGTTATTTGTATTGAGCTTGCTCAAAGGAGATTGCTCCCTCTAAGTGACCCACGATTAATAAATCTATTCTAAGTTTCACTATTTATGCTATTTCGTGCATTTTCATGAATTAATTGTTGTAAGTTCTTCACACATATTCCATGATAATCAATATATTTTTGAAAATTTACAATTTCAATTAATTTGATTATGAATTTCAACATTACACTTCCAAATTAATCAAAACTATTGAGCAAATCATTTTCCATGATATTCCAAGATAATCAATATATTTATGTGAATTTACAGAATTTACAATTCCAATCAATTTGATGACGAATTTCAGCATTACATCACCAAATTAATTAAAACTCCGGGGAAAATTAATCTTCTTTTTAATGATGGTGATTAAATAGCTAGTTCTATGTAGCATAGTTTAAATATGTTAACATTTGAATTTTTCTTGGTAATAGTTTTTTAACCATTTTTTAAATATAATTTGTTAAAATTGTATAATTTGAATATAACATTTGACGGTGCAGCAGGGATCTTTTGCTGGGAGGAATTTCAGGATAACATTCTTTTGGATAAGGGTACTTTGACATCTTTGATCTATAGTTATACTTTTCTGATAAATGTTTCTGTTTTTCTGATTCTGATCAGCAGTTTTTGTAAACATATGTGTTTTTGGATAGTGAAGGATGAACCATTCTTTAACTTCTTGGACATTAAGCCTGAAACAGTCAGCCATATCGACTATTATGATATATTTTTAAAATTATTAAATCCCCTTATTCATTAAAAAATACAATTTAAACTATCAAAAATACAATTTAATAAAAAATTATACAACTAAATTCAAATAACTATAGCCTAAAAATGTTGACATCATATAACGTTGAAACTGCTTTACAGCATTAAACCTACCTAAACTAATCTACAAACTACAAGCTGAACATAAATTCAAAGACGTACGCTGTACCAAAGTACAGTAAATAGCGATTGTCTATTTAACGAGAATCCCGTTGTAACACGTGAGTTAGTATGGTACATATTACAGTACCGTTAGGGTTCCTGGAAGTCTTGATATACCTAACCGAACAGGTGTGTCTGCCGGCTCTCGTGTCTGCCAGTGAAACGAACAGATCGACCCTAACTGTATCTCCTCGGAAAAGACAGAGGAAGTAAATAGGGTTTATCAGTACTTTTCGTGAAAGATGCGGTCCCGTGTGCTGTGTTTTGGAATCACGGGTGGAGGAATCCATTAATGATAGAATATTAGACAATCTCAGATTTTCATTGAAGATCACCGAACAGGAGCGTGGGGATAAACTATGATAAAGGGCAGGATCGAAGGGATAAACAATGATAAAAGAGCCAGAGATCACATGATCTAGGCAACCTCGATCCTACAGCTACGTGTTCTGTAGATTTTAACGTTAGGCCAAACGACTAATGCCTTTATTGCAACGGATCGAAAGGGTTTTATTTCTTTTTAATTGTTTATCGCAAAATCTCAGCATGCGCGCAAGTAGTTGATAACCGATCGAAATTCACTAATTTGCTTGGAATTTCGTGTACAACTTCTAGTTGTTGAGAAACAGCCCATGTTGTGAAACGCAGAATGGCATTGCAATTAAGCTTCAGATGGCCACTTGCCATTTCTTATGTCAGCTTTGTCGTGTATATATAAAATATATTTATATTGAAACAAAGACGTTCATTGATGGCTACCAAATAAGAGTACAGAAAGGTCAATAGAGTCCATACCACAAACAAAACCAAGTTTATCATAAATGCTAACAAAATGCGCCATTTATATGGCGCGTAGTATAAAAGACAACCAAAACGCCCCGCTTTTCTGGGCCGTTTTGGGAGAAAAAATTGTTAAAATTCTTGCTGGAAATTGTTAGTTTCAAATTTTGGTAATTTCAGTTATTAGGATTGTTGTTCTAGACTAGTTACCAATTTTAAATCGAAATTGCAATCTAAATACTCTAAATTACTATTTTAGCTAAAATTACTCTGTCAGATTCCCCAAAGTCAAGAACTTATACAGCTCCCTTATATGGTGAGGGCAAAGGTACTTTATACAACCAACCATTTTTAGTTTTGGGTGTTTTTTCATTACAAGTTTGGTAAGACTTTTATGGAATTTTAAAATGGTAAGTTTTGTACTTTAGAATTAGTTTAATAAAAATTAAGATAAATTGTCATAATTTGTTAATTGTACACACAATTAAGTTATTAGACTTAAGAAAGCGAAGTTATACAACTTTAAAAGTCAATTGATAAACCAAACCTATGGTCATCTTCACTTCAACATTTTTATCACGGAGTAATTTAACTTATGCCTATGTTTTTTTAGTTTGTAGTTTTGGATTTCTAGAACAAAGTACAAAGTCACAAATTATTGGACACTTATATTTTATGAAAATATATATTGAAATTAATGATGATTTCAATGTTGTAAAAGCATGTGTTAGGGTCTCTTTTAAACTCGTTTACTTTAGTGTTAATTAAGTAGTGTATGTGATCATTTCTTTTGAATAAGGTGGAGTAATTAGTAATGGACAATTAATGTAAATAATGTCTTTGTATTAATTAAGGTTCATTAGGTAGTTGGTACTCATCAATTATGGGCCCAAGTCAAATAGTTAGGGTTTTGGTTTATTGATAACCTATTTAACGAGCTACAAGTATATGGATTGTTTTGTCAATAAATTTTGTATTGGAGTTATGCTCGAGAAAGGTCGATTTCTTTTGATTAAGTTAACTTGCATTATAATTTATGGTATTTCACATAATTTATCTCTATATATATCTTGTGAATTGTTTTAAGATTCAAGGTTAAGAACACTCCAAGTGGTATCAAAGCACTTTCCTACTTCAATTTTTAGTTATAATAAGGGTAATGTCGATCCTAAAACAAAGAATGAAAGCACATAAAATTGGTAGACCTACTTCCAAGAGGCTAGCAAAGGAAATCCACTTATCATAAGAACCAAGAAACAAAATGAAAATAGAGGAATAACAAGTGGAAATAGAAAACAATTACTTCCACAATCTCATAAATCGATGCTCATCAATCCCATTTATAACTTCCCTATAGTCCTCCTACCACTAGTTAGTGCTTCTTACATAAGGCAATGCAAAATATTGCCTCTTCCTCGAGAGGAAATACTTTGAAGTGAAAACTAAAACCCACACCCATTAGGAGAATTGTAGCAATATCAAGGTGGAGAGCAAGAAGAATGAAATCCTCCCTATCCCAAAGAACATAGAATTGATTGTTCAATTCAAAAGATGAGGTTTTATAAACCTATTTTAAGTAGACTAGTAAAGTCAATCACCTTATCACCAAAATTAAGAGCGAAAAATAAAATATTCATATAAACCCATTTTCAATAAACTCCATCCTAAGATAATCATCTTACCACAAAATTCAAAAGTGCATAATAAAAATAGATGAATAACACCGAGATATAACTTCCCCAAGCTGATTAACTAACAACCATAAGACCCATAACAATCATAAGACCCATTCATAACTCCCTTACAATCCTCATATTGCTAAGTTAAACCTCATACCAAGACATGGCACCAAGTCTATCTCATCCTACGACCACCCCCTACGATCCAAATCCCTAAGCAAACATCACAATTTCGGGACGAGCACAATAAAAGATACACAACGGGGGCAAAATTATAACGCCACTGTAAGGGTAAACTAATAGTCCAAGAGAGCTATTTTATATCACATTCACTATATCTATGAACGTATATAAAAACATTGGATAAGTATAAAAGTTTTTATTTATTTATTATTTGTTTTTAGAGAAGAAAATGTTGCCTTACATGGGGTGTCCGGTTCCCTTTAATCATTTAAAGGTGGGATTATTATCTTTTCCCTTTAGCTAATGGATGGCGGATTATTATAGTTCTCCTGTAAAATAGCGGGTGATATGGTACTTAGATTGTTTGTGACCTTATCTAAGGAAGGAAGGAGGCGAGTGGAGAATCATGTTTTTATTTTGGAATCTTATGTTATATTTTTCCTCAAAAACGATTTACATAGGGTTAAGAGTCAACATTAAGAGGGGTTTTCACTTAGAGGTAAGTCAGTTTTCAAATAGATGTGGTATTATTAATTTATAGGATTTATTTGTGAAATTTTAAGTTATAGCAGATCTAAAGAGTTGATGATACTTCATAAAGAAAGAATGAGCAGAAAATTTGAATAAGAGTGAAAACTGCAGTAAAAAAGAGAAGAAGAAGAATAATGCAGCAAAACTCAGATAACAGCATAATAATATCACATGTTTCAATAATCAGTATAAATAAACAATGATGTTACAATTGAGAGAATTCGAATCATGCAGGAGAATTCGAACCTCACTTTGTCTAGCATAGGGATTATCACTACTGGAGTGCTCCATAAGACTCAAAGTCAACTGAATTCTTCACCTAAACTCAGCTAACTGAACTCACAATTAGTTAACTGACTAAGGAGGGCGCAATAGTGAGACTGTCATGCATGCCAGTCAGAAAAGGGTGCATGCGGCCACAATCAGTGGCATCCGGTGCTCTACCCCCCCACAAGAGTCAGATAACTCAGGTGGACTGCACTGGAACACTCAGTAGGTTCATATAAAATAGGGAACTAACCAAAGTGGTGCTAAAATGATGCATGTAGGGCTCAGAAGGTGGTAGATGGATGACATCTACACACCACTAGGGGGTAAATGACATTGAATCAACAACTAGGAAAAATAAATAATGCTAGGTAGGACAAGGATGGAGTATTGAAATATCCTAACACCCCCCCTTAATCTATACTTTTGCATCCTGGGCCCTGGTTACTAAGACCAAAGGTCACCCATACAATCAAATAAATGATAAAAAGAATTGTCCATGAACCAAGGAAATGGGGAAAACCTCATGGGAAAAATACCCCCCCTAAAAAAGAACAATAGTAGGGAACTCAAAGAACCTTGATGTTAAGCAAAGAAGTAAAAAACTTTCCTTAGTGAAAGGATTTGCAAAAATATTGGCAAGCTGCTCCTTTATAGGATAGCAATGCAGGTGCTATATATGGATCTGCTCATCTGATGTGCCTCCCACTGTGTAGAGTTGTATTTTCCAAAACAAGTCTTTCAGGAACCCTTCTTGCTACCTGAGTGAATGGCTCATTGTGGTCCAAATCATGAACCTTTGAGTACCTTTTGTCAAACAACCGAGATTTGTACTTGGTTGTATATCCCCCATGGCAAGTCTTCTCAAGAGATTGTGGATCAAACCCCACCATCATGTAGCACCTTTATAAGAGAAGTGGATCTACATGACATAGTGCAAGTTTTGCATGATACTGAGATTTGGTGGTTCTATGGTCATATTGATCCCGAACTTTGTTCCCAACAGCTACATGGACTTTGTGAGCCCATATTGGCCTTACCCATGGATTGGGAGCATGTGTTGGATTTGGATCTGAATCTAAATCTCCTTGAACTTTATTTTCAACATCAAGATATTGATCCTCATCTTCATTAAAAGAGGTATCACTCTTATCTTCATCAAATTCTAATGAGGTAGGCAGAGAGTATGGAAAAAATGTGAGAATTCATATGCCTTGGAGGCATGGTTTGCAAACCCTTTCGCTATAATATTCCCAGTAGAGATATCTGCAATATCAACTATGTCAGGACCAAAGACCACTTTCATTGGTGAACCTGTGTGAGTCATCTGATATATAGACAACAAATTAGCTCACAAAGAAGGCACAAATAGAACATTTTTGAACTTACAATGATCCATATGTATTGTGCCCTTCTCTTCAGCAGAGATCTGAGAGTTGTCTCCCATGTTAATAATTGGAACATCTTTGAGATCTAAAGAAGAAAATGATTCTCCAGAGGAAACCATGTGGTTGGAGGCACCTGAATCTATGAGGAGGGCTTGTGATTATGAAAATCCATCCTTCATTGCATGGCATCTCTCATGACCATCAGACTCACTTCCAAAATTATTCTCTCTTGCACCTTTTGGGAGGGAAATGTTGTGCTTTTCAAGAAGCTTGGTCAACCGATCTATCTTCTTCTGCATGCAAGATCTCTCTGGGTGGTTTCCTTTCTTACAATAGGAATACTTGGATTTCTCAAATCCCTTCTGTTTGTCCTTCTTAGAGCTGGAGGT